>OY757927.1:78655951-78880951 GCA_963585895.1 Sepioteuthis lessoniana | reverse complement strand
GACCTTTGATAGGCCATCATCAGGGGTTGCTTGCATGTGTAAAAAGAGTTTTTTAAAAGAGTTTATGAGGGCTTTTTTATAACATTACAAAATTACATAAATGCAGAGTTGAATAAAACTGAGATGCTGATGAATTTAAAAAACAGAACGTTATCAATGGAAATAAAATATTAACAAAAAACAAAAAAACTGAAGGTATTTCAAAACTGTTGCTATTTTCAAAGTTAATTCTATTGATTCTGTGTGTTTTTGTTTTTATATTGAGGGCTTCTCGGACTTGTAGTCATAGCTTATTAATTTCATGTGCTGTTGTAGTGGTGTTTTTAACTAGAATTTTTTGAAATTTTGATTTGGGAATAGAATGTGTTTTAAGTTGTAAGGCTATGGAGCTAGAATCATTAGCTGCCCAACACGCACACATACACACACATATATATATACATATATATAAAACGACTGATGTTTATACAGCAGTATTACTTTCAACAAAGCCCACATCAGATGATGACTCTGGGTTCCAGCATGGTTTCAGGGCCGAAGCATCATTACCACTAACCCAGATTGTTCTGGCAGTAACTCACAATACCACCAAATTTTGTTGGATTGATGTCACTCTGTGGGATTGCCATATGCATGCTGATGCAGTTAAAGCCTTATCTTGGATCTTTTTTATGCATTTCTTCTCGTCTGATGGAGAAAGTCCAAGATGAGTCAAGAATAAAGAGGTTGAGTTAGTAATGAAGCCTTGGCATCTGATCTCAATAAGAAATAGATTGGTTATCCAGCAATTTCTGGCACATTGTTCTTGCAGATCCTCATATTTATAAGCTAATTTGCCCTGTCAAAATTTTCTTCCAAAGGGACCCTTAACTCAGTGACAAAACTTTTTTTTAATTTAATGGATGCTGGATTGTTATCGCGATTTCTGTTGGAAAGATGAAATGATGTTCTAAATCAGTTGCGACGTGTCAAGTCCATGCAGCCATCAAGCAATGATGATCTGTACTGTGAAAGTTTTGAAATATTTCCTTCTTTAACAAAATGAATCACTCTATTGGTGATATTATTTTGAGATTAATTGGCAGTCTCAAAACATATCTTTGCAGCCTCAGCAAAAATTTCAAGGACTTTATGTCTCCATGTGTTGCTTCTTAGTGCATACTCGCATCCATAGTTTGAAGCTGGAAGTTTTCCCACATGCTCTGCATTGGTTGGATGTAGTTAACCCCCAAGCATGAAGGTTGACTGCCTTTATAAGGAAACTTGATTTTTAGAGTTGTGTCTGCTTACGGTCACCTCATGTGACGGCTCAGTCTTTTGTACCCTCCCACTTGGTCCATGTGCCCAGTTTCGATTGTTCTACACCTGAAGCAATATGCCTGACTTCCTCAAGATGATGGAATTTTTCCGAAACCATTTTTCTTTTTTTTATTGAGAATTTCTTGGACCACCAACGCTGTAGATGAAAGCCTAGACCTGCTCTTCCTTTTGCTACAGTGCTAATTATTTCTTTCATCTTAAGGGCCGATTCTGCATTCTATACAGCTATTTTCACCTTCCATTTCAGAACTGTTGTTAGAGAAGGCTGGGCATTCTTCACTAGTGGGTTATGAGAGTCACACAGCATCTGGAAAAGTTGTTATTTTCCTCATTTAAATTCCTCAACAAGTGACAACATATATACATACTCACAAATAGATTTCCTTCTTTCCATATATATATATATATATATATACACACAAACACACAGAGATACATTTTCTTTTTTCCATACATATATATTTTTTGGCGGGGGGGACACAGGATTGTGCAAGTGCATCAGCAAACTTAGTTTCAGGCAACTTTGTCTTCCTTAACTGAAAATTCCTCCCAACAATAAAATAGGATGTAGAACATATTAAAAGAAATAATATGGCTCAGCATTACAGTGTATCTGAAGAAAAGTTTTTGAGATATTGACTCTAATGTAAGAAAGCTTTTCAATTTTAAGAGGAATATATGAAAAAAATTAACATCTCATTCATTCTTAGTCAATACACATTCAGAGTTTGTGTGTATATATATATATATATATATATATATACTCTCTCTTGATACACACACACTGTGTGTGTATTGGTTAGAATTAGTGGATGAATTTACTAAAATTGTCCCAAGTGCTTTTAGACCTTTCATAGGCCATCATCAGTGGTTACTTGCATGTATAAAGAGTGTTTTGAAAGAGTTTTTAAGTTTTTTTATAACATGAGAAAATTATATAAATGCAGATTTAGATAAAACGGAGATGATGATTAATTGAAAAAACAGCACGCTATCAGTGGAAATAGAATATTATCTCAAAAGAAAATAATACGTATGTTGGTCTTACCACTACAACTCTTTCAAGATGGTTTACAATGTACCTTAAAGATTCTAGCTCCATTGCCTTACATCTTAAAACCCATTCTATTCCAAAATCCAAATTTGGAAAATTCTAGACGAAAACACCACTATAAGTAAAAGTAAGTAAGTAGCTGACCATAGTCGAGGGCAACTCAAAGGTCCCCTTTTCAATAGCTACTACATCGAAGCATAGGGGAGGGTGCTACTCCTTTCCCTAGATTGCTCCACTTTACCCTTAATACATACCTTAGAATGCTGAATGTTAATCAAGTACCATTTTGTGAGTTTTTGCTATGACTTGACCTAGGATTGAACCTCAGTCTACTGGGCTATAGGTGAACACTCTAACCATTTGTCCACAAAATTAATAAGCTATGACTACAAATCCTAGAAGCCCTACATATAAAAACAAAAAACCTAAAATCAGTAGAATTGATTTTTAAAATAGCAACAAGATTTTGAAATTCCTTTAGTCTTTTGGGGTTTTTTTTTGATATTCCATATTTGTTGATAATATTCTATTTCCATTGATAGTGTTCTGCTTTTAAATTCATTAATAAATTATAAATATATATAAACATTTCTGTATGAACACTGGATGTAGATTAAAAGACCTGCCAGAAGCGATGGATGATAGGAAGGATTTGCAAGAGAGAGTCAGGGAAATCCATGCCAGCTGCACAACTTGATGATAATATATAAATTATTTATTTTTCTTGCAAATTTTAGAATTAATTATCAATATCATTTGTTAAACAGATGGTTTCCTGTCATTGCTGAGGAAATCTTGGCTCAGAATTATTTGTCTGCCACATTTTTATTATGTATATTTTTTCTGAAGGGGTGTGTGCAGTCAGGTAGGGGGTTCATCTTTTTTCTTTGGGCTGGTTAAAATTTCTCTTTAAATAGTTTTATAGATTATTATTAAATGCTTTCAATTGAAAAATGGCTTTTTTTTTCCTAAATTTAAAAAAAAATTTATTTCCTGAATGTTTTTCTCTTATGTCACTCCCTAAAGTTCCACTTTAAAAGGTTATCCAAGCTATCTTTGTCATGACATAAAAGAATTTAAGTGATAATCATTTTTTGTAATGTGTTTTATGCAAAATGGTTCCATGAAGTTAGTCTTTGACAAAAGACAGAAAAGAAAAGTTAGAATTAAAGAAAATAATGAATAAGTTTTTCTTCAAGTGACAAACAATGAAGAATTTTTCTTTCAATTTAGATTCCTTTTGTTATGTAAATAAACTATTTTCATATATGTATGTGATTGCATATAAATTAGATGTGTATATCAAAAGATATATATGATAAACACTTTCCTGTGTGTAGATCTGGACACTCACACACATGAACGGATAAATATATTCTGTGTGTAAAATTTTCTGGGAATATTTTGAAAAGATTTTATGAATTAATTATTTCTATCATTTGTTGAACATGGACAACAGAATTATGCATATTTAAACAAAAAAAAAAAAAATGACTGTTCAAAAACAATATAGATAATACATAAACAATTGCTGTCATCATCATGTTACATAATCACAGAACACTGTGACTGCAGTAAGAACAAATCTGTATCAAACTACATGAAACAACAAGAAAATAGCAAATGAAGCATCAGGCAATAAAGTAAAAAAGAGAAAGAGATAAAAACACAAACGAAAAGGCAAATGTTTAAACAGAAACTGAGACAGCGAGATTGAGTTTATCGCTGAAGGCAGCTGTTTGCATTGTTCTTCAGTGGCATTCACTCTTATCTGTATTAGCAGAAAGACAATATTGGAAATTTGATGCTTGCCCTGATTATATAAACATTCAAACGAAAGAGATATTTATTCTATTTTAAGGTTTTATTTTTGTTTAGTGAATTTAATTTCTTATAAAGAGCTGATAACATTCAATGTCTTTCTGTGATTGTAACTTGATCGAAATACCACTCTGAAAAATATTGTAATGTTATGCCTCTACTGACTTGGGGACTTTATTTTTGTGTTGATGTTGGAAGATTTGCAAGTCAAAGATGCATAAATATTGAGTGGACATCCTCTTCTTTTCACGGCCCCTTTTTTTTTTTCTTTGTCCTTTCCACCGCCCAGAAGAATTTAAAATGAGAGGTTTTATGAATAATCTGAAATAAACTTTTGGATGTTGTCTCTGAGTGACTTTAATAATAGCCTCTGGACAATCTTTGACTTTTCAAATTTTGTTCATTCACTGTTTTAAATCTCACCTTTCTCTTGAGAATCAAGGAGGAAAAAAAATTAGCCACTATTATTTGAGTTAAATTTTTTAAATTGCTTTTACCGATAAGTGTTATCTCCTCTGGGAATTGTTAAGGAATGAATGAAATAATTGAATAATACTTCTTGTGATACAGAAAACATAGGTGTCATATAATTATCCTACAAGAAAATGGATGAGGTTGTTTGTATTTTACCTGGCACTAATACCCTTGTAAAAGGCCTTTATTATTCTCTTTTCCCTATATCCCAGCTACAGGTAAAATAGTTAGGCAGACTAGACCCTATAATCTTGGTATGGCAACTAGTCTAGAAGAAGGAGACTATGAAATTTAAAGCCGAACAAGGATTTTTCAGAGAATATGAAGCTGTTGAGTGTACCATTCTTGTATTATTAGCTCATTCAAAAAGTATGGCTGGTTCTACATAAGTTTTTGCCACTATAAACAAATCACCTGTGTTGTCGTCATAGCTAAGCTTAGGATAAATTCAATGGTTGTCATTGGTGCTTATAGACAGAAATTATTATTACACTTCTGCTATATTCTTTCTCTTTATTTGTTATTTTGCCACTACAGTGGCTAATTGGGTAACTTAAAGAATTAAAAGTTGACTGTGAAAGCCTAAAGGGAAGTTTGGTGTTAGTCAATATTTATAAATCAGAATTATAAACGAGAGTAAATATTTTTTAACAAATCAGCATTTAAAGATTGTAAAAAAAAATGAAAAACAATGTATTTTTCAACATTTCACTCATTTTTTTTAATAAAGTTGTAAAAATAAGGGAATTTACATTAAATGTTACAAACTATAGATCATGTCTTTACCAAAAGTTATGAAGTTATAATTGAACCTACCCTCACCAAAGTCTGTGTTCATAGTAGTTATGAACCCCCCCCCAAAAAAAACTGTTTTTTTCTGCTATATAACTTAGCAAGAAATACCAAATTGTTTTACATCTGTATATTGTTAAAATGTTATTTCCAGCTGGAGACTTCAGTCTGGTACATCAACTGCATTCAAACACTAATTTTTATAGCTTTGACTTGGTGCCGTCACCTGCAGATAGTAACTTCTTTTTCTCATAAATCATCATTTGTTGACAGTCATTTTGTTAAAAAATGTCCAAAATTAAAGGCCTAAAAAGACTTGTCATTGATTGTTATTTTAGCATGTTGAAATAAGGAAGAGCCAAAATGTAAACTGGGTCTAAGGGGGAACTTATTACACTTTAACATATAAAGAATATCACCTTAAATAAGAGAATAGGAACATTTCAGTTATGGGCTATAGAGGAAGTCGTCCCTAATAGTAACATTGTATTAGATATGTCAAAGAAATTTAAAGGAAGTTTTTCATCTGACTTTGATTTTTTGCATCAATAACTCAATGAATAATGTGATAATTTTTACTTATGATTGCAATTTAGAAAAAATTCTTAAAAATATGAAAAATATGTGCTAGGAAAAAAAAAGACGCAAGTCCACAATTGGTACAAAATTTGATTTTATTTCAAACTAAATACCTGTAGATTTCCTAATTAATAAGTTTTGATAACTATTTCTACAAAGAATATAACTTGGACTCTGGTCTATTTTATTGCATAGCAGAGAAAAAGAGACAATAACATTCAAGTATAAAAATATAATCTCTTTTGTTTATTAGGAAATTGTGGTGAAATGGCGAGAGAGTTGGGATAAATAAGGAACTGCTTGGAAACAATATCTTCAGGGCCTTACTTCTTCACTCTGCCTCCATGAAGCTGGCACAAGGCTGACTTAAAATGTTTAATCATTTTCATTTCTTCTTTGTGCTTCTTTCATGAGACACTGATACAGGGCCACCTCTCCACTCACTCCCTGGGCTTGCGGCTAAAACAGTATGATGTCTAGTGTTACTGCTTACTCTCACTCTCAGGGTTAAAAACTTGCATCATTATATATTTTTTGACGCCTACACACTCTTCCTTTCAGTATCACACCAATGCAATTCACATGACATTGCCACTGTCTTTTCTTTACCTTGAGACACAGGTGAATATCCCATTTTGAAATCCTCTAAGTAACCAGCTTGTCAAAGGTCAGTATGTAACATTTTGGGTGTAATCATGAGTACCAGAGCAATAAGCTAGCTACTTATAGTTCAACTAGGAAAATTATGAAGTGTGGGATTCTTTAATTGAATTGAAGTAATCATTGAGGGGATCTTGCTGTGAAACTCTTTTTTTAGATGAATTTAAATGCTGTCATATGATGTCTTAACTTAATTATTTGGTTTCAAGTATTCCTCATATGAAGAATTTTCCAACAGATCTATTTGACACATAGATGGGACCCTAACAAATATTAACACTCTAGGTAAGAAATGGTCCTGGGAGTAATGGCATTGAAGGGGTACTTCACTTTCTCCATAGTTCTAGAATTGAAGCTTCACTACAAGATGCTATTTATTTTCATACTTAGGAAACCAGTTTTTTGCAGGGGTCCAGGAGTTCTTACTCCTCTGTCAGAGATAAAATATTCTGACTTCTGCTGACAGGATGTGAAACAATGGTTTAGAAGATTTTAGTACCCACCCCCCACCAAAAAATTTTTTTTCTTGTAAAAATGTTCTAAATCTGATTTTTTTAATCCAATGTAAGGTAATGTAATGACTAAAAAACTGTATACAAAGACTATTGTTAGTTAAATTCTCACTGGTGCCCCATACTTCTGGCCTTGTGCCACAACTAAGCTCAGCTTAGTAAATAACCTAGTTGAAGATTTCTTGGAAACAAACCAGCTAACACAATGGTCTTCAGGCTGAGAATAATGTACTGAATATCCTTTTTTCTGTTATGTTTCTTGTCTTCAGGTATGAGCCTCATTAAATTTGCCTATTACCTGCTATATCTGCAAGATATTGTGTCCTGAGTATGACACTAAATTGTATCTGATGATAAGGCCCCAGTTCTTAAGCTCTTGTGAGTAGAGACTATCCCTAAATTACAATTACTCCCTGGCCCACTCTGACCTGGAGTGTTAGTACCTGTTTGGGTTTCATCTTTGGGTCAAATAGAACTGTTAAAGAATAATTTGTATTCAATTGGACCATGTGCAATAAAAGCAAAAATATCTAATAAGAAACAACTACAAAAAAAAAAATGTAGGTTTGAAATTACATAGAATATGATATAATAGGATCAGATATAATGAGGTAACATAACATGCACAGTTATAATTAAAAAGTGTTACCCTACAAGACACAAAGATGAATAGGTATAATATTTCTCAAAGTGTATAGTCCTTCTGTTGTTTCTTAAGATAAAAAAGTTTATTACAGTGTGCAACATTTCAACATAAAAAGTAAAGTTAGTGACCTTAGTCTAGGGTAACCCTAAGGCTCCCTTTTCAGTAGCTACTGTACTGAGGTGTAGGGAAGGGAATGACTCCATTCCCTGGATTACTTCACTTCATCCTTGATCCTTACCTTATAATGCTGAGTGTTAAGCAAGGTGGCATCAAGTACCATTTTTTGAGTCTTTGGTAAGCCTTGATCTGAGATTGAATGCCAATCTCCTGGACCATTGTCGAACACTCTACTTAAAGAGAGAAATAGAGTGAAAGAATTACTTGTCACATAGAAATGCAGTAGTTTACACTTGTGTGAGACAAACAATCAAAATACCGACTTCTTTCCTGACCAAAACCTGCCCCACCCCCCAACAGGGCTGTCATCTCTGGACCCAAAACTGTCTGACCAAGTGCGATCCTCTGCTCCCAACTCTTTCAACTGACTTACCACAAAACAACTCTGCTAATATAATATTCTAATTATCTTATTAACTAATGATGATAAGAATATCTCATTAAAAAGTTTTCATAAATCCATCATCTTAAGTCAGCTGATATTGCATTCTAAATGTTTATTTTAAACATCCTATCTCCAACCAATTTCGAAACAAATCCCCATTTTGACATGAGCTGACATCTGGTCATAGCATGTGCATGCATTTGACCTTTCAATGTGACCTACACTTCCAAGTTTTTAGCTAACTCACATTTTATTACAACAAATAAGATAATTAACTAATATGATTAATTTCCAACCTTAATTATATGACAAGAATACAATTCCCTAACCCCTAGGCCTAAAATAACAAGTTGACATGCCATTAAAATCAATCAATCTGAGAGAGGAGGGGAAGTCCCTGTGGTTAAGTGGTTAACATACTGAATTGTGACATCATAGCATGTTAGAACTCCAGTCGCACAATTACTTTCACCTCTAGACTAACACCCTTGAGAAAGGTAAAAGCTCTTTATCCACCCTCACTCACCCATATAATGGTTTAAATAGTACCACTACTAGCCACCTATAAGGATAGCTTTGGCATTAGATAACCCATAAAGATGGGTATGTCATTAAACAAAGATTCCAAAGCAATCTCTCTAAAAGATGTTAAATATCAACTTGTGGTACTTATAAAAGCTTTTTTTTCTTACTCCGTTTATTTCATTTTTTCTTTTTATTCATTTATTTTCTTGACAATTTGTCTGGCTATCGAATAAATGCATCCTTTCTGTATTTGAATAATCATCAGTCTCTTAGTTATCAGAGATCCTCGAATCAGTTAAGAATTTTGATCTGTGATGGAATATGGTTTATGATGAAAGATAGAAAAAAAAACAAATGTAAAAAAAAAAAAAAATAGACTGTCAAAATAAAAATTCATTTGATTTGTAACAGTCACTAGATTTGGGGTAGAATTGTAAAATCACAAAGCCTTCGTTTTTTTGTTGTTTTTTTCTGCTTAACCTCTGCTGATCAGTGGTTGAAAGCAGATGAATCTTGTGTTCTATGATTGATATTCATTGATAATTGTTATTGATTTTCTTGTGTTTACAAGACTATCAGATTTACCTTGTACTGCTCTATTTTTTTTTCTCTTTTTTTAATTAATTGGTTTTTGGTAAAGGTTCTAAGACTTGTGCTGTTCTTCCTAATGAATATATGGGCAACACACTACTCCAGCCGAAATATGGCTACTCAAAATTGTGATCATTATCTTCATAAATGTTTAATGCATTTAGTGATCAACAGAGAAGCAATTGATTTGTACGTAATTTCATAATATTCTTTTTTCTCACAAAATTCATTTTGATTTGTTTTTTTAACTTGGAATTCAAACTTTCATCTATTTTTTAAAGTTTGTGGCATTATTATTTTTTTGAAATTTTTAGATATAGCGCTTTGACTAGTAATATTTTAAAATTGATTTTACCTTCATATTATTAATATTGCATTTTGGTTATAAAATCAAAGAGACAGCAATGTCAGACTGACTACAGATTTTGTCTTGTCTTATCGGTATTTATTAGTAAAGTTAGTAAATTTGGTGACATTATTCGAGGGTGACCCGAAGGCTCCCTTTTCAATAGCTACTACACCATGGTGTAGGGGAGGGTATTACTCTATTCCCTGGATTGTGCCACTTTACCCTTGATCTGTACCTTATAATGCTGAGTGTTAAGCAAGGCGGCATCATGTATCAATTTTAAGTCTTTGGTATGACTCGACCTGAGATTGAAACCCGGTCTCCTGGACTATTGATGAACACTCTACTCATTAGGCCAATGGCCCGGTATTTATTAGTATTATTTTATTACTGGCTTTACTTAATCTTAAAATAGTACAAAGCTTGCAATAAAATTATAATGAAAAAGGCCATTATCATCATTATCATGACATGGTGCAAGCACGGGTTTCTCTGACTCTCTCCTACCATGTGTCCCTATCATCCATTGCTTCTGATTGATCTTCCAGGCCACATCCTGTATCAGTACAGGGCTGTTATTGATAGGTTCTAGCTGGTTGCCCAACTCTTGCTTGTCTGTGTGAAGGGTTCCACAGGAGTACATCACTTATGAGTTCATCCTAACTTTGCCAGTAGTGTCTGCATGTCTTGTTTGTCTAATTTGGATGGGTGGTAGGTGGCCATACAGCTGCTTTTTTGTGGGATCTTGCCTCCAGGATTTGTCCTATACAGCTTGTAGTATTCTTCTGCAATTGGTATCAGGCTTTTACTCCATATATAGAGTAGTATTTACATGACCACTGCTTGGGAAAAACTGCATTTTATTTTATCTGATAGGTCTGACTTCCATATGACCAATAGCCTATTCTGGAACAGGCAGCAGGCGACATAGGCCTCCACTATTAGTAGGTTTCAAAATAAAGAAAAAATCGCATCTACAAGGATGGGCTGAAAAGTCTATATGATGACATCATATCTGTTGTTGATGACTTTTTGGACCAATGGGATCCAAGCATTGCAATACAAATGGAAGAAGTTTGTGGACTGCTAAGGGGACTATGTTGAAAAATAAACTTCATTGAATTAGATTCCCTAAGTCTATCTTGATCAATGGATTAACTGTTTATCCAACCCTTGTAGATTTAAAGTGGAATGAAAGAATACAGAGTTGTGCTTTGTTTTATCAAAGCTTCCATGGCTGGAGTGGTAATGTCAATGTTCATGAAAGATGAAATAACAAGTTGTGGGATGTATGGTCTCAGAAGAACTTACATTTTCTCTCTGTGCCCTAACAGCAAGGCTTAGAATATACAGAGGGATAAGACATTACCTCTCCCCAAATGGTATGTCCTAAGTATGACACTAAATGGCATCTGATAGTTGGGCTCCAGTTCAAGTGATCTGGAGATTGTGAAGTACCCCTTCATTGCCATTATTTATGTAAATATAAATGTACAAAAATTCAATTCCGATAAAATAACCCAAAACTAATTAACATGCCTTTAAAATGACTAAATCCACTATTTGTATGTTTTAATACAAAGAAAAATAGTACCTACTTTGGAAGAGAAAGTGAAAGAAATGATTGACTTGATATTAGTGCTTTGTTCTATTTTCAAAGCTTCCATGGATGGGGCGGTCATGTCAATGTCCATAAAAGATGAACTACCAAATTGTGGGATTCATCACCTCAGAAGAACTTAGATTTTCTTTCTAATTTTGTGCTATCTGTTCACACTGTCACAATGTGTATCAATTTAGTATGGTAAGAAAAAAGAATAAGAGAACTACAGAGTAAAAATGAAAATAAAACCAAAAAACAAACAAATATATTGATATTAGCTGAGAGCTGAAAAAGCTGTTGAAGATGAAAATTAAATGACATATAATATTTGAATCCTTCAAATAGTCTGAAAACGTGACTGAATGAGTTGGATGGAGATTAGAGGAAGAAATTGAGACTCTTCAGACCACAGTACTGCTAAAATCAGATAGAATACATAAAAAAAAACAACAGTAAAAATACTTGATGAAAAAAAATTACTTAGTACCAAACTAAAGTTGGTATAGACTATCAAAGATAGACTAAAGATAGTGTTTCTTATAAAGATCACAGTTATCTGTGGCTGAAGTGGGTTAAAACAAGATCCATGAAAGAGAACATCCTAAAATGCTAGGTGTTAGATTCCTTCTGAGCTTGTCTTTTATTTTTGATTTCATCAGAAATTATTGACCCAGAGTATTTCGATGAGAGGCAACATAAGTAAGATGAAATGAAACTAGTTATAAGATAGTACGTATTTAACCACTCCTTCCACCACAGGCAGAATTTGACACAATATCAGTTTGTAAGTGGAATACAGTTCATTTTAGTTTTCCTTTTCCTACACTAGTTGCTTTACCAATATTAAAAAGCTCAGTCCACCCCACTAATTACCTAAAGCTATGTCTGGAATTGATGGATTCATGCTTTTATCAAGGGTATTAGAACAAAAAATACATAAAACCACATCCAGGATTTGAACTCATGTCATAGAAACTATTTCCTATGACAATAACCATTACACCACAATGAAGAGTATTGATTCAGAGGTTTGGTTTAGTTTTATGGCATATCAACCAGTGTAGGTTATTTAATGCCAAATCCTCTTTATACACATATATTGTATATATAGGATTTGGTTTAATTAGGTTTTGTGGCATATCAGCCAGTGTAGTTTATTTAATGCCAAATCCTCTTTATACATATATATTAAATATATAGGATTTGGTTTAGTTTGGTTTTATGGCATATCAACCGATGACGGTTATTTAATGTCAAATCCCTTTATATACATATATATTAAATATATAGGTTTAGCTGGGTTTTATGGCATATCAACCAGTGTAGGTTATTTAATGCCTAATCCTTTTTATACATATATATATATATTAAATATATAGGATTTGGTTTAGTTTGGTTTTTTGGCATATCAACCAGGGTAGGTTATTTAATGCCAAATACTCTTTATATATATATATATATATATATATATATATATATATATATATATATATATATATAGAATATATGACTTGTAAATGCATTTTTTTGATAACACTTTTAAATAAGCCTGTGATCATTTTTTTTGCACACAGTGAAATGGTTTCTAGCATTTTATCTCCCACAAACAATTCTATTTACTATTAATCATTTGTTTACACACATAGTAAACGATATACATATATGATTTTTAAGTGAATAGTTTGTAGGTAATTCTATTTTTGAATGAGTTAAAACTAATTTGTTTCTACATAAGTATTGCTATTGTTTCTCGGTTTCAATAATTGATATCTAACACTAATAATTCTGTTCAATATCAATCATTTGTTAGCTGTTAGTGAAGTGGTTACAAGTATTGCTATTTAACACTAATTATTCTATTCACCCCTATTCATCCATTTGCACATAGTAAAATGGTTCCAAGTATTGCTGTTTATCACTAATAATCAAATTAAACATCAGTCATTTGTTTACACAGTTAATGATCTATCAGTTTTAAAATGTTAAAAAGTACTATTTGACCCATAGTTGAAACCAATCAGGTGTTACTACTCCAGGTCAGAGTGGACCTGGGAGCAATGGCAATGAAAGGGTACTCTACATTCCCTGAAAGCTCCAATACTGGAGCCTTGCCATCAGATTATTTAAAGCCATATCCCGGACACTCATTGAGAAGAGTCTGACGCCTCAGCAGAGATGCAGTTGGTGTATTGTACCATACCAACTTACTGGGTTATTGAGAGTTTTGTGATATAAAATAGGAATAATGAGGAGTCAAACTAAGGATTAAAAAGCCTTGAAAATGAACAATTTATTGACTCTTGTAAGAAAAAGCCAGATAATGAAGAGTCAAACTAGCAATTTAGAAGTTTTAAAAATGAACAGTTTATTGACCCGTGTAAGAAAAAACAACAATAAGCAGGAGTCAAATTCGTAATAAAAAAGACTCTTTCTCATTGTTCCTTATTTTTCATTTTTCAGAACAGTTAAATATTCTTAATGAGAAATATAAAGACAAATCTACAATATTGTTCTTATTCCATATCATATTTTCATTGTAATATGTAATTTTGATTGTAATAAGTAATAGGAAGTATACTATCATATTCAAGACATTCTTTTCTGTTTCATCAATGATGTTACTACAGCTCAATCAAGTGTCTTTGCTTGTTAAAATAGTTACAGGTTCAAATCCTGTAGAATGCATTCACTATATAAAAAAATCATTAAAATTTCAAAGATCTTTTATGGTCTGAGATTATTTTCCAACTTAGTTAATCATATTCTATTATCATAGTGGCATGGATAGACATGAAAAAGTAGTAATAGATGGTGAGATCTCTAAATGGCTAGATGTCTAAAATGCTAGAAATGAATGGCGAGATGTCTAAATGGCTAGAAATGAATGGCGAGATGTCTAAATGGCTAGAAATGAATGGCCAGATCTCTAAATGGCTAGAAATGAATGGCTAGATCTCTAAATGGCTAGAAATGAATGGCTAGATCTCTAAATGGCTGGAAATGAATGGCTAGATCTCAATGGCCAGATCTCTAAATGACTAGAAATGAATGGCCAGATCTCTAAATGACTAGAAATGAATGGCCAGATCTCTAAATGGTTAGAAATGAATGTCCAGATCTAAAGGGGTTGCTGTAGATACAAACTGGTTTAGATAGAGTGAAAACAATATCCAGATACAGAGAGCAATATTGATGAGAAATGAGTGATAATTCAATATAAAAGTATATATAAAAGACAGATATGGACCACAAAATATCTGATGAAGTAGCTTGTAAACAAATGTGATAGATTTGACATGATGCGGAAAAGCTTTTAGATAATAGAACCAACTAGCCAGGTAAAATGTCAATGAAAGAGCAAAAACTTTATACAATTCATATTTGATGACATATAAGAGCCCTTCTTCATTCCCCATCTCTAAAAACAAGTTGACTAAAATATATCTCATGTGTCTTTTTTCTACTATATTGAGATAAACTAACAAGTTAGCCAGAGAATGTAGACTATCAGTACTTGTGCGAGGCATATCTCCATAATACAGCAATATGGCCTAATTGTAATCAGCATATAGACCTGGAGAAGGATAAGTTCCACCTGGGTATTTCTACCCAAGACATGCTACAAGAGCAGTGCCCTTATGACCAAATGTGAAAAAAAACATTATCATCATGGGGAAGAGAATCAGAGAACAAAGCTCATACTTTGTTCAAAATTATTTGTGTTGATTTTATATTAATACCTTAAGGCAAAGACACCATTCTTGCCACCTCCAATAAGGGCAGGGCAGTTGGAAGCCTTTAGCCTTATACAAGATAATCCATCTTGGATATTCAATATTAGATCAGGTCAAGGATTATTCCTTTCTATTGCTACCATGTAACTCAGTGCAGCCTTTCAAAGGTTACTTGGAGAGGAGATGGGCAATGCCAAATAGATAGGATGTGCTCATGGTTTAATAGGTATAGTCATTGGAAATGGCCCTGGTGATGAGTTCAAACCCTGGACAAGGCTGTTCATATTCATATAGGGTTAATACCCATTGGAAAGGTATGAATCCAATATTTCTCCCTACAGCTATCGGTGAATAGTAAGGCAGAACTCTTTTACTTTGATATGGCAACCAGTCTAAGAGAAGGAAAAATCTGAATTGAAACTAGTTGACCTTGGGTCATGTCCTGCTTGTGATGGGGGGATTGAGTAAGTATATACAATATACATAAGATTAATATAATGAAATAAAATTTAGAAAATTATTTTGTGCTTGAAGAATTTTGGGATCTAATTGGTTATTTCAATTATTGATATTAAATTCATATATTAGTATTAGGAAGGAATTGGATTTTATTTTTCCTCAGAGTTTTTGCTCGCAGTTTTGTTAGTAATTTTACACCTAGTAAATCTTCTGATACGTATATATCTCAAATCCAGCTGGCCTATGTAAAGTTAAAGGCATCAGTTAACTTTTTTGATCTCCTGAAAGAAAAAAGAAGTCATAAGATGTTATGAATGATTTGAATGAGAAATTTATAATCTCAACATTTCCAGCCTCCTGTCTGCTAGACAAATTCATTTGAAATAACGTTAACCTGACTTCTTTTCTGAGGAAACAAGTTTATTTTCCAAACATTTCTGAAAGTCTGCCAAAAAAAAAAAAAACAAAAAAAAACAGGTGCAGTCCACATGGATGTCAATTTGGCAACATTGTGCAAGAAATAAGTTCTTGAAGATTCCATCTCATTTTTCTTCTTTTTTATTTTTCCCCTGGTTGGTCTCAGTCATAAAGCAATGGGCTTGAGTAGGATTCTCATTCTCTTCATTTGTAATGTGTTGATAATTCAAACTTCCAGAAGATAATAAAACTTGAAAAAACAAAAATCCTTTGCTGACAAAACTTAAAACAAAAATGTATATTATTACTGAATCTAATGAATGAAAAAAAACTGAAAAAAGTCACATTATCATCATCATCAAGACTTGTTAACTGGATAAGCTCCCTTAACTATCTTTTGCTATCCATCTCTGTTGGTCATCAGGCCAAGCAAGTCATCTTGAAGGCACCGAGTGTCTGCATAGAATTGGTGAATGTAAGTTTTTGCTGGTCAGCCAACACTGGTTTGTCTGTGTGTTAGGAGTTCATAGGAGAAGATTACTTATGAGTCAGTTCTTTCTTCTCCTACAGTGCCCACCAGGTCTTGCTCATCTTTGTTCAATGGTTTGAAGATTGTAGGAAAGTGGCCATACAGTAACAGTTTTTTCAAAATAACATGTTGCATCCTTGCGTAGTTCCCATCAAACATTGTTGCTAATGGTGCAACCATACAGTAGTATATAGATGGCTAAAGCTTAAAAGAATTTTTAAAATTTTATCTGAGAGATCAGATTTCCATATGGTCATTGACCTGTCCATAGCCGTCCATGCCTTATGTGTATGTCGATATTATTTTCAATAAGTGAGCCTAATTAAATCCTGTTATAATAAATTTTTAACTTAGGCTCAAAAAAGATAAACTTTTTATTATTCACTTGCCGATTTAGACTAGTATCCTTATTTTGGTTGTTATTCTCAACATTACTTCTATTTTGCCGTCTGGCTTTTTTCAGGCATTTTAGTCTGTCACTTACTAAATTTTATTATGATTCACAAAATGTCTGTGTCCGTTCTGCTCTGCCATTTTTGGCCCAATTTCAACCAAACTTTCAGGAATTGTTAAAGTCATGCCTGTAAAGATTTTAAATTGTAACAGGAAATCAAAAGCTTGGGTTAGTTTTTAGGGTAGGATCTATCTTTCATCCTTTATTTCTTACTGTACACCCAGTGTCAGTAACTCACTCACTTGGTAATCATTTTGAGAAGCAGAGGTCTCTCTCTTCCTTCATCGATGCACTTAGACTATCTCTGTCATGGCCAAGTGTTAATCCACTAAGAGGGAATTTATTTTATCTTAACAGCCTAACAACGCCCACCGAAAAAAAACAAAAAAACAAAGTAGGATGTATGAAAGATGTTTGATGAATAACTTCCTTTTCTACAAATTTTTTATTTTTTCAATCATATTTCTTAATTAGACACATACAAACATGTGTACTACTCATAAATTCAAGGAACTTGAAGCATATTATGGTATGGATCAAGGGTAAAGTCAAGCCATCCAGGAAAAGGTGTAGTGGCTTCCTTAACACATTGGTGTTGTAGTTAATGAAAAGGTAGCCTTTGGGTTACCCTCAACTATGGTTGCCAACTTTACATTTATAGTTTCTGCAAAGAAAGAAGAAAGCAAAAAGAAAAGGTTTGTGATGACCTGGTGGACTGATTTTAAGAGGTGTGTGAAGTGTACAGTGAAAATTGGAATATAGAATATATTGATAAATGAACACACTGTTCAATCTGATCAAATTAGCCAAATTTTGGGGTGGCAGTGTATAGATGTATCTGTTAAATATATATATATAAGTAAGTATAGTTGGCGACCGTAGTCGAGGGTGTCCCAAAGGCTCCCTTTTCGATTGTTACTACACCAAGGTGTAGGGGAGGGCACTACTCCTTTCACAAGATTGACCCACTTTACCCTTGATCTGTACCTTATAATGCTCATTGTTAAGCAAGGCAGCATCAAGTACCCTTTTTTGAGTCTTTGGTATGACTCAACCTGGGATTGAACCCCGGTCTCCTGGATCATTGGCAAACACTCTACCCATTAGGCCAATGGAAACAAAAAAGTGAACCCTCAAATATAAACACAAATATATGGTAATAATTTTTGTTTTCATATAGCATCACTTAAGTTCTATGTTAAACTAAGCCCAGTTGGCTTGGGCTGTAGAATACACAGACTGCATTTCTGCAGCAGGGTAAGACAATAAGTGTCCTGGATATGACATTAAGCAATATGATGGTGAGGTTCCAGTACTGCTAAGGTTTTGGGTAATGTGGAATATACTTTTATTGCTATTGCACCTAAGAGTCTATGGGTAAAAAAAAACTGTTTGACATTTAAACTGAGTGCAAACAAATAACTTATGCTAAATTGAATTGTTTGAAATAAAATTGTTTGACCATTTAACTGTGTGTAAACAAATGACTGATGTTTAATTGAATTTTTACTGATATATAGCAATACTTGGAACCATTTAACTGTGTGCAAACAAATGAGTAATGTTGAGTTGAATTATAAGTGTTCGATAGCAATAATAGAAATCATTTAACTATGTAGAAACAATAGCAATATTAGTGTGCAAACAAATTAGTTATAACTCATTTAAAAATGAAATTATCAACAAACTCATGCATATCATTTATATCTATTTCAATGTGTGCTAACAAATGACTGATGTTAAAATTATTACTGCTACATAGCAGTACTTGAAACCATTTAACTGTGTGCCAAAAAAATGAGCTCAGGCTCATCTGAGGATGTTATCAACAATATGTGTTTACAAATCATATATATAGAAAAGATAGATTTGTAGTGAATCTGACAGTATGATAGAAATATGTGCTAAGTTGGGTAAATCAAACCCTTATTTCAAAGGCCTCCCAACTTTCCCTGCTACAACTATACCCACTCCATTCTCCTCATATGCTTTTAAATAGAAAAACTCAGAAAACAGTCTGTCTTGAAGGAGTTTGGGAAGATGAAATAAAGTCTGAAAGAAATATCCCACGTCTAAATTTGATGGCAACAACGATGGGACAATAATAAACTCTTCCAAATTCGGCCCACCTTGGGAGAATGGAGACCAGCTTTTAGAGCATCGAGAAGAGAACAAGTCGTTATATCCCGCCTGTGCATTGGTCATACAAGGCTTACTCATGCTTTCATACTGAAACAGGAACCACAACCACAGTGTTTGATGTGTCAGACAACTTGCATGGTTAAATACATTCTTATAGAATGCAGAGCTTTTGCTGTCATCAGAAAGCGATTTTTCAGTGACTTGTTTAACCGAATTATTCGAAAACATCAAAATAGATGACATTCAGTCCTTCTTGCGAGAAACAGGGTTGTCCAAAAAAATACGACGAATTAAAACTGATTAATCATGTGCAAACAAGTGAAATCTTGCTTATAGAAAATTTTACCTACTAAGTATTCATTGGTAAAAGGTGTATATATATATATATATATATATATATATATATATATATACAGACAGAATTTGGAATTAAATAACCTACAAAGGTTGATACGCCATAAAACCCAACCAACCAATCTAAATTTGAGTTAAGTGTTTGATTTATCCAACTTTCTACTTATTTCTATCATGTATACAGAATTTGGCATCAAATAACCTACACTTGTTGTTATGTCCTAAAACTAAACCAAACCTATTTTTATCTGTGTACAAATAGAACTATTTGCGTTAAGAATACTTAAATGTATTTAGTATTAATTGCATTAGCAATACTTAAACTTCTAATTGTGAACAAAGAAATGATGAATATCAAATAGAATTATTGGTTTTAGGAATTCTGAACAAAATCTGGCTCATTTAAAAATAATGTCAGCTACAAACTTTGGCTTAAAAATCATGTATGCATAAATATATATAGATAGGATTTGGCATTAAATAACCCACAAGCATTGATATGCCATAAAACAAGCAAACAAAATCAGTCAGGCTTTAATGGGATAAAATTCCGAGACTAAAATCAATCAGGATCAGTTTTGTTGGTTTTTAAAAATTTTTTTGTATGATGGCAAATTGAAACCCTATTTCGAAAAAAATATCATAGTAAAGCATGTGTATATATATATATATATATATATATATATGTAGCTCTATGTGTGTGTAAGTGTGAATGTGAAGTAGCTAAAAATATTTGCATTTACTGATGTGAGGCTAAAGTGATTTCATTGATATATTTATACACATAGCCATTCATGTTTGGACCAGTGTAGACGTAAACCTTGTATTTTGATACAAGTAAAATCTCTTCACAAATTCTTTTACTGAATTTGTTTGTTGATCAGAATGTATATATTTACCAAACCTGAATAGAAGGTAGATTTATCAGTTAGAGAAAATCTTGCTTTTATTGACTTCTTTATTTATTTATTTATTTTTTTCATTTTTACTTAATTTTATTTACTTTATTTATCCTTATCAAAATGTTCACCAGATTTTCTTTTTCTTTCTTTCCTTTCTAAAAGAAGTTGAACAAACCTGCTCACCTTCTATTATTGTTCACCTGTCAAAGATGGGGTTTGCAGGGGATGGATAATAGACAAGGTTGGAGTAGGGGTATTTGGCCAGCAGAAATCTACTCCCCCTCCCACCAAATCTTCTGATTCTAAACTCTCTACCACCACCTCCCCCTCTTCCTCAATCTGACTTTAGCCATAGTCGTTCCATCAATTCACTAATTTTGGCCAAAGATGAAAAAGCTGACTTCATAAGTGTGAAGAAATGATCCATTGTTTTTACTTGAAATAAATAAATAAAGGAAAAAAAAAATGAAAAAAAGAAAGTAAAAATAAGCTAAAAAGAAACCACGACAAGGAAGAATTCTCTGTGATTTTTCCTTACTCTTTGAGCAGTGTCTTAACAGTCGGTCCGATGCTAAAAACCTTTCGGGAAGGGATGCAGTAGAGATTGACACTTCTGTAGAGTTTCTTGTGACTTGCATCAACCGTTGTTCTGATTCTCCTGCCGGTGGGGATGGAGGGGTAGTGGATATAGTGGCACTCCAAGACAGCCCTCATCCCACATTATGGCCATTCCTATGACAGGTTTGATTTATTTACACACTAAGGATATGTTCAGTGCCGCTGCTTCACTTGCCATTCTCAATGTCCTGGCATGAGGAATTTTTGTGATGTCCTCAGATCTTTGAGATTTTATTCTTTTTTTTCTTTGTTTTTTTCTTTTTGCGATAACAGATGCCAGCGCCTTGTCCAAAGTTTCCAAAGGACCATCCTCTTGTCTTTCAAAATCCTACTTTCACATTTGTCTGTAACATCTTTTTTGCATAATTTTTTTTTTCTTTCTTCATTTTTCGGTATTCTTAATTTCTATTTCTTGTGAGTCTTTTATTGCTTGCATGTTCTGACTGTATGAAGGAAAATAACTACAAAAGAATCTTCAGTATTCCACTGGATCTTATGCATTGTTTGTTTCTTTGTGTTGAGGGGGGTTGAGAAGGATGTGAGGAAAAGATCCTGATACAAATTTGACATCTATCATGTAAAAAAATAAAATAAATATATCAACTATGTTTATGGTAAAAAAGCTCCTTTTTTTTCTTTTTTTATTTTTAACTTATATTTTTTGGAACTTTTTCATTTTTGCATATGACTGGTAAAAATCACAAAGTGAAAATTCTATCCTTAGAGGAATCTTGACAAAATAACTCATTAAATTATTCATCATAAAACTGAAATGATACATTAAAAATAATGATATTAGAAATGGAATAAAAATCATACGTTACTTAAATGTGTGAAATAGTGAAGAAAGTGCTGATATCTTGAGATGTGTTCTCACTTAATTTCCTGTGGAAATTATCAAATACGAGGTTGATTATTTTCTAGGTATAAACCATAAACAACTTCTGTCTAAAATATATAGCCATTGCTGTTGCATTCCAGGAAAAAGAAACTTCAAATTACTGATAAATACCTAAGTCATCAAAAGAATTTGATTTGATGTTTTGCTGTAAGAAAGGACCTATCTTATCAATTCTAGATTCAATACTGAACTGATTTTATTTTTGACTTGGAATGGATAGGATCCATTTGTGAGATTCCAAATTTATTCTCTGTATTGCGATTTAATATATCAAATCTCCTAACATAGTACAAGTAAAAAACACAAGTACCAAATAACAAATAGACCCTCATCAGAGTTCTTCAAACAATCCTGTTGCTTTGAAAAAGGATGAGATGAATTGAAAATCCGAAACAATCCAGACTGATTATTAAAATCAATAAAATATAGAAGGGTTCCAGAATGTTAAAAAAGCTCCTTGTCTTGAGTATTGTTGGAAAATTCTGACTGTATTCACTGCAGGGAAGTAAGACCTCTACCACAAAGGGGTTTCTTAGGTATAACGCTAAAGTACATCTTGTGGCGAGGGCCCAGTTTTAGAGATCTTGAGAGTATAGAGGACCCCTTCATTACTATTACCCCCAGGTCTACTTTGCCAAGGAGTTTTAGTACCTGTTTGGGTAGCATCCATGGATTAAAATTTGTTCACAAATTATTCGTATGACATTGGTATACTTGACATCATATAACTTTGTGCACAATCTCTTATGAAACTTGACATATACTTGTAGATATAAATGTAAACAATTCCCTTATCTCTTAGTATATAATAACCCCAGATGGGTTCACATGCAATTAAAATAAACCAGCCTTTCTGTCACTTTATCTCCATTAAAAAAGACTGGATATTTCTAATCTGAAAAAATTAATGAGAACTAGAAATATAAAGTTGATTTGAAAATTGAGAAAATCTTAAGTGTTTTTGATGTTTAGTCAGCTCTTAATTGTTCATGCTGTCAGTCATCTCAAGTTTATCATTTGCAATCCTTAGGATAAAAAAAAATCTGAAGATAGGAAAATGGCTTCCTTAGTAATTTGAAAAAAGGAATTGAGTCAGCATTTTTAACATTAGTTGATCTTGTTTTGCTTGGAACAGAAAAACATTTTTCAAGAACATAGACACTTATGCTGAATAATGGGTTTATTATGAGAACCAATAACAAAGAAAACCATGACTATATCCTGGACATCCATCAGCATCTCCCCCGAAGTGAAATATATAAAGTGTGTTCAAAAAGTATTGAGACTGAAGCTGTATTCACCAAGATGTGAATTAGCAATGAATGAAATGATGATTTTCTTAAAATATGAAGTCTGTTCAAAAAGTATTGAGACTGAAGCTGTATTTACCAAGACATAAATTAGCAAAAACAACAACTTGAACCTAATGGCAATGAAAACAATAATTCCAGTGAGTTTTCCATCATTGAAACTTTTTTGATCCAGGGAATCCCCATTGTGTAAAAGCTAAAATGCTGGACTGCAGCCTCAAAGTAAGCAAGTTGGATCATTATGTTTACTTTTGGACTAATACCCTTAGAAAAGGCATGAACTCACTTATTCTCCCCAGCGTTTTGGTTAAATAGTATCACTGCTGTTCTTTTACAAGGATGGCATTGTCATTAGGTCACCCATGAAGGTTGATATGCCATTATACAACTGGTTTGAATTGAGTTTTCTCTCTTGACTGATTACCATGCCAAGGTTAAAGAGCACAATCTGGCTTAGCATTTATCCATAGCTGGAGAGAGATTAATTGGATTCATATTTTTCCCAAAAGCATTAGCACTATGTGAAATGCAGAGGGACTTGCTCAAGATTTGAACTTAGGGAGCAAAGTCGACTTGTTTGGGTGAATACTATTATGCTACAAGTGGCACCAATAGATGCAAAAGTGGGATTCTTCTCATATGATACAATACCCAATTCAAGAGTAAGGTAGTGTAAAGTTTATAGAAAAATATGCGGATGATTTTGTTCTTGATTTTTCTAAAAGATGCATTTTGTCTGACAGTCACCTACACAAAATAGACAAAATGAGGCCATTTCTATTAAAACACTGTAAAGTGTCAATTGTGTTAGGCAATTTCATCTGCCAAAATTGTTGGTTCTTCATTTTGCTGCTTTGAAAGCCAAGTTTTCTAAGCAATCTGTTAGCATCATAATAGATGAAATGACTAACTGTTGTGACCAAAGTAATTTGAATGTGATTTGAAGACAAAGTTTTCTTCACAAACTCCTTGGAAATAAAATGCTGGAAACTTTTGCATCATGTTGAGAAAATAACGATCAAATTTTAGACTTGTCTTGTCAAATTTAATTCTTCTCCTGTTGGAGCCATAAAACTTTTTGTTTGTATATTGTCTGACAAATCTAGAGTGAGAAATTCTTGTGCTTAAAATCAAATTAAAACACGCACATACATGTATAACTTTAGAATAAGCAATACCATTGGTTTAAAAGCAATAACATGGGTTTAAAAGCTAAAAATTGTTTTGTTGTATGAATGAAGGACTATATTGAAACCATAACACATTCTTTAAAAACATATATCTGTCTATTTATTTCTCAAAAGGGTCAAAACTGGTTGCAAGCATGAGAGAAAGACAGAAATGAAAGATGCAGACACAGACTAACGGAGGACTCGGACTACTATATTGACCCATATCTTCTTAACCACATTGATTCTATATTCAGGGCTTTGCATCTTGATTTCCTTGATAAGAAGTTCTTAACTGGGTTCTGCCTGGGGGTCACTTGGCCCCCGCCCCCTCTGCACACTCGCTGGCCACTCTTTGAACTTCTTGAGTTCATGACCAACTGACTGACTACCTATATATATATAATTTCTCAATGCCCATGTGTTCTGTCTGGTTCCTGATTCACATAATCTGCCTACACCCATGCATCGCTTGTTTTCTAGTCATCATAGGTGCATTCTGTGTAGAAATCCCTATTTGACGGTTCTGTCAAAGGTCAATATACAACAGTTTGTTTGAAAACTAAAACGTCAATGCTAACAGTAGCAAATAAAATTGTGCTAAATATAAATAATATAGAACATATTTAAAAAAAAAAAAAATCCTCCACCTCTGAAGATAAAGTTTTATAATCTTTTAATAATCAGGTAAGAGTTGACGGTTATACAACAATAAATGTTTTTTTTTTTATTAGGCTACAAAGTTATGTGCATAAACATACATGTGCATTGTGTATGATATCCAGCAAGAAGTGTTGTTTATTGCTGGTATGGGATATCTTATTTGTATAATCATTTTAAAAAGAAGGGTTTTAATTAATAAGTTTCTTCTTTATTTGTAATTTTGTTGTTTTATTTTCATATAAACACATATATGAAGAAAAGGTAAAAAAAAACAAATAATTCAAAATTTGATGAATTTATTATGAAAGTCAACGTTGAACAGTGTATATGCTGTTTGGAATCTTTCTTTTTGTTCAAACTTTCTTTTCTCATGTTATTTCATCAAACATCCATCGCTATTTTAAAAACATTTTTATGAATTTAAAGTCCTGAAAAAGGTTATTTCAGCTGAAATGTTTAACATCGACTTTCATGATAAATTAATCAAATTTTGGATTATTTGTTTTTTCAAGTTATCTTTATACTGTCAGATTTACTTCCATATATATATATATATATATATACATACACAACTGATCTGTGCATAACTTGAATACAAAGTTCATTAAAAAAAGAAATAAACTTGTAAAATGAGAAATTAAGAATGCATTTTGTTAGGTGATGATGATAATGAAAATAAAAACAGCTGTGTATATACACAATAATGATCTCTATTTTCATATAATGTCAAACACTCTAGGGGCAAAGAACTAAAAGCAAAATCAATCAAGGTCAGTTTGATTGGTTTTCATTTTTTGCTATGATTGCAAATTGAAACCTTATCTTGAAACCTAGTCAGCTGGGGCTGTATTATACACTGACTACATCTCTGCAAAGGGGTAAGAGAAACCACTACCTCACAGGTGAGTGTCCTGATATGACATTAAACAATCTGATGGTGAGGTTCCAGTAATGCTGGAGCTTTAGGGAAAGCAGAGTGCCCCTTCATTGCCATCGTCCCTTGATCCACTCTGACCCAGAGTGATAGCACCTAATAGGGTTCTATCTATGGATCAAATAGTACTGTTTGAGGTTTAATCTTAGTGTAAACAAATGACATATGCTAAATTGAATTGTTTGAAATAGAACTGTTAGATCATTTAACTATGTGTAAGCAAGTAATTGATGATTAATTGAATTGTTAGTGATAGATGGTACCATTTAACTTGGACTTATGCTAAATTGAATAATTAGAAATAGAACTGTTTGATCACTTGAATGTGTGTATGGACAAAATGTGTTTACAAATCATATATTTAATATATGTGTAAAAATGATTTGGCATTAAATAACCAACAATGGTTGATATGCCAAAAACCAAAACAGATCAAACCTATCTTGGAAAAAAAATATCACAGTGAAGCATGTGCATGTGTGTATGGATTTGTCTACTTGATTTAGTAATAAATGATTGATTGACTGATTTTAATGGCATATCAACCCATCAGTGGTCATTTTATGCTTAGAAGTTAGGGAATCATGTTCATTGTACATTCATATTTACATTTTTTATGGTTGCTTCTTAGGAGATTCTTTTGGCACATGGTCCTATCAAAAGAAATAATTTTAAACAGATCTATTTGACCCATAGATGAGATTCTAACAGGTCCTACCACTCTGGTTTAGAGTGGACCTAGGAATAATAGCAATGAAGGAGTACTGCCCAGATCTCTAGAACTGGATCCCTATCATCAGATGCATACTCTGCACAGACCTTTCGAGGGTGGTCTTAGACTTCTGCTGAGGATACAGTCATCATATTCTAATCCCTGTCAGCTGGGGTGTATATTAATTACATTGAAATTTTCATAGCAGAATTCCTTTAATAGGTATTTGTTTGACTTCAGACTCCGTGATGTGACTGGCTATTTGATGAAGTAAGTATCAGTCAATTTCCAATTGGGGGGGGGACTCAGATTGATAGTTATACATCAGATGCATAAGTGAGTGTCTGCCAAAAAGCAATGATTTGCATTCATCTTGTAGATCTGTTGAGTTGGAACCTCTTTTAATGTCTTATATTATTGGTAACACTTGATCAAATATTTGTATTGATAAGAAACTGCTGCAGAATGTGTTAAGATGATAGTTCTGTAAGTTTTTCTTTTGTGTTCGGGAATTTAAATACTGAACTAAAATTGGGTGAATAAATGCAGTAGAAGAAGGAACATTAAAAAGAAAAAAAAAACATTGCTCAAAGATGGATCAATTCAATCAACAATACTCCCTCCAGCTCTGAGTAAATAATGGGGCAGCCTGGGTTCTTTAGCTTGGGCAAGGCAACTAATATAGGTGAAGGAAAACCGGTTGTACTCCACTTAAATTTATGTGTGAATTTATATTTATGGACTGATATAAGATGTAATGTGTGTGATTATATTTGATAAACACAAAGGTGAGTATAGATGCTTATATATTCATCATTGAGAAACAAGAAAAGCAATAAGTAAATTCCATTATACTCAAATTGGATTATTCCATTTAAGTATATCTATAGAATCTATTGATATCATTAGATATATATATATATACCTATCCCTCTACACAAGCAAGAAGTGACACAAGGTCACTTTGTAAGCAGAGTTTAACAGGTTTTATTTAGTTTACCTTTTTTTAGACCAATTGCCGTACCAAGTTGAAAAGCCCTATTTACTCATAGGTGGAGAGAGTTGAACTCAAATCTTTACCAAGAATATTAGCAACATGTGAAATGTAAACAGCCTTGTCCTGGATTTGAACTTGTGTTGCTGTGTCAATTTCTTATGAAAGTATCCAGTACATCATTAAACACCTTATATATATTTATATATATGCTTAGCATAACAGTAATCATTGTAGGAAATGGAATTGGCAACCTGGGTTCAAATCCTGGATGAAGCTGTCAGTGTTTCAATTTGTGCTAACACCCTTGGGAATGACACACATTCATCTCTTCTTCCTCCTGCTATGGGAAATTATTGGTTTGATTGGGTTCATAAGCCCTGGTTAGGCAAGAGAAAGAAATCTGAATTCAGACAAGCTTTACTATGTGTTATATACCCTAGCTATGGACATGAATGGGTATGTCCCATTCCTCAGAAATACATAGGACACCATTGTGAGTGGGTGAAAATATACTAAATAGTTACTATGAGCAGTGGTTACCTTCTTTACATCGCTGGCAAGTATTGTGTTTTGTTAATATTATTAAGATTTTGATTTCATTTCCAATCTTCATTTTGGTTATTTCTCATTCAGTAACCTTTTGTTAGTTGATGACACTATGCTTGTGTTGAAACCTGCTTTTGACAAGGAGGTTGAGTAAATATAAAACATTGTAGTTATCGTAATGTTATTCTGTGCTTAGAATGTGCATTTGAAATTTGATTTCAATAAAATAGATCTTGATGATTCCATAAAGAAAGAACTAGTTTCTTTAACATTTTATTTATTTATTATTGATATATTGATGACAGCAATAAGTAGAATAACACTGTTTGCTTTACTATTTTTACAAACGATAACAGCAGAGGTTGATGTCCGGTTGGCCAATTAAATTTTCCCACCAATAGATTTAAGAAGATCAAAAGTCATTTTGGTGTTGTCAACATTGAGCGACAGGTGTGTGCAGCTTAAAGCAAGATGACACTCAGCCATCATCCATGCCATTTGGCTTTTCATATAACAAGCTCTTCTCAATTAATTTTATTTTTTATTTTTTGATATATTGTTTTATTTCAGCTGCTTGGCAAGAGGCTCAGTTGTCAAGTGTGATGAAATAAATATCACCCTTTATAACAGTGTGTGTGTGTGTGTGTGTGTGTGTGTGTGTGTGTGTTAAGGATAATTACCTGTGGAGGTACCTATGGTGTAATGGTCATCATCATCATCAGAAATGGATATGGTGAAATGAGTTCAAATCCTGGATAAGGCTCTTAGGATTTTCCATAGGAAAAGTATGAACCAAACTACTCTTCCTCCAGATCTAGCTCTGGGTAAATAGTAGGGCAGAATGGGCTCCTTAACCTTGGTATGACAATGGATTTAGGAGAAGGAAATATCTGAATTTAAATCTGTTAACTCTACTTAAAAATTTGCCATGTGTCATATCCTGCTTGTGTGGAGGGGTTGGGTGAATAGATACCTATGTACAGGTGTATGAAATGTTGTACTTGTTTCTATATAAATCTTCTCAATTTTAAATATTGATTCTTATGTAAAAGCCTTCAAAATGAGCTTGTTAACCATTACCCCACACTGAAACAGCCATATCTGACTTAAACCTTTTTAGCAGAGATTAGAATATGCTAACTGCATTGCATGCAGAAGAGTAAGACCTCCCCACCCCTTAAAAAAAAGATGATTCCTGGATAATGCATTAAACTGCATCTGAGGGTGAGTTTCCAGTTCAGGAGATCTATGGAGTGGGAAGTGCCCTTTCATTGCCATTACTCTGTGGTCCACTCTAACCCAGAGTGGAAGTACATTTTAGCCGCCCATCTATGGATGAAAAAATCTGTTTAAAGATTATTCTCATATTCAATAGGACCATGTGCAAAAAAGATGAAAAAATATAAGAAATAGCAACACCAAAAATTTAAACATGAACATTAAATGAATGCAATTCTCTAACCTCTGGGTATAAAATAAACCTAGACTTGCTGACAAGATGTTCCAATCAAGTAATCGATCCAAATCAATTCTAAAACAATTCATATTGATAGATCTTACATTATTCTCAAAACCTAATTTTTTTAGAAATTAGAAAAATGATACTGTAATATATCAGAATATATTTGTTTCTTGGAGAAAAAAAAGAAAAATTCTTACTTATTGCTCAGCTAAAAACCAAAACATTGATTTTAGAAGAAATTGAACTTTATTTTTAGTTATATCTGAAAGAAAAATCCAATTTGTCTCTCACTGAATAAAGGCATTGTTTCGGACATGAGCAGAATAAGATATGATGTAACTTATAGATATTAACAGTACAATAATAATAACAATGATACAGTGGCATTTCTGAAATAAAATGTAAAATGGAAGCTTATTGATATTGAATCTGTTATTTATATCTGTTATGTCATTGGTACCCAGCACTTGTAGTTCATTTTACTTGACTGCTTTGTGAGATGGGAGGTAAGTGTCTGTACAGCTGCTATTTTGTAAAGTGCTGCTTTCAGCATTTATTCAAAACAATATGCAGCCTTTTTGTTGGGGGTTCTAATCTTGCTTTTTCTCCAGGTATTGTGTCCAAATGGTGCAACAATATGATACTACTGACATGCTTAGAGCTCAGAAAATGTTCCATTTTATTTAATCAGAGATCAGATTTCCATATAGTTCTTAACCTGTCAATAGCAGTCTCTGCTTTACCTGTGTGTATGTTGACATTATTTTCAGTTGATGAGATATTGCTACCAAGGCATACAAACTGCTCTAGTAATTTCAGAGGCTTGTCATTTAATAATGGAATGGCACCATCTTGATTAATGTTGGGCATAAATGACAATGAACTTATAAATCACATTCACCTATGGACTCATCTTCAGGGACATATCATTGTTGGCTGGCCAGCCAAAGATGAGGTGCATCATCAACTCTAAACTGACATTGGATGCTGTCTAGAGGACTTACCAAGAAGAATGGCTGATAGTGAGAGATAATGGGAGAGATTCAAGGGAATCTGTGCTTCCAACATGACTTAATGATGATGTTATTGGTTGGCACATTGGGGTAATATGGTTTATCACCGAAGAAAATAGACATGGCAATTCTGCATGAAGCTATTTGTATTTCACTTCTCAGTGTCCTTTAAAAATGTATTCTTCATTTGTCCCTCTAACTAGGAATAAAATAGTATATATTTACCCATTTGTCCACCATGTAGAGGGTGTGACCTCACACAAGGTCAATTTTTAAGCTGAGTTTTACAGGTTTGAATTTAGTTGGTCTCCTACTAGAGAATTTGCCAAGGTTAAAGAGCCCAGTCCACCCTCTCCAGATAGAGGGAGAATAGTTAGATTCTTATTTTAGCCAGGACTGTTAGTGCTTTGTGAAATGCAAATGGCCTTGTCCAGGAATTGAACTCACCTCGCCATGATATTTCCAACAATGCCATGTCTCGTACAGAGATAAAATAGTAAGGCAGATTTGAATCTCTAAGCTTAGTAGGAAAACCAATCAAGAAAGAAAAACTCTGAATTGAAAACCTGAAATGAATAGTTTACAAGTTTTCTATTATCATCTCCTCTAAAAAGTATGGCTGGTTCTATACAAGCCTTCACCACTCTAAACAAATCACCTGTGTAGTGAGCCCAGTCAGCTAGAACTGTAAAATACACCAACTGCATCTCTGCAGAAGAGACCCTCACCTTCACTAATGAGTGTCCTGGATCAGATATTAAACCATCTGACAGTGAGGCTCCAGGCTTGGATATTTGAGGGATATGGAGTACGCCTTCATTAACATTGCTCCCTGGTCCACTCGAGTCCAGATTGGTAGCACCTGATAAGGTTCTATCTATGGGTCAAATAGAACTGTTCAACATTTAAACTGTGTACAAAGAAATAACTTTGATTAAATTGTTTGAAATAGAACTGCTTTTACATTCAACTGTGTAAGCAAATGACTGTTTAACTTAATTGTCACAGATACATAGCAATATATGAAACAATTTACCTGATTTCTAAGGGGTAAGTGATGCTGAATAGAATTATTAATGTTAATAGCAATACTTGAAACTCTAGAATTGTGTACTTGAATTGAAATACTGGTATATCATAGCAATACTTTGAACTATTTGACTGTGTGCAAATAAAAAATATGCAAGAGAATAATTAGTCTTTTATAGAAATACTTGTAACCACTTCACTGTTAACAAACAAGTGAGATAGAAATGATTGAAACCATTTAACTGTATAGAAATAATAGCAATGACAGTGTGCAAACAAATGAATTCTAATTTAGAAATGAAATTACCTACACACTATTCACTAAGAAATCATATGTATATCCATTTAGATTTGTGCAAATAAATGAATTATATTAAATTGTTACTATTATATAACAATACATGAAACCATTTAACTTGGTGCAAACAAATGATTAATTGTTTATAGAATTATTCATATTAGATAGAAATACTTGAAATCATTTAAAACAAATGAGCTTTGGCTTGTTTAGAATATTACTGACCATCAATTTGCTTAGAAATCATATATACTTAATATACACATAAGCAGATTTTGATGTTAAATAATCTTCAAATGTTGATAGGCCATAAAACCTAACCAACCAACCTGTTTAGTAATCTAATAAGTTTAATTTTAGTTTGATGGTGATAATCACTTCTGATGGATAAACATGATTGTTTTTATTTCTGTTCATTATTTTTATCATGTATAATTGAGAAGTTAGTTTCTATACAGAGAGTTGAAGTTTTTTTTAAGTACTCTTAAATCTAGCATTTCTATGTAAACAAGAATGAGGTGGAAGCCATACTGCTGCAAGAGATACCTAACTGCAGAATTTGAATTTCAAAGAAAAAAGAATCAGATTTTATCCTGGTAAAATAATTATTTACTTTTAATTAGATGATACTCATTAAGTTTATTAGTAATTCCTAAAGTTAGAGAGGTAAAATATAGCTCAGTCAACTGTGGTTGTAGAATACACCAACAGCACCTCTGCAGAGGGTTAATACCCCCCACCACCAACTCTAAACTCAAACCTGTTAAACTCTGCTTAAAAATTGACCTTGTGTCATATCCTGCCCGAGCGTAGGGGTTGGTAAATATGTATATTTAGTATATATGTAAAACAAAATTTGGCATTGAATAATCAACAATGGTTGATATGCCACCAAATCATACCAGATATCAAATAATTACCTAACAATATAACATGGCTTAGTTAGGACAAATGAAGCAGACAAAAAAATAACATCCCTTATTCCTTAGAATATTAATTCCTCTATTTTTATGAATTCAGTCCAACCTGAATACAAGTTTGTCCTCATGGTGTAATGGTTAAAGCGAGGGACTGCGGGATCGTGGTAAGCGAGTTCAAACTCCAGTCATGCTATTATGTTCACTTTCGGACAAAACTTTCGAGACAGGTATGAACCCCCTTATCCTCCTAGTTATAAGTTAAATAGCATTACTTCTGTTCCTCTAGAAGGATGGCTTTGGCATTAAATAACCCATGAAAGTTGATATGCCATTAAACAAAGAAACCAACCAACCTGAATAGTTGGTTGAAAAATAGCTAAACATTAAAAATGTTGTATTCAGTTATTTAATAACTTTACAGGCTATGAAATAACATAGAATATCTTAGTGATAGTATGGAATATTTTTAAAGATAATGAAATTAAATATAAAATTAGATTTTCGCCGCAATAGTAATAAAAAAAATGGATTCGCTTGGCATCAGAATTCAAGCTGTGCAAGTATATATACTTGTAAATAGGAGCATTAAAATACCAATTGCTTGGGTTCTCGGTGTTTGGTGTCACTCAGTTATTTGGCAGTTAGGCATAACTTGATGCTAACATGCCCTGTCAGCTGGGGCTGAAGAACAGGCCAGCTGGATGTCTGCAGAGGAATAAGATACCCCACCCAACAAGTGTCCTGTATATGACACTAGGACATCTGGAGGTGTCCTCATGGTGTAATAGTTAAAGTGCTGGACTGCAGAATCGTAATGAGCAAGTTCAAAGTCCAGTTGTGCTATTATGTTCACTTCTATCTGGACAAATACCCTTGGGAAAGGCATGAACCCCTTATCCTCCCAGCTATGGGTTGAATAGTACCACTACTGTCCTTCTAGAAGGATGGATTTGGCATTAGATAACCCAAGAAGGTTGATATGCCTTTAAACAACCAACCCAAACCAAAGTAGGACATCTTGTGTTGAGGCTCCAGTTCTGGAGTCTTGGGAAATCTAGAGAACTCCTTCTTCACCATTCCTCCCTGGTCCACTCTGACCTTAAGTGGTAATACATGATAAAGTCTCATATGTGATTCAAATAGAACTGTTTGACGATTTAACTGTGTGCAAACAAATGGCCAATGTTAAATTGAATTGTTAGTGTTAGATAGCAATACTTGAAGCCATTTAGGTGTGTGCAAACAATAGCAATACTTGATTATGTGCAAAAAATAGCTCTAAATCATTTAAAAGTAAGATAAGCTATAAACTATTCACTTAAAAATCATATATATAGCCCTTCAACTGTGTTCAAACAAGAAACTGATATTAAACAGTTTGTTTAATATAGCAATACTTGAAAAGATCTGTGTGCAAACAATTGAACTCTGACTCATTAAAAAATGTTTCCAACTAACTCTGCATTTATAAATCATATATACTTAATATATGTTTGAACAGGATTTGGCACTAAATAGCCTACAAAGTTTGATATGCCAGAAAACCTAACCAACCAACCTTGATGCTTACAATACTTACGAATGGTTTCTAACCTGTGCCCAGTCAGATTGTGCTGATTGCATCCCCTGCTGAGAGGGTAAGATACCCACCCAGAAAAGCGTCTTGTGTATCACATTAAACTGCATCTGGTGTTAAAGCTCTAGTTCTGGATAATTAGAGAAAGTGGAGTTACTTTTTCATTGCTGGTCCACTTTGACTCGAAGTGGTATTACCTGTTAGGATCACATTGATGGGTTAAATAAATCTGTTGAAAAATTATCACTATTGGATAGAAATACTTGATACCATATAATTGTAAATTATCTTTTATTAAGAATTGTTATTTGGAGCTATAATTGCTTATTTAATATTTTTACTATAGGGTGAGTTGAAAGTTTTGCAATATTTCAAACTACCTAGTCAAGTCAAAAGTTTTTTTTAGATTTTCACTGACAATTTTTGGCAACTTGTACCTCCATGTTATACAATTAATTTTATACAATTTGTCCAATCATTGATTAAATTTATTCTTAATTTTCATATATAACTGATAAAGAGCACTTGTTAATCCGTTTTTTTAACACTTTTGTTATTGAGTGGTGAAAAATTGCAATTTGAATTATTTTATGCTGTGTGGAAAAAAGGACTTATTGGCAAAAGAAATTAATTATATGGAAAGTTAAAGAACTGTCAAAAAACATGTGGAACAAAACTGGTTCTGATGTTGAAAGGAAGGTGATACAAGCCTCAAAGGCAAACCAAAGTCAGGGGGACCTTCTGTTATGAAAGATAAGGCCTTGCTTGAAATGTTTGAACAACAGCTGAGCACATGTACACATACATTGTCGTCGTAAGATGGTCTTTCACAAAGCACTGTCAATCAAAAACTCCATAAACTCGACTTCGTGAACAGATGCGGAAATACTTGAAATAGCTTAAAATATTGCTAAACTTTAGACTCACCCTAGTATCAGTTACTTGAAAACATAGAATTTTGTACAAATTATTTGTATTAGATAGGAATATTTGATATCATATGACTGTACATTGGCATAATGGTTAGAGTGTTTGCCAATGGCCCTGGAGACCTGGGTTCAATCCCAGGGCAAGTCATACCAAAGACTTTAAAAAATGGTACTTGATGCCTCCTTGCTTAACACTCAGCATTATATGGTATGGATCAAGGATAAAGTGGAGAAATCCAGGGAAAGGAGTAGCACCCTCCCCTATGAAAAAGGGTACCTTCAGGTCACCCTTGACTAAGGTCGATTAAAAGGTATGCAAAAAAATAAATTCGTTTTAAAACAACTACACAAAAAATGTGAGTATAAACTTACAATAAATGTAGTTTCCTACCCTTTAGGCATAGAATAACCGTAGGACAGTTGGCATGCCATTAAAATCAATCAATTAATCCTAAGAGATAGTGGGGATGTCCCTGTAGTATAATGGGTAAAGTGCTGTACTGTAGCCTCAATGTAAGTGAGTTCAAATTCCAACTACACTCTTATGTTTACTTTCAGATTATTACCCTTCAGATAAGCATCAACCCTAATATCCCTCTGAGCTATGGGTTAAATATTATCACTGCTACTCTTCTATAAGGATAGCTTTGGCTTGAGATAACAGAGGAAGGTTGATATGCCATTAAAACAAAGAAACCAAACCAAAGAAATAGTTAAGCTGTCATAACCAGTTTCAATGCAAGTTTTGACCTCTTAACTGACATAGATAGGTACTTGGGCTGGTAACCTTGTAAACCTCTGGGAGTGTCTCTTGCAAAGGTTTTCAATCAAACTTAGCTAGGCTGTTCATTTGTAAATGTAGCCAAGATCTGTTTAAATATAGACTGTTAAGTCATTTCTCTGAGTCTTGAGTGACTATTTAAAAATGTTTGGTGTTAAAGTCTATTAGCACAATATTTCTTTTCATAAAGTCTGCCATTAAAAAAAAAAAGAAAATTTCACAACTGGAAATTTCACCCAGACATTTTCACATCCAAATTTGTTGTTTTATAATCTATAGCTACGAAAAGTCTGTGTTTATTTTGGGATATCTCATTGAGTAAAGTGGTTAATACCCACAGACAAGTACCTGGGTGTTATTTCCTTGTTCCTCATCAATAATGTACTGCTCTTCTGTTCCACTCAATTGTGCTGATCACATCTTTGGTAATTGATTGATTGCAGTCATTATTATCCCTTAAAGGGTGACAGTGTTATTCATCTTTCATTATGCAATAATAGCCAGATTTGTATTTCTCTTTTTCTTCTTTTTTATTCTCTCCATTCATTCACTTTTGTCACCTTTATTTTCAAGGAATAAACACCCACACAGTCTTTCTTGTAAACTTTTGGCTTTGTGTTTGACACTCTATAATATCCCCCTTTGTTCTTTGTATGGTTGGATAAAATTTCCTTTTGTTACTCTATTTCTTTGCTTTTTTCTGATTGTTTTGTATTCTTTATATTTAGTATAGCACAAAGCTAAAGAGAGGGAGGGAAGTTTGTCTTAAACTAATCTTCCAAGTTGCAAGAGCCTACCTGAAATACTAGAGATAGCATGCAATCACTTCAACTCAAGACATTTTGTGAAGGTATCTAGGGAGTGGTTGGTTGCAAAACAGGGAAAACCGGATTCATGTCTTTTCTCACTAACAGCAATAGTACAAACTGATTATGTACATGTCAGAAGCAAATTGATTCACTGAAAATGAGTTTTATACTGATGAGAAAAGAAAGAGTACAACATTATGGAAAATAAGATTGATATGTTTAACTATGGGAAAAGCATGTTCAGAATGAGAAAAAAATCAAAGACGCAATGGAAAATCAGATTGACATTTTTAATCATAGAGATAGCTTCATTCTAAACTTTATCCCTATGAATAATTATAAAAGGATTTATGTATAATGTTTACTCTTTAACACATCACTCAATAAGTCTCGGGCCTAACCAATCAAACAAGAAATTTTTGGCAAGATTCAACTTTATTCATCAACATAGTCTCCTTCTAGGGTGATACACTGATTCTAAAGCTTCTCTAACAATTTGGTGCCTTTTTTGTAGAACAATTTGTCTTTGGCCTCAAAATATGCCTTAGTTTCTGATATCACTTCTTCACTGGAACCAAATCTCTTTCCCTGGAGCATTCTTTTGAGGTCTGCAAATAGCCAGTAGTCACTGGGGGCCAGATCTGGAGAATAGGGTGAGTGCGGAAGCAATTTGAAGTGCAATTCATGTCGTTTTTCCATTGCTGTGATTGACTTGTGACATCACAAAATACAGAGGCCAAAAGTTTGCCTGTTGATATTTATGTCTTGGGTCACTTTGGACAACTTTCACCTGCTGCTGTTCACTCAGTTGACGACTGATTTGACTCCAGATTGAGTTTGTTTTTTCTTAAAAATACATAGAATGATATAATGGTATGCAAATTATTTGTATTAGATAGGAATACTTAAAAGAATTTAATTGTTTATAAAAGGAGACTTTGAAAAAATTATCCTAGATTGGTTGACATGCTGGAAAAATCAGCCGACTTTGTTATTATTATTAGCAGTTTCTTTGTTTTTATCTTATTTTTATTCAACTATTTTCCTTCATTATCATTCTAACAGTGAATAATTTAACACTAAACTATTGCACTGAATTTATGTAGATAAAATAACCTTTTCTTTTTTTTTTTTGCTTTTTTAAAAAGAGTTTTAAAAAAGATTGAAGAAATGATATGCCATATATGTTGAACAGTACGACAAATATGTGAAACAGCAATGTGTGTTTCATGGCTCAAGAGTATTCCCTTTATTAGAGTATTAATCTTTTTGGTACATTTAACCTTTCTTATATAATATTTTTCTCACCTAAGTCATAACTTAGGTTCTTTGTTCGGTGTTAAGCAACAGCAAATCTCCTGATTCAAAATGAACAATTTTGGCTGTTGCCTGAATTGTTTTAATTCGGTTTAAGATTTCAAATTCTCTTCTATTTTGCAAGCATCTTCTGAAGTCTTTCAAATATTCTGATATGAGTAACATCGTGAATTTTATATTCTACAAATAAAAAAGAATTTTAGCAGATTGTGATATCTATCTTAGAGATTCAGACTAAGAGTGGTAGTACTTTCTAAGGTCTCATCTATGGGTCAAATAGGTCTGCTTAAAAATTATTTCTATTTGATAGGAACATGTGCAAAAAAATAAAAGACTCATGAGAAACAACTATACAAAAATATAAATATAAACCTACAATGAATATAATTCCCTATCCTGGAGGTATAAAATAATCTTAGACAGGTTGATGTGCCATTGAAATCAATCAATCAATAAGAAGAAATTTCAGTGCAAGTCTTGCCCAGTCGGCTCTGGCTGTAGAATACATTGACTACACCTTTGCAGAGAGGTAAGACTCCTCCCAATGAGTGTCCTGGATATGACACTAAACAATCTGATGTTGAGGTTCCAGTAATGCTGGGGATTTGGGGAATGTGGACCACCCCTTCATTGCCATCACTCCCAGGTCCGCTCTGGCCTGGCATGGTAGCACCTGATAAGGGCTCTATCTATGGGTTAAATAGAACTAATAGCATACTTATGCTAAACTGAATTGTTTGAAACAGAAATGTTTTTGACAAACCATACTTAAATTTAAACTGCAGGCTTATGCTAAACTGAATTATTTGAAATGGAACTTTTTTTTACATTGAAACTGTACTTACACTAAACTGATTTGTTTAATATAGAGCTGTTTTGACATTTAACTGTGTGTAAACAAAATCTGTACTTAGAGTAAACTGAATTAGCTAAATTAGAACTGTTTGTATAAACTGAATAGTTTGAAATAGAAATGTTTTTGACAATTAAACTGTGTACTCATTCTAAACTGAATTGTTTGAAATAGAACTGATTATGTACATAAAAATGGATTTGGCATTAATTAACCTACTAAGGTTGATATGCCATAAAACCCAACCAACCAAATCAATGCTAGTCTTGACCTCTTACTTGACATAAAGTAAAGTTGGTGACCGTAGTCGAGGGCAACCAGAAGGCTCCCTTTTCAATAGCTACTACACCAAGGTGTTGGGGAGGGCGCTACTCTTTTCCCTGGATTGCTCCACTTTACCCTTGATACATACCTTATATCGCTAAGTGTTAAGCAAGGAGGCATCAAGTACCATTTTTAAAGTCTTTGGTATGACGCGACCTGGGATTGAACCCAGGTCTCCTGGACCATTGGTGAACACTGTAGCCACTTAGCCCATGAGCCAGTTAGAAAAAAAACTTTTAAGAAATAACTACACAAACATGTAAACATGAAGGAACCTTGAGGTATAAAATAACACTATTACCTATTGACAAGTTTAATAAATTCAATCCTTATTGTCCAGTCAGCTGGGGCCGTAGAATACACTGACTGCATTTCTGCAAAGAGGTAAGACCTCCTGGTTTCAATGAGCATCCTGGATATGACACTAAACCATCTGATGGTGAGGTTTCAATCCTGGAATTTTTGGGGAATGTAGAGTACTCCTTCATTTCTGGTACTCTTAGGTTCACTCTGACCCAGAGGGGTTGCATCTGATAGGGTCCTATCTTAGGATCAAATAGAATTGTTGGATCATTTAACAGTGCATAAACAAATAACTCATGTTTAATTGAATTGCTATTGAGACATTGCAATACTTGGAATGATTTGACTATGTGCAAATGAATGAAGTGTTGAATAGCAATACTTGAAAGCACTTCACTGTGTGCAAACAAATGATTAATATTGAGTAGATTTATAAGTTTTCGATAGCAATATTCAAAACTATTTAAGTGTGTTTAAACATACTAGTAATACTAGTGTCGTAACAAATTAGTTTTAATTCATTTAAAAATGAAATTGCCTACAAACTATGTATGCAAAAAAAATGACTCATGCTAAATAGTGACTGTTATATAGCAATATTAGAATTGATTGAACTGTGTGTAAAAAAAAAAAATAGATCAGCTCAGGCTCGTTTAAAAATGTTTTCAACAAAATGTATTTGCAAATCATATATATTTGATATACTGATATAAATAGGATTTGGTATTTTATAACCTAGAATTATTGATATGCCATAAAACCCAACCAAACCAATTAGTTCTCATTGGTACTCGATTATTATGGCCTTGTACCAGACTTAAGCTTCCTTTGGAAATAGCTATTGAGATATTTATATGATACTTTAGTTGGAGTCACATTGTTACTGAAAGGCATACACTTTTGGTGTTAACTTATATTGCTTAGCTTCTAGTTACTGTCTGATGTACGTAATTGGTGTCACTCTTCTTTTTCTAAACAACACACATTTTTATCGTCTTCATTCAGTTCTTTGTACTGTCCTTCTAGAGATGATTATTTACACTATTTCCTAGCACAAAAGATGTACGTTTTTTTCCTCCCTTTTGTGAAAAAGTCAACCCTATATCCTATCCTCTAAAAGGTCAGGCTCTGTTTATCAGTCTTCACAAAACCTGAGTGCCAAAATAAAAGGTTTACACCTCTCTTTCTCTGTATATGCATTTCAGCTATTGTTGATATCAAAATGGTTGTGTATAATTGAGTGAAGTTTAACTCTTTGTTTAATGGAAAACAATCTGGATTTTTTTCTTCTATTTCAATGTCCTTATTTTCAAATAGTAAATTAAGCATTTCTGAAGGAAAGTATTTTTATTTTCAGTGATTTAATGTTATGATGAATGTTCCACTGTCAAGGTTGGCAATGAGTGTAATTCTATTTTTCTTATTAATACTGCATGACAGCAGAGAGGTAAGAACCCCTCAATGAGTGTCCTGAAAATGACAGAAAACTGCATCTGATAATGAGTCTCCATTTTAGGAGATCTACGAAGTATGGAGTACTTCCATGCCCACTCTGATCTGAAATGGCAGTACTTATTGGGTTCTATATATGGTCCAAATAGAACTATTTAATCATTTACTATACTTGAAACCCTTGCAAATAAAGGAATAATGTTGACTAGGATTAATAGTGCTTGATAGCAGTACTTGAAACCATTTAGTATCCTGGGAATGACATTGAACTGCATCTGATTGTGAGGCTCTGGTCCTGGAGCTTTGGGGGAATGTCAAGTATCTCTTCATTACCATTATTCTCAGTTCCACTCTGACCTAGACTGGTAGTTTAGGTCTCATCTATGGGTCAAATAAAAGAGTTGAAGCTTTGACAAGGGATTATTATTGATATCAAAGAGAATTATTTGTGTTGAATAGCAATACTTGAAATGATTTAACTGTGTGCAAACAAATGAACTCTGGTTTGACTAAAGATAATGTTACTTCCAAACTATTTGCTTAGAAATCATAATTTATATGTGTAAACAGAATTTGGCATTTGATATGTTATAAAACACAACCAAATCAAACCAAGTTCTGCCTGAACTGTAATATAGTCACAAGAGATTAGTTTTACAAAATCGGCAATTATCCACTTTATTATCTAGTGACTCTTATGGCATCACAGTACAAGATATTTTTGCCAAGGTATCTATCTGGTGATGGAATTGTGCTGGAATGTGGATTCATTCCTTATCTTAGAAAAGTATAAAAGTTTTCAGGGATTCACTGTTAAGGTGACTTACCATTGTCAAGGTTGACAATGCATGTAACACTTTTTTCTTCATTTGACTAGTTTGTTTGTTTGCCTGGGTTTATGGCATATCAACCTTTTTTGGCTATTTAACGCCAAATTCATTTTTATATAAATAATCAGTTGTATTTAAAACAATTCAGTTTAGCATGAGAACAGTTTGATTGTCAAAAACATTTCTATTTAGAGCTATTCAGTTTATTCAAACAGTTATATATAACAATTCAGTTTAGTTTAAGTACAGTTTCAATGTCAAAAACAGTTCCATTTCAAGCAATTCAGTTTAGCATAAGCACGCAGTTTAAATGTAAGTACTGTTTAATTGTGAAAAACATTTCTAGCTATTCAGTTTAGTATAAGTACAGATCCTGCTTACACACGGCTAAATGTCAAAACAGTTCTATGTTAAACAATTCAGTTTAGTGTAAATATAGTTTTAATGTCAAAAACAGTTCTATTTCAAATAATTAAGTTTAGTATAAGCACGCAGTTTAAATATAAGCATGGTTTGTCAAAAACATTTCTATTACAAGCTATTCAGTTTAATCAAACAATTCAATTTAGCAGAAGTATGCCATTAGTTTTATTTAACCCATAGATAGGACCCATATTAGGTGCTACTATGCCAGGCCTGAGTGGACCTGGGAGCAATGGCAATAAAGGGGTACTCTGCATTCCCCAAAGCTCCAGCATTACTGGAACCTTACCATCAGATTGTTTAGTGTCATATTCAGGACACTTATTGGGGGGGGTCTTACCCCTCTGCAGAGGTGCAGTCAGTGTATTCTACAGCCTCAGCTGACTGGGCAATTTTTACTAGTGTAGGTTTCAAGCACTTTAGTGAATCCAAGTGCACATTTATACATACCCTTGTCTGTTGATGCTTGTGGCACACTCGTGAGGAAATATTTCTAACATATCTGATGATGGAATCATGCAGAAATATTTGTTCATACCTTTTCTAGGAGCATTAACCTCTCTACTGCTTGCAGAATGTAACGCAATATCAACTTAGTTTTTAAGTAGATGACATCTGATTTGAATTCAGTTTTCCTTCTCTTAGACTGGTTGCCTAACTGAGGATAGAGAACCCAGTCAGCCCTTAACTTGACCTATCGTCATCTTGTGAGGAGGTAAATAAGCTAGATTAGCATAAAGTGTAATACACACAGCTTGGTCCAGGATTTGAATTTCCATTTTTAGGATGATAACCACTTCAGTAAGCGAGTCTTGGTTGAAATAAACACAAACAAACTTTGTGAAGACAAATATGTACTTTTTAAGGGATTCAATGTTGAGATGAATGGTCCCTGTCAAGGTTGGCAATGGTTGTAACAACAGCTTGTTTTTTTGTTGGTTTTTTTCAGTCATTTAATAATGACAAGATTGCAAAGTAGTGACAACAGTGTAGTTTGCCTATTGGCTCTTCCTTATATCAGCCATTGATACCCAGCAATGATAAAAAAATTTTTTGTCAAGATATATGATGATGGGACAGAATACAGGGATAATATAATTCATCATTTTTTTCAAGGACATTTGTGCTTAGTAAATAAAAATAGCTTCTGTTTGAATTGAGTCAGCTTGCTTGATGGTGTTTTTTGCTGACATTATTATTATGATTAACTGTTTGACTATTTTTTAACCTTGTTTTATAGAGAAGATTTGAATTAATAATTGGATAATTGACTCTTGAATCAGTAATTTTTATAGGATTCTTATGGGTAATCCAAATTTTTTATCTATAGAACATAAAAACATTTTGTATGTAGTAATGTTTTTAATTCAATAATAATATTTAAAAGATGTTTAGTTTCTTCGTATGAATTTAAATAAGTGATTGTACCAGAGTTTTACTTTTCTCTCTCTTTCTCTCTTAAAATCTATTTTAATTTTCCTCCCTCTATGTGCTTTTAAATTCACTTTTTACCTCTCTTTTCCTCTCTCTTATTGCTATAATTCTTGTCTTCTTTTTTTTTTAAATTCTTGCCTGATAATCCTATTCCCTCTTCTCTTCTAAACTGTTTCCTCTACTTATAATATCCCTCCCTCTCTCCCTCAGTTTTTATGATTCTTTTCCCCTTTTTGTGTTGTTGTTCTTCATCAGGACAATATTGTTTTAAATATTCATCCAATAATTCTCTTTGTTAAACCTGAGTTTTGACTTATAAATATTTCGAGGGTTTGCTTATATATAGCTATTTGAAATATAAGATTTTTTTCTAATGGAGATAGAGAAAACAAGAGCTAAATAATACATCATTTAATAAGTCCTGGGCCTGACATATAGATGGCAGCACTAATAAAAAATCCATATGATTTTTATAAAGTACTAACCTTCAAATGGCCCGTGTCAAAATTTGAGCCCAACCATATTATTAGTTTACGAATTCAAGTTATTTAAGTCAAGCTACTGTTGCAAATTTTCAAAACAATGGAAAAATCTGAATTTTGTGTATTGATAAATCATTGCTTTCTGATGAGAAAAACACTGTTCAAGCAAAAGAATGGCTTGATGAGTGTTTTTTAGACTCTGCTCTGTCAGAAACAATGGTTAAGAGATGGTAAGCTGACTTTTAACATGGTCGTACAAACACAACTGATGCTGAATATTCAGGTTGCCCAAATTCAGCAATTGTCCTGGAAAACACCAAAAAACTCCACAAATTTGTTTGGCTGATTCTAAATTGAAGTTGCATGAGATAGCAGTGGAGTTGAAGATATCTGAAGGCAGTGTATTCGCCATTTTGCATGAACATTCGTCAATGAAAAAGCTGTGTACAAAGTGGGTGCAGTGTTTGCTCACAGTCAATCAAAAACGTGTTGACAGTTCAGAATATTGTTTTTGCATAAATATGTGACAATAGATGAAACATGGATCCACCACTTCACTGCAGAGTCAAATCAGCAGTCAACTGAGTGAACAGCAGCAGGTGAAAGCTGTCCAAAGTGACAAAAGACATAAACATCAACAATTTTGGCCTCTGTATTTTGGGATGCCCAAAGTATTATGTTCATATATTACAATATATTAACTTGAGAAAGGAAGAACCATCAGGAGTGAATATTATATAGCATTATTGGTGCATTTGAAGGAAGAAATTGCCAAAAAATGGCCACAGATAAAGAAGAAAAAGTGCTCTTTCACCATGACAGTGCACCATGTCACAAGTCAATCACAGCAATGGAAAAACTACATGAATTGCACTTCAAATTGCTTCTGCACCCACCCTATTCTCCAGATCTGGCTCCCAGTGACTACTGGCTGTTTGCAGACCTCAAAAGAATGCTCCAGGGAAAGAGATTTGGTTCCAGTGAAGAAGTGATATCAGAAACTAAGGCATATTTTGAGGCCAAAGACAAATTGTTCTACAAAAAAGGCACCAAATTGTTAGAGAAGCTTTAGAATCAGTGTATCACCCTAGAAGGAGACTATGTTGATGAATAAAGTTGAATCTTGCCAAAAATTTCTTGTTTGATTGGTTAGGCCCGAGACTTATTGAGTGATGTGTTAAAGAGTAAACATTATACATAAATCCTTTTATAATTATTCATAGGGATAAAGTTTAGAATGAAGTTATCTCTATGATTAAAAATGTCAATCTGATTTTCTATTGCGTCTTTGATTTTTTTCTCATTCTGAACATTCTCTTCCCATAGTTAAACTTGTCAATCTGATTTTCCATAATGTTGTACTCTTTCTTTTACTCAGCAGTATGAAACTCATTTTTAGTTATTTAATTTGCCTCGGTCATGTACATAATCAGTTTGAACTATTGCTGTTAGTGAGAAAAGACATGAATCCATTTTTCCTTGTTTTGCAACCAACCACTCCCTAGATACCTTCACAAAATGTCTTGAGTTGAAATGATTGATGTAGAACAGTGAGTAAGAGAACTTGTATTACAAAACTTGTCCAGACAGTGGCAGAAAAAAGCTGTTACTTTAATGTTCAACCTTGACCATCCGATTTTGTATCAGTTTTTACAACTATCAATTTAGATTATCACAATGTTTGTCAACAGCCTTGCTTTAGTCAGTATTACATGAGTACCGGACATTGGCCTATCGGTTAGAGTGTTCGCCAATGGCTCGGGAGACCAGGGTTCAATCCCAGGTTGAGTCATACCAAAGACTAAAAAAAATGGTACTTGATGCCTCCTTGCTTAACACTCAGCATTATAAGGTATGGATCAAGGGTAAAGTGGAGCAACCCAGGGAAGGAGTAGCGCCCTCCCATACACCATAGTGTAGTAGCTATCGAAAAGGGAGCCTTCGGGTTCTAGACTATGGTCGCCAACTTTACTTACTTTACTTACATGAGTTTAAAATTGTTGCTAATGGGCAAAGTAATGTAGTTCAGTTTTTCTTTTTTCTTCAAGTGACTCATCATATCCGGCCTATAATTTTTTGGGTGGTTAATGGTAGATTTTTAAATTAGTTACTTCTGTAACTTTTATTAAGAATTGATAGTACAACAGAAGCTTTTAAAGAATGTTAAGTATAATATTATGGTTGCCATAAAAGCAATTTCACCTCATTTAGCAAGTTGATAGAGTAAGCACTATAAACATATATACTATATATATATATATATATATATATATATATGTGTGTGTGTGTGTAAAAAGACATTTGAAAGGATTTTATGAAGCTACTTGCTCTAATGACTGTTTTACCATGCATATTAGACAGATGTTACATCGGCTTTCTTACTTGCTTTCTCTCTCTCTTGTTGACTCAATGACTCAAAATGATTAATGTCATTGTACAATGGTTGGTCCTTCTAAATCTTGTTAAGCCATCTTCTACTTTGATCTTTCTTCTCCTTGGCTGCTTTTAGCCATTCTTTCTGGGTAGATTTATTAAATGAATTCTTAATATTTATCATTGCGTTGAGTCAATTAACCAAAATTCCTCTGTGTATGCCTAACACGTACATTTGTGTGATTTTTGGCACACACAATGTAAAACTGGAAACTTAATTGCATTAAACTTTGAAGGAAGACTTCTTGTTGTGTATCATGTTACAAATACAACTTATTCAAAATATTCATCTTTGTCATTTGAAAACATGAAAAAAGAAGATAGTTCCCAACTTGATGAATTTTAATATTAAAAGCCCAAAACCTCTTAAAGTTATCCATTACACTGGGCAGATTATCCAAAACACTGTTATTTGTTTATATATATATGTATATATATGAGGTGTCTCAATGCATGTGAAATGAAATATTGATAGAATATAGTTTCAGGCGCATATTTTATCAAGTATGATGCTGCAAAGAGAATTTAAAAGTTGTGATAGCATTAACGGTTCTCTTTGTTGTTGTTGTTGTTTTTTTTTTGTTTTTTGTTTTTTTAGAGAAAAAGAAAAGAAAATTTAAGAAAGAAGTAAAAAAAGACAAGATAGAATTTGTAAATGTCTTTGAAATTTCCTTGTGCAGCTATTATACAATCTTGACAAAAGTAAGTTTGAGCACAAATGTAGTCTCATGACAAACAGGTTTCTTTTCCCTATATTTCATATTGACTTTCTCTACTCAGCTAAGGAAAGTGAATACGACATTCATAAAAGAATTTTTGTATTATTAAAATTCATCAGTATGATTCTTTTTAAAATGATAGTTTTCAAAAGACATCTCCATTTTGTTCCTCACTCATTCAGTTTTATAATGCATTTCCATGTTTGTTTTTTGGCTGGGGTGAGATGTCACTTCAGATTATTTAGAATATTAAGAACTCATTATTAATGTCTTTCTACTGAAAGAAATACATTAAAAGTTTCCAATACCATTATAATCACAGGTTGTTAGAACATGTCATTTAGTAATCTTAGTCATTGGCAACTTCATCCAAAAAATAAAATTTCTCAAAGCTAAATTTGGCTCACAGTGAGAATCAAATACACCTAAATTCCTAACTATCATTAAAGTTGCCCCAATAGATAAGATTTGGTTCAAATAAAATTGGTTGGTCTAACACAACTCATAAGAAAGAGATTTAGGGTATTTGTCAGTTTTAGCAACAGAATGAAGTCTTAATGTTCCTGAAGTGTGAGTGATGCATTTTAATGGCATTTCAACCCATTTAGGATTATTCTATGCTTAGAGGTTAGGGAATTGTGTTCATTGTATGTTCATATTTACATTTGTTGTGTAGTTGTTGCAAGATTTTTACTTGTGATTCAAATGAATATAAATAATTTTTAAACAGATACTACCATGGTGGCTAGAGTGGACCTGGGAATAATAGCAATAAAGAGGTACTCCACACTCGATAGATTTCCAGAGCATCACCATCAGATGCAGTTTAGTATGATAGCCAGGACACAACATTTTTATGGGGGAGGGTCTTACCTCTTTGCTGAGGATACAGTCACTGTTTTCTAAGTGCTGACAAAAGGACAGTTGTACATTATTCTGCAGAAGATATCATTGCCATTATAGAATATCACTGCCATGAAGAGGCCCAACATGTCAATGAATTGTGGTATGTATTCGACAAGAAAATTATCTGCACATGAATAACAGAACCCAATATTTCCAAGCAGAACATCACTGAAATCATCACATTGGCTTCATAAGTGCATCATGGCGCCATAATCTTCATAAAATAGCAATGCACAGATACCTTGTCCAGCCGGCTGGGGCTTTGCACATGAGTAAGACCCCCCCACACACACACACACCCCAATAAGTGTTCTGAGGATGAGGCTCCAGTCCTGAAAATGCAGGGAATTTGGAGTTCCTGTTCATTGCCATTAATCCCAAATCCACTCTGACTCAAATTGGTTGTACCTGATAGAGTTCCATCAAGGGTCAACTAGGACTGTTTAATCATTGACTATACTAGAAAGCATTTAACTGTTAGTAAGCAAATGACTGTTAAATAGAACTGTTAGTGTTGGATTGTCATGCTTAAAAACCATTTAACTGTGTGCAAATAAAACTATAAGCATAAGATAGCAATACTTGAAACCATTTAATTGTGTGCAATCAAATGAACACTGGCTTGTTGAAAAATTGTTACTTAGAAACCATTCATTCACAAATCATAACATATACGTATAAACAGGATTTGAGATTAAATAATCTACAAGGATTGATATGCTGTAAACACCAACCAACCAGCATGCTTTGTCATATATCTTATTAAAAAGAAAGTAAGACTCATCAAATCAAATGATATTCATCTTCCATTGATTCTGGCATAAACATTGAAGTTTTTTTTTTCTTTTCGACATGAGTTTTCGAAATTGGTTAGGATTTTCACTAAGGATGGATATTAGGCTACACAGCTCTTTCAGCAACAAGATTTTGATGTACTGTGTATTGTGATTCATAAATTACTTCACCATGATTAAAGCTATCAGAAATTTGTGCTGAGAAGACTTGCTAAGTAAAACTAAATCCATTTTGAATTCGGGTATCTCATATTATATAATGGTTTGATTGGGTTTCTTTGTTTAATGGCAGATCAACCTTTGTGGGATATTTAATGCCAAAGCCATTCTTGCAGAAAGACAGTAGTAGTACTATTTAACTTATAGCTGGGGGAAAGTTTACATGGATTGTATAATAGTCAGTGAGCTACAACAACAAACTATTGCCAGAGAGTTCAGTTCTCAGTGGGTAATTCATACTTAGGGCCTTGTACCAAACTAGGGTAAATTTAGTAAATGGTTACTTCTATTTTGAATTAATAGATTTTGTTTGGGTGACCAAAGCACCTTGAAATTTAGAGTCCATCCAAGTGAGGATATCTTCTGTAATTATTCAGATGTTTTTACCCATTTTTTTTTTATTTTGTTAACTTATACACAAAAATGAATTTCAACCTGAAGGTGACTGTATTTTGGAAATTTCCATAAATAAAATTAGATGTAATCATTAAAATATAATTGCAGTTTCTAAATAGTGATTATTAACTTAGTCTGACATGAGACTTCAATTGATGAGCACTCAATAAAGACCAAGTTCCCTATCACTGTTAGTATTATTATTTATATATTAATAGTTGGTGGTCAATAGTTTCTTGCTTGTAAGAATAAATCTTGCCAAACCATCCATTACTGACCCTTTTGCTTTCCCTTCTAATTGGCCAATGGTTGCTGAAGAATATTGATTGCAAATCCTTGCCCCAAAACCTCTACCCAACTGTTTTTGGTTTTTGTATCCACTTTTCTTTTTTTTTTTTTTTTTTGCTTCTTCCATAGACCCAGAGATGAGCAGGATTTTGTCAGAAAATCAAGCTTTGGCTGAAGAACTCGCACAATGTCAGGTCAGTCTATGATTTTCTTATTTCTGCCATACAAAATAGTACATTTTTATTACTTGCTTATTAATACAGTGTATGGTTTTGTGTTGTTATTGCTTTTATATATCTATTTTCTTCCTGGACTTGTTTTTTGTTTTTTTTATTTCTTCTTGGTTTTATATTGTTACATTAATTCTTTTTATTTTGTCTTTAAACCCTTAAAATTTTGGAATTATCTCAATTTCAGTTCAGTCCCGGATTTACTGACCAAAACAATTCAAGATTCTATATTTTCATTATTCTCTTGTATATTTTTTTAAATAATTTTCTCTTCCTTTTTTTTTATATTGTTATATTCTTTGAACTCTGAGAAACTTTGTATTACCCCACTTTCTTTCTTGCTGCTCTTTGGATCCGTACTCTGGTCTTCATCAAGTATAGCATCTTATTCTTAAGATCTGGAAAACAAGACAAATAGTCCCCCATACTGTTCGGACATAGACCAGAAGAACCCCAGAAAATAACCTGACTAAAATATAGTTAGTTGGGTAAGAAGCAAATTAAAAAAAGATAATTTTGATAGGAACAAATTTCATAGAAAGGTCATTTTTTGTTGATATGAGCATTCTTATCTGTTTTAAGAACAATCCTTCCTGGGAGGTGAGAAAACAATATTAGCTTGGTTCCAGGTGTCCTTAACCCCAACAGGCAATACCTGTTTAGCAGAATCGAGTTTTTTACTTGATTCCTAAGGTTCCCCAAAAGGGGAATGCTGTCAAAACCAAACATTTTTTGTAATGGCCCCACATGACTTGTGATTCCCTACCATAAAAAGATTCCATGTCATATCTGACATGGTGGGTGATTGGATAAATAAATAGCATTTATATTGAATCATTTATTATGATAACTTTTGTTTCTATTATCATTTATACACTTCTGATAATAGGAAGAGAGTCATTGATGTATTATATATGTATGTTTATACATGCATCTGTATAGGGTTTATATGTTCATATTATCCAACTTTCCACATATTTCTATCACACTCATCAATATAGGGTCTATATGTTCATATTATCCAACTTTTCACATATTTCTATCACACTCATCAATATAGGGTCTATATGTTCATATTATCCAACTTTTCACATATTTCTATCACACTCATCAATATAGGGTCTATATGTTCATATTATCCAACTTTTCACATATTTCTATCACATTCATCAATATAGGGTTTATATGTTCATATAAATACTGGCACAAAAATATGAGCTTTACTTTGATAATTTCAATAAGTTAATTACCAATAACTTTAGGCACACAAATAAAATCTCAGAATATTTGTTGGTTTTCTATCATACAAGAAATAAGTTTTGTCCTCATAAATTCTCAACTGGATCTGAGGACATTATCTCTATCTATGTGTGTGGTGTTTGTGTATATATATATATATATATATATATATATGTAAGCAATTATGATTAAAATTTAATGCAAAAAGCATTTTTAATCCATAGAATCTTCATATTGCTCTATGCAAATAAATGGAGAGCAATACTTAGAGAATGAAATAAGATAATAAAAAGGGTAAAAACACACAACTCAGAGTTTCATGTTTATCGTCATATATAGATGTGTGTGTGTATGCGTGTGAATTTGTTGACACCTTCACTTTGAGATAAATGTATGTATATATATATATATATATATATATATATATATGTAATTAATGAAGTAATATAAATAAAGTGTGCTAATATCAGTGATTGAGAATATGCAGATCTTAGTTCAGATAATGTAAAAGTGGTGCTGGTTGACTATCTGTTTCTTACCTATGCAATCATATATATAATTATGATGATGATTATGCATTTGTCAGTGAACAAAATTCTCTACACTGACGTCATAATTCCCTTAGTTATTTTCAGCATATTTTCCATGATTCTATATTTCTTTAAGTATGAATTTGCAAAATATAAAATATGTTAGAAACTAGAAATACTGTTGGCTTTATCTTCATACTAATAATGCAATTGTATTTGCATATACAACCAAATAGTGGTTTACAGTGTAAACTGGAAGGCTAATTTGCATATTGACAATCAATATTTGATTAGTATCATTTATTGCTCATTGTGTGGTTTTATTTACTAAACATGAGTAAAAAAACGTCTATAAATCTTTTAAGAAATTCATTAATAACATGAAATTACTGATTTTATTCTTTACTATCTAATTGAGAAAAATAGTTAAATTAGGAAAATTTAGCAAAGTAAGCTGGGAGTGATGGGAAGAGCTAGTATTCAAGCTGTTCTATTCTTTAATTACACCCCCCCCACTGCAAATATTTTTTTAATAATTTAACTTTAAATAATTTCAAATGCTATTTTTTATTTTAATGTTTTTTGCTTTGTGTTTTTATTATTAAATTTTTTTTCTTTCAATATTAATGTTTTTTGTTCAACCAACCACAAAAATGAATAAATCTTCGTCAAAACAAATAAATAATTATAATTTCGTACTTAACTGGCTAATTTAGTTAAATTTGGAAACTTTAACCCTGAAAACCAGCAGTAATTGAAAGAGCTAGCGATCAAACTAGTCGATTCTCCTGTTTCAAATTTGATTTCAGATGATATAAAATATTTGCTGGTGTATGTAATCGATCCAGACGAATGAAGAAAAAGCACTACTTGATCAGAAGGATTTAGAATTTTTAGAAAAGTGTCATAACAGAGCCTAAATATGGAATCTGAAGTAAAAGTAATAACAAGCAAATAAAAGGTGTAAACCGAGGCAAATGTGTTGCCAAAATGTCAACTTTGATCGCTGAAAAGACCAGAAAGATTTTTTTAAAAAGACTCAATTGGAGGTTTTTAAATCCGACAAAAAATAAACTAGGAAATATGGAAATAAATCCGACAGTAAGTAAATATGAAAGAAAAAAAATTCAGAGTATATATCCTTTATATAAAATTTGCCAATGTTTCGCTCCATGCGACCATCTTCAAGGCGATGTAATATTAAACATCAATTACATTGCTCTGAAGATGTTGGTAAAGAACGAAACATAGGTAAATTTTGTACAAAGAATACACCCTCTACATGTTTTCTTTATATATATATATATGTGTGTGTGTGTGTGTGCATGTGTTTGTGTGTGTGAATAATAATGTTTCAGACTACAGAGACGATGCATCTGGAACTAAGTACAGACGAGTGCTTGCTTGAATGGAAAACTGACACTTTCCTATGCAACAGATCTCTCCGTCTCCATGACACCGATCTTTCCGAGGGAAGAAAGAGGCGCTATACAACTTGACATCAGTGTCGTTGGAGAAGTTGCCAAAATAATGAACTTGAAGAACCAAGCGCCTGGTTTTGAATTCAACGTTTTTCCTGCTCGATCACCTGTCCTACCAAAGCTACAGGACCTAGTTTTTTAACAACACACACACACACACACACACACACACACACACACACACACACACACACACACACACACACACACACACACAGTGTCTAAAGTTCTATTTGATGTTTTATTGTTATATACTGAAATATTTTATATATTAAAATAATTTTTGAATTTATTTTCTTTAGCATTGTATCAGTCTTTGATTAAACTCGGTATAATCAAGATGCTTAATTTTTGCTCAAGTATTTATTTCATTGTCAAATATTTATGATTTTAAAACTGTGTGTGAATTGGCCTTGTGGGTAGAGTGTTAGCCAATGGTTTGGGAGACCTGGGTCCAGTCGTAGGTTACGTCATACCAAAGACATTAAAAATGGTACTTAATACCTCCTTGCTCAACACTCAGCAATATAAGGTACGTATCAAGGTATAGTGGAGCAATCCAGTGAAAGGAGTAGTGCCCTTCCCTATACCTCAGTGTAGAAGCTATTAAAAAGGGAGTCTTCTGGTCGCCCTCGACTACAGTCGCCAATTTGATTTTTACTTATATATATATATAAAAGACGTTTATGGTTCTGAAAGCTCACTTGAGTTAATGGAGGACTAAGTGTTGCAGTATTATGCATAAAGCATGAAACCCAGAGTCACAGAAACTACCGTGTTATAGTGTTAGAGCAACGTAGACACAGTTAATGGCACTTGGTAATGTCGCAGGACCGTTATAAGCGTCGATCCCGAAAACAGTTTGAGCTATTTTGTTGTGATAGACAGAGAACTGGAAAAATGACAGAGACAAGTCCATAAGCTTAAATTTCAGGTTCTATTAAGCGAATCATACACAAAAGGTGTTTGGGTGTAGAATCACTGTTGTTGTATCACGTCGGTGTTGTTTCTGTTGGGTGTTGAAAGTCAGTGTTGTAGAAAGTCTTAGACTCAGCTGTCTGTTTGTGGCGACAATGCGTCTAGAAGGTGAGGATGGTCTCTGTGCTTGGTGTAGATTGTAGGTGTAGCTGTATGGTAAGGTTGTAGATGTTGCTGGAGACGATCAATGGTGTGGACGTATTGGTGTGGAATATAGATTATTCTATTTATCTTAAACATCTAAAAATATAATCTCTAGTTTCAAAGTTAATTCTTTTAATAGTAGGTTGTCTAAATTTTATATACAAAGCTTCTAGGATTTATAATTTTTTGATATTATTGTCTGTATGAAGTATTTTTCTATTATCAACTAAAATATTTGTTAAGATTGATAAAATGGCGATTGGTGAGTGTTCTAAAAATAGAAAAATGTAGACACACTGACGCCAAGAATTCAAAATTGGGCGGCAAAAATAAGGAACCGTTTCTTTTGGAAGGAGGAGATGATGAGTAGGAGTTAGGGATAGTAGTTTTGTAGCAGGTTCCCAAAAGGAAAACTCGTGGAAGAAGTCAGTTGACTACTAGAGTCCACGAGGGACAAGCGAGTGAACGACAAGAATCCACGGTGAACATAACTCAGCAATTTCCGCTCCTGTACCCACAAAAATTAAGACATTACAACAAAGCTTAATTACAACTTGATGTAAAAGCTTGTTTTTTTCGCACCAAAATAAAACATCATTGAATCGAAGTTTTGTGTTTTCTTTAATAATTTCAACATCGAAGAAATACAACATATTCTTATATGTTTCTGTAAGACCAATTTCAACATTTAGATCTAAAAAAATAATTCAAAAGCTAAACGTTGAAATTGATCTTACTTCATCATAGAGAAATATTTTAGTTGATTATACAAAAATACTTCCTATGGACAATAATACCAAAAAAAAAAAATGAAAAATCCTAGAAGTATTGTATATAAAATCTAGACAACCTACTATGAATAGAATTAACTTGGAAACTAGTGATAATATTTTAAAATGTTTAAGATATAGAACACTCTTTATTCCAAAATTCTTACAAAGGATGGATACAACAAATTTTATTCTAGTAGAAACAGTTAAAAATAAACTGCCACTACCGCTTACCCTCACCTTGGTGATAAAAAGAAAACAAAATGATAGTTTAAATATTAAACAGTTTTAATTAAGAAATAAATATACACATTACTTTGACGATGATTTTGATGAGAACTGAAAGTACTGGGCTTATCACAAATGGCTTCTTTGGTGAAATCATCAATGAATTTCAAAATCGTAACATATTTTAGTGAGTAAAATGTTCGTTATTATTATTGGGCGAAGAAATGTGTTCTTGCGCGTGTGTGTTATTCCCTAGCTAATTGTTGTTCTTAATAAAGGAGGATGAAGAAGTAAGAAGACGAAGATACCGTTAGCTTTTACATGAAGGTTTTTTTTTTATTGGCAGCATGGAATAAAGAGTTTACATTTATGCTGCAAGTTTCCTAGTAAGGAAAGAAGTGAATGATTTGAAGTTATGAAAGAGTTGAGAAAGCAGTGCGTGTCGTTGGACGTGCGAGGGAGGTATGTTCATCGTATGTGGCGAAAGTCATGTTTGCCGTTTGAGGAAATAAACGTCGAAGTCACCGTTAGTTTGTGGTTCTGGTTGTTTCGGGGAGAAGCGTGAATGTCTTGAGAAAATGTTGCCCAGAGGTGAAGTAGTCGCTAGGTGTCAGAGCGAGATTCGGCATCGCAGTCGACATAGCGAATTTTGGGGGTGACGTAAAGTTGTTCCGGTGTGTGGCGTATTGAATGTATCTAATCCATATTCAACTGTGAACCCTTGGTCTATTAAAAATAGACAAGGGGTTCAATGATTTACACTGTTTCCTTCATGGAGCCAAGATGCTGCTGCTACTATTGGAGAGCAGACGGTAGACGTCTGTACAGAACCAAGTCGTTCTGTGAAAAGGGTGTTTGACGGTTTTCCCCAATTACTGCTGCCCAGAAAGGTGGTTCGGATTGAATTGGATAAGTCATCCTGTTTGGGTGAAATTATGCGTCGAATTAAATTAGGCGCCAAACAAAAATACGAAAATTCCTTCTGCTACAATATATAAAAAAATTATTTTAAATTAGGACTCCAGAAAGAAGAAAGAGAAAACTTAAAAATAACAAAGATTCCGTTTTATTTAACCGAACCTGTTTAAATGAAAAGATGCTGGCTAAATACACACAGAAATACACACACACACAGATATATATATAATAGTTATATCATTGTTTGTCTTTAAAAAAAAAATTATTCAATTCTTAAATGACAACATGTATTAAAATATTTTTTTTTTGTAAACCTGCTAACAATTATAAAAAATTACGTTGTAAGAAATGATATTAATTATGATTATTATAAGAAATTAGAAGTGAAGAAGAAAACAAGCAAACTTGGAAAATTGAAGGAATGTGAGTATTTTATGGATAAAATCCAAATCCTTTCATGGCTCACGAGACGTTGCTGATCTATTTCACCAGAAATAGATGCCAAAATTGATCTGTGACTGAAAGTAAAACTACGAAAGTGTAGGACTTGCTGTTTAATGAGAAAATTTGTTGGTTTATTTATTTTAAAAAATTTTTTTCTCTCGTGAGTGACTTTAAAAAGGTTATTTACGACTTGAAGCAAAATAAAACAATTTCTATCGTCAATATCCTTTTCTGTAAGTGATTTTTTTTTTCCAACCCCAATTATTATTTATTTTATGCGAGTTTTCACATCAGTAATTTGGACTTCACTAAACTTAAAGGAACATCACTCTGTGGTGGGGCACACAATACTTGGACTGTAAGAACCCACAAAAAGGGTCTCTAGGGTATGACATTAAACTGCATTTGATGGTGAGGCCCCAGTTCTGGAGATCTGCAAGTATCCTTTCCTTGCTGATGCTCTCAGGTCTATTTTGAGTCAGAGTAGAAGTACCAGTTAGGGTCCCATCTATCGGTCAAATAGATTTAAGTTTATTCATATTTGATAAAAATAAGTTAAGTTGGCGACCATAGTTGAGGGCGATCAGAAGGTTTTCTTTTCAATAGCTTTTATACCGAGGTGCAGGGGAGGGCGCTATTCCTTTCCCTGGATTACTCTACTTTACCCTTGATACGTACCTTACATTGCTCAGTGTTAAGCAAGAATGTATCAAGTACCATTTTAAAAGTCTTTGGTATGACCCGACTTGGGATTGAACCCAGGTCTCCTAGACCATTGGCGAACACTCTACCCACTGGACCAATGATAGAAATACTTCATACTATATAACTATGAAAATTACCTGTGTTAAGAATAGTTACTTGAAGTTAAAACTATTTACTAAGGCTTGTTATCATTAGTTACATTAAACCATACAAATATATGCAAATTATTTGGATTACATGGGAATACTTAATATATGTGCAAAGTCATCTCAATTCTCCAGAATTCTTCTCTGCACTCGAGTTAATTTCGTCCATTTTTAGCTTTGGATGGTTTCAGTCCTTCTCTAATTCTTTCTTGATCTTTTTGACTACCCAGTCGGCTGGGGCTGTAGAATACACTGACTGCATCAATGCAAAGAGGTAAGATTCCTCTCTCTCTCTCTCTCTCTCTCTCTCTCTCTCTCTCTCTCTCTCACACACACACCAACGAGTGTCCTAGATAGGATACTAAACCATCCGATGGCGTACCTCTAGCCCTGGAGATTTGGGGAATGTTGAGTACCCCTTTATTGCCATTGCCCCCTGGTTCTCTCTGACCCGGAGTCTTAGAACCTGACTGGGTCCTATCTATGAATCAAATAGAACAGACTAATAGTGCAAACAGATGACTGATGTTGAATTGTGACTGTGAAATAGCAATATCTGAAACCATTTAACTGTGTGCAAAAAGAGCTCAGACTTGTTTAAGAATATTATTGTTATGACCGATCATTAAGGGTCAATAAATAAATAACTCAACACGGAGATATGAGGGGCCACACAAATGTATCCAAAGTCTCTGAGGAGGGTTTCCTTGATTCAAGTACATGAAGACAGGCAAGGTGCTTAATGTCACTGCTGCTCCTTCTACCAGCTTAGTTCTTGATTAATATACCCTTGGGTAAGTCCATTATTCTGGTCATAGGTGAGTCACCTACAACAATTATCAACAAAATGTATTTACAAATCATATAACTAATAGTTACAATACTTGAAACCATTTATCTGTGCACAAACAGATGAGTTCAATCCCTTTTTATCAAAAGTTACTTACAAACCACCCACTTGAAAAGTAAAAATGAAATGACTGACTCATCTCTTACATATCATGTATATCTATTTGAATGTGTGCAAACAAATGACTGATGTTAAACTGTTATGGTTACATAGCATTGCTTGAAACCATTCAACTGGGTGCCAAAAAGATAGTAGTCAGGCTCGTTTAAAAATATTATTAAAAAAATCAGTGAAGAAATCATAGGTATATGTAAATATATATATATATATATATATATATATATAGGATTTGGCATTAAATAACCTACAATGGTTAATATACCTTACAATTAAACCAAATTGTTTGTTTGCCAGTTTTGGGGAAATTGAGACAAGGGCTCAGATGATAATCTGTCTGACTTCTATCTTCACACTCTGTTGCTTTCTCTCTCTCTCTCTCTCTCTCTGTTGCAGAAGAAACCATCTTCCTCTGAAAGTTTAACTTTTGCTTTTAAAATATTAAAAACAAGATATCACAGGTAGGATTTATAAAGAGAATTAATCTTTGTATGTTAGGGACTTCTGATCTAAGATATATGTAACTTTTGTATCGATGCATTTTGTATTTTCATTAATTATAAAACTGCAATGTAAGAATCTCAACTCACTGACCCAACAAACGCGTGCATGCGCATCCCATAGTCCACAAATTGGACTCACTTCGCCCAGCTTCAAATCTCAACTAACTGCTTTTTTCAAAAGTCACCAAAATTCCCAGCCCCTCACTTTAGGGCATGATGTTATTCACACCCCAGTCCCATTTCCTATCTGGAGTTTTTATTATGACATTTGTGATTGTCACATCTTCCGTGTGTGAGCGTGAACACCTGCATTAATAGCCAAACAGTTCTAAGCCTAACCAAACCGAATGATAAGCTATTATCAACAAAAAATGATAATATAAAAAAAATCAATCTGCAATTATATAACACTGCAAGTTTATGAACTAGAGCTATGAAATGCATAAACTATTCAATAAATTCCTCCTGAAGTTGAAGTTTGATATCTATGGCAGATCATTTCGTAAGTATCTTAAGACTTTCAAAATCAATCAATAGAAATGAAAAATATAATTTTTTTCTTGGTTAGAACGAGATCTTTTCAGCAAATATTTTTGAACACAAATAGAGAAAATAAATAAAATTGAGAATGTTTATAAATGAGCGCTTGAAATGCCATCAAAGCTTCTCAGATTTTTTTTTTTAGTCTTTATTGCTGCAGAGAAAGTTAATGTTTTGATTAAAAAAGAAATGTTACTTGACAAAATATTTAAGTTATATATAATGTTTTGTAATTCTTGATAAACAAGTGTGCAATGATTTTATATATATATATATATATATATATATATACACACACACACACACACACACACAAACACTTGTTTATCAAGAGTCATAAAAGATAACTTTAATATTTTGTCAAGTAAAATCTCCTCTTTAATTGAAAAATGACCTTCTTTTTCCCCCTCTCTGTCTTATATATATGTGTGTGTGTGTTCGTGTGTGTGTGTATATATATATAGAGAGAGAGACATACACATACAAATCTATATAATGAGACACAAACACACACACATATAAAATGGATCACCTTTTACCACCTATCTCTTTTTTGAGTGGCAAGTTTACTTATTGCAAATTGCATCAACATTCAATATATGACTTGTATGGATTTGGTATGGTTTGTCTATGTGGTAGAGATTTTTACAGGTCAGGTGCTCTTCCTATTGCTCAACCCTCCTATAAAGGCAAAGTTTGGTTTGCAATCAGTTTTTAGATTCTTCCTCCTAGAATAAATGAATAAATATATATATATATATATATATATATAAAAGACTAGCTAAAGTTATTTTCGTTAAACCTAAATCCACACTTTCTGTTAAGAAGGGATAACACTCCCACAATTCATGTATATCATAGGTTTTCTTGTGAACCTAGTGCAGTTTTGATATTTAGCAAAAAAGACTCTTCTTCATGTCATCTGTGCAGAAACAACCAAATATATGGCACTTGTCTGAGTGATTAAAGTAGGAAATTTTGAACATTAAAAGCTGAAGTGGTATGGTTTAGTGTTACATGTATCCCTGTTTATTCTTGACTTGGGAATAATTTAGATGTTAAAACTTCAAAGGCTAGGTATACTCTATCACGCCTTTTAAACTATTAGGAAGCATAGTGTGTGTGTGTGCTGACAGCTTAATTGAATTTTGCATTTGTTATATAACGTCTAAAATGATTGTCATTTTAGAAATTCATTTATGACTGCCGAATTTTAATGTTATATATTTTGAAAAAAGAAAAATATAGAATAAATATAAAAAATGCACACAGCCTCTTCCCAAGAACCACTGAAATATGGAACCAATTTCACTGTGAGTGTTTTCAAACTTTTTATAACCTTGAGCTCTTCAAGTCCAAGGTAAACAAGTTAACAAGAGAAGGTGCTGATGATGTAACACTAAGTGTTGTAGGAAGTGGGGTCAGCAACCCAAACGAGGCTGTTTGCATTTCACATAACACTGATTCTTTTAGGAAAGGCATGAACCCAACAATTCTCCCTCCAGCTATGGGTAAATAGACCAGGCTCTTTAACCTTGGTATGCCAACCTGTCTGGGAGAAGGAAAATTCTGACTTCAACCCCGTTGTAGACCTGGAGAGGGATGGGCTCTATCAGTCTGTTCCTACCCAAGGCACTTTATATGAGTAAACGAACCAGCCCAGTTGACTGGGGCTGTAGAATGTCGACTGCATCTCTGCAGACCTCTTTACCCCCAACAAGCTCCATCGGTATAGCACTAAACCATCTCAGGGTGAGGCTCAAGTCCTGGAGTTTTGGTGAATGTGGAATACCTCTTCTTTGTCATTACTTCCTGGTCCATTATGACCCGCAGTGGTAGTACCTGTTAGGGTCCCATCTATGGGTCAAACAGAACTGTTTAATCATCTGTACTTAAAATAATTTTATTCTGTACAGATTGAACTATGAGTGTTAGAAAGCAATGCTTGAAATTATTTATCTGTGTGCAAACAAATGAGCTCTGGTTCATTTTAGAATGTTTCCTACAAATTATTCATTTGCAAATTGTGTACACACATGCACACACATACATATATATATATATATATATATAAGCAAGATTTGGTATGAAATAACCTACAAGGGTTGATATGCCATAAAACCCAACCAACCATGAGCAAACCTAGTTATGGGACTTGTGAACTGTGAAGTATTCTATTAGTTACTAGTCTGGGGCTGAAGAATATACTGACTGCATTTCTGCAAAAGGGAAAGACCCTCTCCCAACAAGTGTTCTGGATATGACACTGAAACATCTTATGGTTAGGCTCCAGTCCCTCATCTTTGGGTACTATGAAGTACTCTTTCATTGCTGTTAATGTCTGGTCCACTCGGACCCTGAGTGAAAGTACATGTTAGGGTTCAATCTATGGTATAAATAGAATTATTCAATCTTTTACTATGCTTGAAACTATTAAATTGTGTTTGCACAAATGACTGATGTCAAACTGAGTTAGTATAACATAGCAATATCTGGAACCATTTAATGGTATGCAAATGAATCAATGATGTTGAAGCAAATTATTAGTGTTAAATAGCAATACTTGAAACCATTTAACTGTGTACAAATAAGATCAGGATTTTTTTAAAAATGTTACCTACACACTTTTCGTTTACAAATCATATGTATATTATATATCATTAAGTAACCATTTAAGGTTAATATGCTATAAAAAAAACTAACCAATCAATTTTCACTTATCCTCCTCCCTTCAGTCATTCTGTATGTCAATTTACTTCATCTTACAGTCATTTCATCATGACTTTTTGCTGAATTGTAGTTAATTTGGTCTTATTTAATGTGAATCTTTAAGTCAAAAAATCTTTTTTGAAAAAATGTCCATTTTTATAGTTCATGACAAATTAGAATTGTTATATTTTTTGCTATAAGGAGATTATGAATAATTGTGTACACTTGTATTTTTGGTCGTAGCTTGGGGCATCACATGTCCATTGGTAATATGCGGATTCAGATTCTTTTCCAGACTTCTTCTTGCCCCCATTCTGCAAATGGATACAACCTATGTTTTTTATCTTGGTTCATTGAACCAACTTGGCCTCACAACTCTGCTAATGACAATGTCATTTGCCTCTCAACTGAAATTAAAACCACCAAAAATGATGGATATTTCTTAGGTTTTATATGTATACATAAAATGTTTTATGAGATTATCTTTTTCCTGTTTGGTTCTGTATCATTGAATACATCGATGCTAATATTGGACTGAGGTGAGGAAAGGTGTGACTAGCATTAACTGTTATGAATAACTGGTAATCACTCCAATATTGCCTTTGGAATTTTAAACTTATGATGATTGATTGTTTTTGAAGTTTTTTAAAGTTTGTTTTCTAGTTATTATATTCATACTGAGCACAGCCCATGAACAAGATAGATGGTGCTTCCACAACCACCCCTACCTGGGGTTACAAGACTGATGGTGATATGGATACACGTCCTCTAAAGCGTAAGAAATGAAAGAAAGTTCAAATTTGAGATGTTGTTTTCAGTTCCCTTTAAATTAATGCTCTTGCGATAGGCATGAATCCATATTTCTCCTGAGCAGTTGAATGTAGTAGGACAGACTGGGTTTCAGTATTTAATATATATGTATAAACAGAATTTGGCATTAAATAACCTAAAAGGGTTCGATGAACGATAAAAAACAGCCAACCATCTAACAAAATGTTTAGAGACAAAGCTAGATGGTAACTAGATAAGGATGTTGTGTTCTGTTTTGAAGAAATCCTGGAAGCAACATCTTAAATAATAGTGTATCTGTACAGCCATTTACCACTCATCTCAGAAAGCACACGAGAAAAATGAACTTGATGTACTGAACAAGTAATGACAGACTCATAAGACACATTTTCCTATGGACTTGTAAACTTGAACGCAACGGTGTTGGCCAACTAGCAAAAACTGACATTCATCAACTCAGTGTGGATGCTGAAGGCCATCTAGGAAACTTGCCAAGTGTAATAGTTAATAGGGATGGATGGCATGAGAGAGTCAAGGGGAATCATGCTGTCAGCACACTTTGATGAGGATAAGATTTTGAAATTTTTTCTGACATGAAAAAAAAAAGTTTATATCTACAATTTTGATTTTTAACTAAATTGATAAGAAATCATTACATAAAATTCCCAATATTTTTTTGTGGGTAATGCTAAGTAGAATCAATAAAAGGCAAATGCAGTATTGCCAAATAAAACATTGAAGTTACCAAACTATATATGTTTTGTTAATAAGTTTTGGAATTTAACTAAAATGTTATTTCTCAACAAAATCTATTAAATTTTACAGATATAATTATTAAGTCAAGTTTATATTCTATGAAGGAATAAAACGTAACTATTCATGATGTCGTATTTAACCAGTCTATAAAACGTTTTGCTATGTCTGTGCATCCATACAAACTGTGCATGTTGAGTGTAATGGTTATCATCGTAGGGAATGGAATTTGCAACCCGAGTTCAAATCCTGGATGAGGCAGTTTGCATTTTACTTTATGCTAAACTTTAATTTGTATGTCAATTAACAAGTGAGAAATACATGTTAGTTGCTGATTTAAGATGCTTATAAAATCTTTTAGAGGTTAAACTTCACTTTGTATGTTAATTAACAAGTGAGAAATACGTTAGCTGATGGAGCTGCACTTGGTGTAATATTATTAGTTGCAGGAAACGGAATAGACGACCTGAGTTCAATCCTGCATGAGGCTGTTAGTATTCGACTTCATATGAATGCCCTTATGAAAGTCATTAATTAATCTCTCATTTCCTGATTTTGCTGTGGGTAAATAGTAGAGCAGAATGGGTTCTTTAGCCTTTGTTCAGGTGAAAGGAACGTTGTAATTCAAATTAGCTGTATTTAGCTTAAAAATTGACCTCATGTCACATCCCGCTCGCGGTAGAGGGGTTATGTAAATCCATACGTATAGGGCAATAAAAATTGCTCTCTGTAAAGAACATGTGGAATATTTTAACGGCCATTGGCCATCTTGCTTGGGGATGAAGGTGATGCTTAAATATTTGTACTCTGCAATCCCAATAATGACAGACAACATATGCTTTGTTTAAAATTCTGATACATAATATCGATTTTTAAGAATTTTGAAAATGTCTTAAGAATTGTTTCCAATATCTCTCTTGTAATTATGTTGATGAAGAACTTGTTCCTGTTTAACATAAGCCTGTGTAACTTCATCTAAAATGAGTCTTTCCAGCTTAGATTTTCAAGTTTTGATGGTCAAAACATTTCCAGTCTTAACCAATGAATTTGCATGAAATCTCTTGCCATCAAAGTGATAAGATAATCATCCTTTGGGACTAACTTGTCTGGCTTGTGTCTCCCTGATGGTGTTTTGCCCACTTTGCTCTTAAAGATCACCAGGAAGTTTTAAATTTGAAAATTGGTCTTTCCTCACTGTTTACCACTTGAGTGTTTGAATAAATAGAAACATTTGATTGAAATGTATTCCCTTGATTTTTATATTTAACTACTTTGTCTAATGGGAGAATTATTTCGTGGCAACATAAGAGAGATTTAAGTTATTGTATGACTTTGGAGTTGGGGGTAAGATGGTTCAGGTCACATGTAAATTGAACTGTCATTTTTAAATATATATTTTCTAATTTGACAATTCAGGTGAGAATTTTTGTTTTGTCATTTTCCTGATTTTGTTCGTATAAGAAGTAATTGGATAAATTAAAAAGATATTTTTGTTATCGTAGCAAAAGGAAATGAAATTGACGTTATTATATTTCCGAAAATAACATGGATAATGTTCATTGAATCTGGATTTAAAATTATTGAGGTAATGTATGGAACAATGCTGAGAGACTTGTTTCTCATGTCCTCTAATGCAAAGGCAGGCTGAACTCGTTTTCATTCTTCTCTAGAGGTTTGTTTTTTTCAACGACGATGTTCATTTCTTCCCTCTTTCTTATTCTCTCTGAAATATATCAGCTCTATATATTCCAACCAAGTGTCACTTTAATTCTGGTTTACTTCCAACGGTTGTTGACTCAAGACTGCTGCTTATCACTTATATGCACTTATATTACCATCACTGATGTGTATTCATAAGAGATGGTGATATTAAGGACATGCATGTGCTGAGATCATATTGCAAATGGTTTCTTACCGAAAAAAAACCAAAAAACAGGTGAAGCATGGCAACGTGTTTGATTATAGTGAATAAAAGTCATCACAGCTATTTATTAATCTTAGCTTAGTTGCAGTACAAAACCTGAAGTATGGAGCATCCTGAAAAAATCGAACTCATGAGTAATAGTCAGTTAACACCTAGCTTTGAAACCAGTACAACATAAAGTTGGCAACCTTAGCCGAGGGTGACCTGAGGGCTCCCTTTTTGATAGCTACTACACCAAGTGTTGGGGAGAGCACTACTCCTTTCCCTGGATTGCTCCACTTTCCCTTGATCCCTACCTTATATTGCTGAGTTAAGCAAGGAGGCATCAAGTACCATTTTTTGAGTCTTTGGTATGATTCGACCTGGGATTGAACCCAGGTCTTCTGGACCATTAGCAAACACTCTAACCATCATGCCAATGACCGTACACATAGAAAGCACCCATATTTACTAAGCTTACTTATAGCACAAGGCTTAAAATATAGAGTATTGTGATAGTTGAAATTGCTAATAATATTCTGCAAACCAAGCTCACTAACCATAAAACCATGCAAGTTGTCTTTTGTTTGTATATATACTTTGGCATGTGTATTATTGCTTAAATTTATAGATATGTATAAAACATATTTGTATACAAATATATAGGGCTATATATATATTTTCAAATGAATAGGTCTGCAAATAATTTCAAATTTGGTATTTAGCTTTTATAATAATATCATACACTTGTGTGATACACATATTTCTGACTTTACATCCTCTTCTGGTAATTTGAATGGTAAAATAAGTTCAAGCTGTTTCTTTTATCCTAAATATTGTTTTGATCAGTTGTTTTGATTTTCTTGGATTCCAGTCTTGTGTCTGTGAGTATATACACATTCATGCAAGTAAGATTGATATTTCACACTAAAGGTGTTTTTAAACCATAAAATCTTTACAGCACTTAGGAAAATGCAGAGCAATATCTTATTTTTTTTCTTGAAATATATTATATATGTACTTAGGGTAAATCGGGCTCTTTAGTGTTGCTAAGGTAAGCAATCTAGGAGAACGAAAATTTTGAATTCCAGCCAACAGTACTCTACTCAAAAATTGATCTTATGCTGCATCCTGCTCATGGTAGAGCGGTTGGGTGAATATATATTAATGTAGATAAATGTTTACATATACATGAACATATTTGTATATTTCTTGATAATTATCTATTTATCTTTCTGTGTATGTGTCTGTGTAAGGTAATATAAAACCAGTCTGAAGACTTAACTGTGTGAAAAAGAATAGTTTGGTATATCATTAAAGTAATGGTGTTTAAAACTTGTTATTTTGCATCAAACTTGCTTACTTTAAAAAGACCGAGGTTTTAAACCCCCCCAAACTGTCCCATTTTCCCCCTATCTTTTCTTCTTTTGAGGTAAAGTTCGTGAAAAGTTTTCCGGCTCATTGGCTTAGTGGGTACAGTGTTCACAAATGGTCCGGGAGACCTGGGTTCAATCTGAGGTCGCGTCATACCAAAAACTTTAAAAACGGTACTTGAGACCTCCTTGCTTACCACTCAGCATTATAAGGTACGTATGAAGGGTAAAGTGGAGCAATCCAGAGAAAGGAGTAGTGCCCTCCCCTAGACCTCAATGTAGTAGCTATTGAAAAGGGAGCCCTCTGGTTGCCCTTGACTACTGTCACCAACTTACTTACTTAGGTTATCTTTCTGTCATGAACTATGTAGTGTTTTTTCACATCAAATATAATCAGTATTAAAAATCTAGTTAAATGGCTAGTACAAAAACACACTGGGAGAAGCATAAACTTGTATGTTAAGTCCTTTACAGAACCATTAAACCTGGTCAAAAGATACTCTAAGAATTTTGATTAAAAGAGGAAGGAAGAATGATTGGGCCAGATTTTCAGTAAATCTGGAGCAAAAGGTAGAAATAAAAAGATTAAAGGAAGATATAATTTTCTTTTCTGTCCGTGTTGAGTATATGTGAATGTCAGAATCTAAGGTTGAAAATTATTGAGATGGAAAAGGAGGTTGAGAAAAAAGATATGCCTTGGTGAATCAGAATTTGGTCTTACCACCTAAAAGTCTCTAGAAAGTTCAAATGCTTGTAAATTAGATTTATATAACTCAATTCTGATGGTTCAATCATTGGTATATAAATTTCTTACACAGATTAATCTTTGAGAACAAAAAGGACTTACAGATTTAATTTTTAAGGGTTCTGTTGGCATATTTGCTTAAATATGTTTATTTAGAAAAATAAAAAAAAAGAATTGAGAGAAAGATTTATACTGAGAAACTTTCACTCACAAGTTATTTTACCCTGTCATTAGGACTGAAGATAAGCTGACTGTACTCCCTCCTTTCCCTCTTCAAAAAACAATGTGTGCGGTGTGTATGGCACTAAACTGCAACTGATAGTGAGACTCCAGTTTTGGAGCATGTGGAGTACCCCTTCATTGCCATCACTCACAGAGTGGTGATATCTGTTAGGGTCCAATCTATTGGTCAAATAGATCTGTTAACAAATTATTTGTATTAGATAGGAATACTTAGTATCATATAATTTTGTGCAAAGAACTCTTAGGAAACTATATCAATGCAATTAGAAGCATAGAATGTATGTAATTCCCTAACCTCAAAGAAGAAAATAACCCGAGGTGTGTTGAAATGTCATTAAAATCAATCAAATTAGAAGCTTGAAAAACCAAGTAAAGATTGTTTCAAACTAATTCATTGGAAGGAAAGAAAGCTACAAAAACATAAAAACATGAATATGGATATATTAAGTTTTTAAAAAAGATAGTTTCATCTAATGCTTTTGTTTTATTTTTATTTTTAATGTGAACAAGTTTCTTTTCTGGTTGCCATTTTTTTTTCTTAGGTCAATAAACTTGAGTGATTACTTGATAGTTTATATATCTTTTTGATATGATCTTAGAAAATACTGTGATTTATCAAATGAAATGTCTATGTTAGGCTTAAAGAAAACGAGGATGTTAACAGTTTTATAAAAGTTTTTAAAAAAATGAAACCTAAAACCAGGAAATGTTATTTAACTCTTTGTCTCATGATAATTTTTTCTACCCCCCCCCCACCTGCCATGTTGACTCAAAAATTTACTCTCTCTCTCTCTCACACACACATATTTTCTATTTTCTCCTCCCCATCTTTGGAATTAAGAAGCTTTTCTTGTCTGGCTTGGTTTCTTGGTGAGTTTTAATGCACACTTGAAGTACTTATCCAGTGTCTCCATACCAATGTTGTTGAGTTGTCATGTTGGGAAGTACTGTTGTAGCATATAGTCATGGAATATCAGATTATCGACTGAATCATTTTAGAGCTTAGCTAAGCCAAGAAAGATTCTGGTTTCCATTTTGACAGTTTAATATTTAAGCACATCTTATTTCTTTTTATTCAAGTTCTTTTTTTTTTATCTCTTAGACACTTCCTCACTCTTCAGTTTTGGGTGAACATCTTTATCTTAAATGTTTATCTGTTTGTCAGAAATGAAGTTGATCTTTTTTTATTATTACTTGGGGACTGAAATGAATTCCTACTCTGTTTATTCGAGAGAGTAAAATCCGCATTGAGAATGGTGACATTTGATGGACATAAAGTGCAGTTGAGATTGATAGTTTTTAATGTGCTGTCAGTGCACTTGGGAGAAATTATCATTTATTCCGTATTAAATCGTTCTAACTAATTCATATTTATTTTGACTAATATCATTACAGTCAAGGCTAAGTGGTGTTTTAGCTTAGATACCAAACTTGTTCTAAAACTGAACTTAATAACTTTTATCGGCAAGAAATTCATGTACAGCAGTACTAATCAGTGAGGCTTGGAGACTTTTGATGCCATGTGATTCACTGAAATCATAAATCATTTAGAATACTCTTCGATTCTTTGGGCACATTTGTTATGGACACAAATTTTGTCCAGCCATGTTGAAGGGCAGAGAAGGTGAGACACATCCAAAAAGTTGAAATTGATCGAGGTCTAGTGAGTATGAAGAATGATGTGTTTTGTTAAAAAGAACTGATCAAAAATATCAAGAATTGGCACTGACTCATTTAGACAGTTGTCTCAATATCCTGACATCATTGGCAGGGTTAGGGTTAGGTATTGCTCTCTTGTGGACATCTTTTCATTCAGATTTTTAAAAAAAATGTATGGTTTTAGTTTCAATACTTTTTGATGACACCTTGTATCTTGATTCTTGTGAAACGTTGATATCATTCTGTTTTAAATTTTGGTTGACACAAAAAGAAATATTTATGATGTTATTTACTTGGTGGTTGGGCCAGTCTATAATCAAGTAAGTAAGGATGATAAAAAGCAAGAATACAATACAGTAAAAAAAAGAATTTTAAAAATTAGCTAAAAGCAGTTATGAATTCAACTTAAATTTTCATTGGTTGTTTGGAAAATATCCTTTTTGGGTTGGGTTTGGTTTCTTTGTTTAATGGCATATCAACCTTCATGGGTTATTTAATGCCAAAGTTATTGTTCCAGAAAAACAGAAGTGATGCTATTTCACCCATAGCTGGGAGGATGAGGGGGTTCATACCTTTCCCAAGGGTATTTGTCCGAAAGTGAACGTAATAGTGCGACTGGAGTTCGAGCACACGTACTACGATCCCGCAGTCCATTGCTTTAACCATTACACCATGAGGACCCCCCACTTTTTTTTGTAATTTAGATGAATTGACATACTGTTCTGTTTGGTCTTTTTTTTTTTTTTATCTTCAGTAGATGTACTTGACAGTGTTTAAGTAAAATTCAGTTTTTATTACTACATTTTTATACAGCTTTATTTATTACCTCTTCATTGACAACTGAATTTTTTTTTTTTTTTTTTTACAACATAGTTGACATTATTTATTCCATGTGCCTGATGCTGAAAGCAGGAAAGAATAATTACTGACTACTATCTATTTTTGCTTACATATTATACTACTTAGCTTTTTGGAAAACTTTTCAAAATTTTAAACATTACCTTAGAGACTCTCTCTCAACACATTATTATGTGAAAAAGGCAAATTTTTGCTTGAATATATAGCATCTAGAAAGTTGAAAAGCATCTAAATTATTGATCCACATTGATAGTTTATTTTGAAAGATAAGGCCCAAATTTAATCACTATTTAAAATGTTATTAGAATGTTTAAAGGTTGTTAACTATTTATTGAAATTATGACATAAGCTTTCATCATTATTAATTTATTATTAGTTTGTTCTTCTTACTGTTATTTTTTTATTATAAACCATTCAGCCATCATCAAGTAGGAACAATGAAATAGCTTCCCATCAGACTTGAATGTAGGAACTTAGGTTACTTGGATAACACCTTAATCACTTCAGCCATGGAAGACTGTTACTAAATGAGAGAATAATCTGTGGTCTTATAACTCATCATCATCATGTCGTGCCGCTAGCATGGATATCTCTGACCTTCTCTCGCCACTTTTCCCTATCGTTCATCGCCTCTGGCAGGTCTTCAGAGCTACATCCCGTATCCTCACATAGCTGCAGTATGTATGTTCTAGCTGGTTGTCCTGCTTTTGCTTGGCCATATGTGGGGGTCCATAGGAGTACATCACTTATGAGCTCATCACTGCTTCTCCAGCAGTGTCCTGCATGTCTGGTTCATCTAACTTGAATAGTTTTTGTGATGGGAGGCAGGTGGCCGTATAGTTGGTGTCTTGTGGGATGTTGCCGCCAGGACTTATTCAATATTGCTCGCAACATTGTTGCGTAATTGCCGTCTAGCTTCTTCTCCAGCCATTTTGTTAGCGTCCAAGTGGTGCATCCATACAGCAGTATCGACACGACCACTGCCTAGAAGAAGTCTTATCACTACTTCTCTATTTCAAATCTTCATGCCATTTTTTTTTAATACCTAGCAAATAATCTTAAATTCCTAGATGGCCCAGTCGGCTGGGGCTGCAGAATACACCAACTGCTTCTTTGCAGAGGGATAAGACCCCCCCCCCATGAGTGTCCTGGATATGACACTAAACAATCTGATGGTGAGGTTCCAGTGATGCTGGGGCTTTGAGGAATGTGGAGCACCCCTTCATTACCATTACTCCCAAGTCCACTCTAGCCTGGTGTGGTAGCATCTGATAGGGCCCCCTATCTATGGGTTAAATAGAATTAAACTGCATACTTATGCTAAACTGAATTGTTTGAATTAGGACTATTTGATTAAACTGAATAGCTTGAAACAGAAATGTTTTTGACAAAATGCGTACTTACATTTAAACTGCATACTTATGCTAAACTGAATTGTTTGAAATGGAAATGTTTTTGATATTGAAACTAAACTGAATTGTTTTATATAGAACTGTTTTGACATTTAACAGTGTGTAAACAAAATCTATACTTAAACTTATCTGAATTGGTTGAAATAGAAATGAATAAACTGAATAGCTTGAAATATAAATGTTTTTGACAATTAAACTGTGGACTCATGTTAAACTGAATTGTTTGAAATAGAACTGATTTAGTATAAAAATGGACTTAGTGTTAAATAACCTACAAAGGTTGATATGCTATAAAACACAAACAACCAACCAAATTAAATTCCTAGAATTCTTAGATTAAATATTTCGTTAATAAATCTGTGACATTTTTTTATCATGTTATCATTATTTTTTTTTTGCTTAAAGTATTACTCATGAGAGAAAAGCTATTGATAGATCAGATGCAAGATCAAATCTTATTGGAAACTACTTAGCTGATGTTACTTAATTCATATTTAGGGAGGTCTTTGATCAAGAAAGTGTGGGAGATAAAGAGCAACAATACATTAAAAGAAAAAAGATGATGAAAAAATTGGTAAAAGTAGATTTAAATTAAAGTTTCATTTTCATTGTTTATCATGAAAATGCCATTTTTGGTAATATTGTTTAATCAACATAGTTTTTTTTGCTCTTTTATTTTGTTTTCATTGTCGATTTTCTGTCTTTAGAAGATGTACTTGACAATATTCAGGCAAACTGCAGTTTTTATCAACAAGCAATTTCAATTCATCATCTGACTAGAATTTTATAGCAATAAAACAAAAAAAAAAAATATTCTTGATTAGATCTTTAATAGAACACACAAATCAAAATGTAATAAAACTATTTTCTTTTTATAAAAAAATGAAATTTTGAAATATTTCCTTTAAGATATAAATATGGCTTTCTAAAAATTAAGTTTGATTAACCTTTCTCATCTTGATATTTGTACTCGAGAAACCATTATTAAAATAATATCATGAAGTAAATAGAACATAAAAAAAAAAGAAATTGTTGGGTCCTCAGTAGATAAATCTGAATTGCCTTTTGCGCCTAGGCTCCAATTCTGGAGATATAGATAGTATGTCATCTCTTCATTGTTATTACTCCCATACCCACTCTGACCCAAAGTAGTAGTAGCTGTTAAGATCCCATCTAATGAGTCAAAATTATTATTATCTTAGCAAATTATTAGATTTGGAGAGGTTTAGTTTAAAGCATGTAAATGTGTGAATGTAATTATTATTTAATTGGGATAGTTACTTAAAAGATTCTAAACTATAGAAATACATACAAATTATTATTATCATGTCTCTTTTGGTATCCACCCCTTTTTACTATCTTTTGACATCAACCTTTAAAAAATGATTACACAGAACATAAACAGTATTAATATAATATCTACATACTGATCAAATTCACGTGAGTAATTCATCTGATGGTTTCCCAAAATGCCCTCTTAAATTCTTTTTTTTTACCATTTTTTTCTGAAATCATCCATTTTAATCCCAATATTTTTAAAAACTATTGCTGCTGTTGATCTGATTTAGCAGTTTATTTCAAAAAATATATTATTGGTTAAAAAAAAAAAAAAATCTAATTTGTTCAAAGACTTAGTTTTTGAAATCTCTCTTGATAAGAAATTTTCAGTTAGAGTGGGAATATAAAAAAAAAACAAAAACATGCCAACGACAATTATAAATCATAGTAATTAGTAATCTTTTAATCTTTTTTTACTATTTTTCTCACTCTTTTTTGTATGCTCTCCAACGTTAATATCAAACTTTATAAGAATACTTAAAACCAATAACTGTGGGCAATTTAATTTTATTAAGAATGATTCCTTAAAGTTATAATTGTAAAAACTAAACCAATAAAATTGTCATGAAAGTAATGTTTTCCTCAGCATAAATGCAAGTATTAAAAGATAAGCTGCATTGGGCAATTTATTTTTGAACATGAAAATCAGAAGGGAGAAAGCTTGCAAGTTTCTTTTGAAAAGTTTACCTCTCCTCACTAATTAAAATAGATAAGATTAATCCTCCGAAATTGACATTCACACAGATAATAGTAATGCTAAAACAAACAAGAATTGTTTCAGTTGGTCTTGTGGTGTCTGCTAATAGTTTGAATGTTGCATAAAAGTATCTTTGTTCCTTGTGGAATTCGAAAAGCCTCCTACTGAGTTAGAGTTAGAATCCTTGTCTGACATTATCAGAAAAGATCTGAACAATGTGATCAGCCAAGCATTTAATCTTTTATGAATGTGGTCCACTTCCCACACAAGGAAATAACCATTCCAGGAAACAAAGACCTTGAGTTCAAAGGTGAGAAAAATTGCCGAATTGAGATATTTGAGTCGTATTTGTGATTTGGCTTTCGGTTGGTCTTGTGGAGTAAGCTTCTTTGAGTTGGAATTCCCTTTGCCTAAATCTCGTCTTCTTCATTTTGGTTCTGGCATGGTGGATTTCTTGTAGAAAACATTGGTAGTTCCAATAATGGGATTAAAGCAAGGCATGATAAAATAGTGACTCTTTGAGTGAATGGAAAAGACTGGTGCTTAAGCAAGTGGTTTTAGAAAGAGGTAAAAATTCAACCTTGGTTCTTTGTTTTTGGTCTGTTTTTTCTTTTGCAATCTTCTATGAGGAGATTTAACTAGTTTGACATTATTTATACTTTTTTTTTCTGGGAGTAGGGGAAGGCGAGTAAAGATTTTATGAAGCCTTCTGTTTTCTCCTTGCGTAGGAGGAGATAAGTGTGCAGTTTGCTGAAACTCCTATCTCAGAAATTCTTGTCTTTATGTGATCAGGTATCAGTGCTATGGTTTGGGTGGATATCTGTATCTTTTAATCAGGATATCAACCATCATGGCAACTTATTTCTTCTGACCAGCCTTTAAATTGTTTTTATTTATTCATTAAATAAACCTTCATCATTAATCCTAGATTGTTTTGTCTCTAGTTCTTAGAAGCTGAAATATCTATGTCAGGTAAGGGGTCAAGATATTTATATAATGGTCATAATAGTAGAAAAAGAATTTTTTAGTAATGATAAAAGATAAAATCAGTGTAACTGAATATATTTACATCATACAAAGTTAATATTGTTTTATTAAAAGATATCCAGTTCTGTAAATAAAATATATTTATAGAAAACATTATTTTTTACTTAAAAAGATTCAAATAGGCACATTTTTGGAAGAGGCATGTTAAACACTTAGAAATCACAATTCTAAGAGAAAGTTAACTAAAATGAATACAAAGTTCAAACAAATGGATTAAAAATGTCTAACTCAACATGTATGGTATATTTTCAGGCTGATCCTGCTCATTTTTACTGGCTTTCTGTACAAATAAGATCTTTCTGATGAATTTACTTGAAAAAGTTGTAGTACCTCCCTCCACACTGAAGGGGCACACATCAGATAGAAATTTTCTTTTCCTTCTTGACAAATTAGACTTTTGTGGTCAATTTGAAGCCAAAAAGTTCTGAAACAAGAATTATTGTTTTGAATCTAATTTTTATTTGTTTGATAGATAAATTAGACCTTCCTTATGAATTTTCAACTAAAATGTTCCAGACAGTCCTGGGGCAAAGGTGGCTTTCCATAACACCTCCATCACCAAATACTTTTAAAACATGCTTCAAAGTCAAGAGAGTTTGCATTCTGTCTTTTAAGTTTGCCTTGTTAGCCTCGGTAACAAGCAAAGAAATGAAGTGAGTTATACAGGGTGTTTCAGAAATATATATCATTTTAAAATCTAATAACTTGACCAATTCTTTTTCAAATAATATCAAATTTGAACAGGATGTGTAAAACAAATAAAAATTTTATGTTAAGTTTTTTTTACAGTTATAGACATTCCATTCACTGTAAATGAACAGGTGTCTTAACAGTAAACATGGAATTTTTAGTTGTTTCAACAGATACTTTTAAAATTTTGAGATGATAACAAGAATCGGTGAAGTTATTAGATTATGAAATATCAAGTTTTCTGAACAAGCCTGTTGTATTAAATATTTATTTCTATGATTGCACAACTTCTAAGTGTACATGTATATCTTGTAAGTATTTTTAATAACTTGTCTTGTAGATAGGCCATCATGCTAAGCTGAACCCATTTGAAAAAAATGGGTTTCTGTCCAAGATGAAATGGTTCTTTTCTTTTCTACCTTTTGTTGTGTACCTTCTCAAATCAAAAGATTTTCTCCTTTTGGAATTCTTTGGCCTTCTTTAATAGATGACAACTATTGTGTTGTTGCAGTCTGTGGATCTTTTCCTTATTCTCTGCAATCTTAATAACAAAAAAAAAAAAAATGATGATTTCAAGGTAATGTAGGGATCATACGAGCTGTCAGGAGTTGTACGTTGCTATTTGGATTCATAAGTCTGTCAGTGTCATTTTGTTTCGTAAAATAGACGTGGAGGAAGATAAAGGTTTGTAATATTTATCTAGAAACAAAAATAAATAAAAATTAAAACAAAAAAGCTTTTAGCAACACTGAAGTATTAAAGACATTACTTTGTGTCTTGGATCTAGGTTTCTTTATTTTTCTTTGTTTCTTTTTGGCCAGACAATGACATATTCTCTGATGAACAGAAATCATGCTTTGAATTCCAAATCTTTTACTTTCACCCCTCTCTTACTCTCTAGTTCGAACCGACAGACAGCTCATTTGTCGAGCGGCCAGGTCGGTCCAGGAACAATAACCTTTGACTAATAGAAACATTAGTCAATCATTGGACGTAAATTATAACTTTGCTTTATCGGTGTGCACGGCAAAAGGTTAGAAATGAATTAACTTCCTGTGCCATGTATGTAAGAAACAAGTAAGCTTTACGTACAAAAATATATAGCAAACAATAAATTGATCTCTGAGAAGAATTAGTTGTGTATAAAATATAGATAAATAAAAATAGGAAGTCTTCCTTCCTTTTTTGTTGTTTATTTTTTTCCCTGCTTTGTTGAATATTGTTAAGATTGACAAGATGAAATCATAGGGTGGATATTTAGTATGTGTATATGTGCACACATATACATGTGTGTATGTTTGTCGGGTATGGAAAGTTTTAGCTAAAGGATTAAAATGGTGTTATTCAGACAAAAAGATGTGTAGTTCAAATCTTGATGGTGGTTAGGTGAGTGCTTATTACAGTAAAGAGATTAACTCTTAGGGTGTGGCTTAGTGATAAGCATTCAGATAAAGCAATTAAAAGGTCTAGAATAGCATTCTTTGTGCTGGTCAGATTGATTGATTAAATTTAATGGTATTTAAACCGATCTAGGGATAATTTATCCCTTGAAGTTAGGGAATCATATTCATATTTGTTTTTTTGTGTAGTTGTTTTTTAAGAGGTTTCTTTGCACATGGTTCTGTTAAATATGAACAATTTTTAAACAGATCTGACCATTGGATGGCATAGTGACAATTATTCCCACTCCAGATTAGAGTTGACATGGGCATTATGGCAACCAAAGGGTATTCCACATTTCCCACAACTGAAGTTGGATCACCTGATGATGTTTAATGTCATAACCAAGACACTGTTTGTTTTATTATGGTGGGGGTCTTAACCCCACTCTGTATAGGATACAGTCAGCATATTGCTGGTCAGTGACAAATATTTTCTTCTTATGGAAGATGAAAGAGAAAACTTTCGATTTGTATATAAATGATCTATTCTAATCTCTAAAATTTAATTTCTTGGTCTGTAAATATTTCTAAAATTCTCTGTGATAATTTTTTAAGATAGCCCCATATCATTTGGACTGATACCTTTACCTTTCTTGTTGATACCTTAATTTTGATATCTTTTTAATTCCCATTTGCAGCAGTATTATTATTATTATAAAATATGTTATGTCCTGTCAATGAGGCTTGAATATGCTATATCCCATGCCATGGAGTAAGACCTCCCTCCACATTAAAGGCGTATCTTAAACTGCATCTGGTTGTGAGACTCCAGTTCTGGAGAGTGTGGAGTTGGCCTTCATGTGCAAAATTGTTAATATGAAGATAAAATAACAATGACTCCCAAACCTCTGAGCATAGAATAACCAGACATGCCATTTAAATCAATCTGACAATTATATAAGATGATATAATCATTATGTTTATTCAGACTAAGATAGTATTATGATGTTAATATAAAATAAGAATATGTATGTGTATTAAATTAAAGCCCAAATTATTTGCCTTTTTTTTTTTTTTTTTTTTTTTTTTTTTTTGTTTGCAGCATTTTCAATTGAAATTTATTGCTTCATTATTCTTCTATCAAAGTGTTTTCTATCAATTTCCATGATCTTATTAGATCTTTCAGTTAAATTGTAAATTGCAACATGAAAAAAAAAAGCAATATGTTTGACTTAGGAGAATAGTTGACCAGGAGTGTTGTTGGGAGAAAAAGCAAGTGATAACCTGAAAGTAACAGGGCCAAGAAATAGTCTGCATGTAGAAGAAAATTGCATCCCCACTTATAAAGTAAAATTTGTAATGAAGAAGGTAATAAGCTGCACTTGAATCTGATAATATATTCTGACAGAATATAAAATGGCAATATCCTGAAGGAGGGTACGAATTTTGACCTGAGTACAGTATGTGCATGGGGGTCTAAGTAATATTGATATGTACCCTTATGTTTGAACTTGTGCATGCATTGATCTGTATATGGGGATCATATGCTGTAATCCAACTATTACTTGTATGTTAAATCTTCAGTGAAATGACATTTAGATTCATGGTGTTGCAGTTTTATTTATTATTTTCTATTACTGTATTTAAAATGGGTTTGTATATATGAGCTTGGGAAACTTTATTCAAAGAAGCAATGCTAATGGACCTTGCAAGGGAATATATTTCTATATACCTATACACATATGTGTGTAGGTATTTTGTATAAGGTTTGCAATACTTCTAAGAGGTAAGTGCTCAATATCAGGAATATAGTATTTGTAAACATTAACAGTGTGAACACAGAAATCAACAATGCTTCATGACAGTTTTATGCTTCCTGCAATATGGGTACCAAAGAAGGGTCATTCAAAAAGTTTTGAGCCTCTCCTAGTGAGAAGAGCATAGCTGAACATTTTGGTGGTGGCTGAAAAGTGAATTAGTTTTTAAAAATAATAGTGTGTTACCACAATAAATATGTTCAGCTTTGCTCTTCTTGCTGGGTGAGGTATATTTGTCTCTGCCTCCCACCAGACAGGACTTGGCAGAAGATCAATGACCCAAAGGTCGATTATAGTGGGGATTTAGTGGAGGGGAAGGTCGGGTAGGAGCCGAGGCTCCAACTCTGTTTAACTATGCTGGACATCGGCCCACTTAGTGCAATGTGGGCCTGATGAGCCTAACTGGTCATAGACCCAAATCTGGGTCCAGGCATGTATGCCTGATTATAGCTTAGACTGGACTGCAAGGTCCAGTGCTATACAAGGGTGACAATGGTGTCAGTTTTGCAGCTCGTCCACACAAAGGTGGCCCAGCCAAAGCCGGGGGCCATACAGTCTCAAGTCCGCCTTTATTGGACAGCGCTCGCTAGCTTAGGCTTAGAACTTTTTGAACGACCCAAATATATATATATATATATATATATATAAAAGGGTTGTTGACAAGTGTTTGGTCCAAACAAGTTGGTAATGATCCATTACTTCTCATGGAAATTTTTTGAGGAAGGGTTGGTGAAATAAAAGATGTATGTCAGGTATGTTTAATAGGTTTAGGTCTTTTTCTTTTTAGTCAGACCATGACCTTATCAGCACCTCTTCATATTTGGCTTTTATAAAAGACATAATATACTCATGTACAGTGTTGATTTCAGCCAACTTGGTTTCTGACAACAATCTTCTATCAATCTACATAATTTCTTTGGAGACAGGTATATGCCAACCATTGCTTTATATAAAGTACTCTTGAAGAGATAAAAATATATTTTAGTTTACCTATATTTGGTGTGTCAGTTAGAAAAATTATCAAATGAATGGAGATCATAAGATTTAATATATTTTCATTCTGATATATACTTGTGTATGTGTTCGCCAATGGTCGGGAGACATGGGTTCAATCCCAGGTTGAGTTATACCAAAGATTCAAAAAATGGTACTTGATGTCGCCTTGCTTAACATTCAGCATTATAAGGTAAGAATCAAGGGTAAAGTGGAGCAATCCAGAGTAAGGAGTTGCACCCTCCCTTATACCTCAGTGTAGTAGCTATTGAAAAGGGAGCCTTCAGGTCACCAACTTGTATATGTGTACACACTTAGTGTCCCTAAAATGTCAAGACGTTTTATTCATAACAGTTGTATTCATCACCTGAATGTTGATACTTTAAAAAGGACAAAGAAATATTTTAACATAAACAGATTATGCTTGGCTTGGTAAACTTTGTTACACCAACCGTTAATTACTCAAATACTCATTTTGATTGGTTGTTAATTTTTCCAAAATGTCACCCATTGTTGCATTATCTTATGCCAAAATCAATCACATTTTCAATCAATTACATGGTTTCAAGTAATTATTTCTATCTAATACTTATAATTTGTCCTCAATATGGTTTCAAGTAGCTAATAATAGTAATAATCTTTAAGTAAATAAATGTATCTTCAAGTAACTACTCATAATACAAATAATTCATTCACATTATGTAGTTTAAAGTATTCCAATCTAATACAAATAATTTTTAAACAGATCTGTTTGACCCATAAAAGGGACTGTAACAAGTTGTGACTCTCCTAGCCAGAGTGGACCTGGGAGTAATGGTAACAAAAGGTGACTCCAGAGCTTGAATCTCACTAATGGAATGCAGTTTAGTATCACACTCATGCTGCAGGCAAATCTTTTGGTGCATTCTATGTCCTGTTGACAGGGTGTCTCATTATATTTCCATAGATATACACACAATGTAACGGGTATCGTCATAAGAAATAAACACAGCAACCAGAGTTCAAATCCTGGATGAGGCTGATTGCATTTCCCATAGTGCTAATACACTCAGGAAATGTATGAATACAATTATTCTTTTTTCAGTTATGGCTAAATAGTTGAGCAGACTGATTCTTTAGCCTTGGATAAGCAACCAGTCTAGGAGAAGGAAAACTGTTAAACTCCATTTAAAACTGACCTTATGTCACATCCCTAATGTGGAGGGGTTGGTGAATAGAAACAAATAGATTATTCTTTAATCAAAAAAGTGCTCAAATGCTGGTCTGTAGTGCAGGATAAAAACTAAAAGAAACAGTTATCTCACCCTTTCATGTCAAATCTTATGATTGCATTTTTTTAATACATGAATCTTTAGGTAATGAGGCGAGCATTAGAAAGTGAGAAACCAGTTTCTTTTAGGTCATATACACACATATATGAAAACTATACAAGAATGTTACATGCTATTTTAAACAAATCCTGGAAGTAACACCCAACGAAACAACAGCTGTGTGGCCACTTGCCTCCTATCCCCAAAACCATCCAAGTAAGATGAACAAAACATGTGAGAGAAGCAAAGTTGAACTTAGGAGGGACATTCTTCTAGGGGTCCCTACACATGGATGTGTACCTCAGTTCTATACAAACACAGGATGTATTTTGGAAGGCCTGCCAAGAGGAGTTGATGATAGGGATGGATGAAGAGAGAGAGAGGTAAGGGAATCCATGCTGTCAGCACTACTTGATGTTATATATATATATATATATATATATATATATATACTGTAGCATAGTGGATGTATTCAAACATAAGGACTCATCTTCTTGACCATATTGGGTCATCAGTATAACCATTATGATTTTAGACATCATCAGCAGAGTACAATATGATTATTGTCTGAGGGTACTTCTCATTTCATAGGGGTCATCTCATAACAATTCATTATTGTGGATACATAATTCTTTAGCTGCAGGGGTTTCTTCAGTATTTTTGCTTATTCTCACCAGTCATAAGGGCATTATCATCGTATGTGGACAATACATGAAGAAACAGTTCTCCAGTTCCTGGTCTCATGCTCCACCCCCTAATCTATGATATAGTGTCCCCATTCCACTAGTCAAATTTCATGAATTAGTATTCATGGAAAATATATGAACTCCCTCTTGACTTGTCAATTTTCATAAAGGAGTATTCATATGAAACCCATTCTTCTGGGGCATCTAACAATTTCCCTTCCCCTGAAATCAAGAGATGGGGTTCAAGGTGGGGGGAGTATTTGCCATCTCTGCTTGGGACATTGAATCATCTTACAGTAGGTATGGGTTCTACTTTTTAATGGAACTGAATTCATAACAGACATACATGGTTTACACAAGAGGGTTGGACATTTGCATTTTTGAACATTCTTCTTGCTTTGCTCTTAACCTTGGACAAATTTTTTTTCTTTTCCTGGATATCAAGGATTTGTTTTCTGTCATACCCTAAAATAACTTAGGTTCCATTGTGAAATTTCTTAGAGTTATTTTCAGGGACACCTGCTTATCAGCTAGCTCTTCATGCATTTGATCTAAATTTCGTATATTGAAAAGTATTTCATTTTTAGTCCCTGACCTGTCAAATAAAACCATAGCAACATCACCATGCCATTCATAACATGTTCCTATTATTAATTTCACATCATAAACTGGTCACTGGGACTTAGTTCTCTTGGATCATTGATGTAAATAATAGCCAATTGTTAAAAGTTACGTGCAACTAGTTTGTAAAATCTATGGTACCCGATTTTATATATATATTGACACACACACACGTACAGTGTTATCCAAAGCAACACGTCCTAATGAGATTTTTATTTCATGATATCAAAATGCTTGGTCGAATAAAGCAATTTCTAGTCTAGTTGGCAACTGACTGATAATTTTGTGGGGTTAGTATTTATACTGAATGTCAATTTTTTTTTGATCATTAAAATTACCATAATGGAGATAACTATGACATTTAATTAAAAAACTTCATTTTGGATCATTAGAATTAACATAATGGAGATAACTATGACATTTTAATCAAAAAACTTCATATATTCCTTGACAGAAGCATCAATATGATCATGGATAGCTGTTAACTATAAAATGCTAATTAGGATCCTTGACTCCTTCTTAAATAGAAACATCAACATCAGTGTGGACCACTGTTAAAACACCAACCTAACTGGTGCCTGCTGTATTGTAAAAATGTTTGATTTTAAAGCAATTTACATGAAAATTATTAAATGTGTAAATATTTTTTGAATACTGTGTATGCACACATATATATATACATATATATACACACACACAACCATGGATTTTACAAACCAATTGCAAGTAACTTTTTGTGTGGTTAGAACAATTCGTATATATGTATATAATTTCTATTTCTTAATCATTTACTTATCTTTACTTTTGTCTTGTACTTTTTTATTTTTTTTATTTTTGTCTTAAAGCTTTTCTGTGTTCTTAAATTTAATCCTCTTTCCCGAGGAAAGAAAAAACCTCAGGCTATTTTCTTGTTTAACATTAAAGTATAAATATGTGTGTTCTTCTTAAATTTACTGGTTGAGCACTCTTAAGATGACTGGTATGGGCAATAATATTTCTGTGCACTGAAAATTCTGCTCAAATGACCGGCTCAAATAGCTTGATATTTAAGCTCAATTTTCTGATTTGAACTTCGATATTTGTTAATTATTTTATATATTATGACTAGCATAATTCTCATCATAAATGATGGAATTATTTACATAAGTTTATCTCTGGGTTTGATGTTTAACATTGGCAAGTTGAGAATACAGGAGCATCAGTCAATTTGAATTTTTTTTAAGATCACCTGACTAAACAGAAGAAAGACACAGTTTAAAGAAAAGAGATTTGTGGGGGGAAAAGACAGCATAAAGTGAGATAGTAGAGGTACAAGAGTAGTATAGAAATTTAAAGTGAGAGGATTAATAAAAGAAGTAAAAAAAAAAAAAAAAAAAAGGAATTAAGACGTGTAGTCTACCTTAAGTTGAAAAGCTCCAGGATAGCACACCCATTCATACTACTTGGTTTGTAGTAGCTGAGCAAGCCTACTGTGGTTTTGAATTTTGACTCACTAGTGTCCATCTGAATTCTTCCAGTTTTCTAAACTCAAATCCCACCAGCATGGTCACCATTTTGGAATGCAAGGGGAAGGGAAACAAGCTTTCATAAAGTTCAGAAAGGAGCAAGTCTCAATTCCCTGATTGCGCATTGGTCACACAAGACTTGCGTCCTCAATCATATTAAACAACAGGAATAACCATAGTGTATAGCATCCCAAAACACTTTACATTCTCATAGAATGTGGAGATTTAGCTCTCAAGAGACAATGTTTTTTAAATGTAAATAATGTGAAGGACCTATTTGAAAAATGTCAATATGGATGACATATGTCCTTGAGAAAAATAAAATTATACCAAAAATTATAAATATAAAAAGGATGAATACAAAGTAATAATTCGAAAACAATCCCAGAGGATTTTGACATTGTTAAAATGAAATAAAAACTCTTAAAACACAACCTCATAAAACATGTAGCAATAAACATTCAAGGTATGGGATTTTCTTATTTGTAGGCATAAAATGACCCCAAACAAAATGAGATGCTGTCAAAATGAATCAATCATAGTTAATACTGGTAAAAAAAAAATAAGGCGATTTTTTTTTTTTTTTTTTTTTTTTTTTTTTTTTTATATACAAGAAATAAGAGTAGTGTAGACTACCTCTCTTGTTAATATTAGTGATGAAAATTAGCGTGAGATCTTGCAGACGGCTTGATCGCTTTGCACAAACCCTGAATCACTTTGCAAAGAGTTCGCTGCATTTGCAAACTCACTATCGTCATTAAGTCGTGCTGATCGCATGAATTTTCTTGTCTCTAGATATCCATTTCCCTCCTCCATCACTCTTCTAGATGGCATCTTGTATCCACACAGCTAATGAATATAGTTTGCTAATTGACCAATACTGCTGTGTCCATGTATGGGAACTCATTGGAAAACTTCCCTTATGTTTCTCCAGCAGTGTCCTGCATATCTTGTTTGTCTAGTTTATAAGATGGGAGGCAAGTGGCCGTACAACTGCTGTTGTATAAGGTGCTGCTTCCAGGACTTGTACAAAACAGCACCCAACATCCATGTATAGATCCCATCAGGCTTCTCTCCAAGCGCTTTGATAAGATCCAGGTAGTGCAGCCACATTTGAAATATCATCATATAATCTCATTAACATTGTCTCCTCTTAAAACATGAAAAGTATGCTTGTTGTTATTTGCTGCTTCAAAAAATTTCGTTTATTTTTCTATATTCAATCCAAAATTGTTGAACTAAGATAACTCTATTAACAATATTTCTTTTAAATGTTACTTTTTTACTTTTTACTTTGTTTTTTATCCATTCATATTATCCATTGAAGACTGGGCAACTAAGATTTTTTTTTTAAAGTTAGAAAATTAGCCCTGACAAAATAATCCACTTCATATATAGATATAATTTCTCATTGCTTAATAGTGATATCAGGTCATGTGACCACTCAATACATAAAACCGTGTTAGATATGTAAGTTGATTCTTTTTTAACTCTAAGTAAAACTACCTTAGTGTTATGATGCTGACAAAAGAAAGACACAGGGAACACAAAATGATTAATAGAAAAACATATATATTCAAGTAACAGAAACAAGATACAAATGAACCTGGTTAAACATTAGTTAGTTAATAGGAAGCTGAGAGTCCAGTGGGGTAGTGACTATCCGTCCACTACAGAAGTGGTATCACACATGATTGTGTGATGTGGGTCTGGTCAACTTCTTCTGATGCTCCGCTGACGTGTATTTATGGAGGAGGGAGAGTCCGTTATGTAGTGAATACAACACTTAGTTACTAAGTTTATTTTAGACCTTTTTTTTTTTGTTTGGTTGCTAATGGCCTGATCATCTTGACCATAATCCTGGAGGGGGGGCATCTGCCATAGATTAGTGAATAAAGCATCTGTATCTCGACTAATAGCTAAGTTGATCTATGGATATTCATGCTTTAAATAAAAAGATTTAAAAAAAAACAAATAAGAAAATTGTGCCTACCTGCTCCCATTATGACTTTGATATTCAACCTGTCCTTCACAAAAAGATTGAAGGCTATCACTTGCTGTCAGGAAGCCTCTTGCAAAATGAAAATATGTTTGCCTAAATGAGATGACATCTAAGTGATGAGCAGGAAACAGATTTATAATCTGTAAAGAGAGAAAGAGAAAAAAATGAAGTAAAAACTGATGTTTGAAAGATGATTTTCTTGTAAGTCAAAAGGGGAAATACTAGAATTTATTGATCGTGTTGTAATCACTTTGGAGTTGAGGTTTATTGAGTTTGATGACTTAGTCTGAAGATATTTGCAAAGACTTGTATAAATATCATCTTGTTATATAATATTAAACAAAAAATAAATAAATACATGCAGTATTTAAGCCACCAACTAGCAATAATAACAGTTGATTTATCTATTTGACTTGTATCATAGATTTTCTTTAGGTAAAAAAATAAAAACAAAAACTGTACTTACTTGGAGGTAATAAACTCATTTAGATGCTTTTAAAGTTGGAATATCCTTTTCTTACCTGGGTCATTTGCAGATTTTTTTGAGTGAGTGCTTTAATTAATGGATGACCTGATATCTTACAAGAAATATCTTAGATAATTTTATTCTAGCAGGGTATACAATACACAGACTGTAAGACTGCCCCACCCTGTCCCCATAAAAGTAGGTTTCTGGGGTATGATACCAAACTGCATCTGATGGTTAGGCTTAAGTTCTGAGGAGTACCCCTTTTGTGCAAAAACAAAAACTCTTTAACAGCTCAAGAAATATAAAGATAACTATACAGTGTACATGATTCCCTAACCCCTTTGCATAAAATGATCCTTCATTGGTTAATATGCCATTAAAGTAGATCAATTTAGCACTATTTTGGATAGTGATTCATGACAAATCACAAATAAAGAAGTGTAAGTAATGATTGTTCTGGAACGCTGACATGATATCACTTGAGTTTCCTTACACTGGCCATGAATTTGAGATTTAAGGCAATTCAAAATTGGTAATAAGAGAATGAAAGCAATGATTGTCTCAAAGCAGCTGACAAGATTTTGTAAGAAATATCTTTATGCTGGGAAGGGGTCTTTTTACTCTTGTATGGAATTATTTCATTTAGTTATGTTTTATTGCATATGTGAACTCTGACAAGTTATTCAATGCCCAAATCCTGTTTATATAATATATATATATATATATATATATATATATATATATATATATATATACACACACAAGTGAATAGTTCTTAGATAACATTATTTTTAGATGAGCCAGAACTTATTTGTTGGTACACAGTTAAATGGTTTCAAGTATTGCTATATAACACTAATAATCATCTCTGAACAGTTCTATTTTATCCATAAATGAAATCCTAATAAGTACTTTAATTTCAGGTCAGAGTGAACCTGAGAATAATGGAAATGAAAGTGTACTCTACATTCTCCATACTCTATGATGTTGCCACATCATCAAATGCTGTTTAATGTCATATCCAAGACACTAAATTGTTTTAAGTATTGCTGACACTTATTCTATTCAATATTATTCATTCATTTATACAGAGATACTTTCATGTACAGTACATGATAACTTAGTTATATTTCACCCATAGATGGGCCCCTAAAAAGTACTACCAATGTTGGTCATAGTGGACCTGGGAGTAATGGCAATAAAGGAGTACTCCACATTTTTCTCAAAGCTCCTGTACTGGAGCCTCATCATCAGATGGTTTAGGGACATATTCAGGACACTTATTGCAGGGTTGAAGATTGTACTCCCCCTACAGAGATGCAGTCAGAGTATTTTACAGCCCAAGCTGATGAGGCTGCATATTGAATTGGATATTGGTGCAAGGAAATAAATAAATCATGGTGAAGAGTTTTAAATATAAATGCAGAATTGCCTTCCAGCCTTTTTCCACACTGCATTTAAATTAGGAAATTAGCAGTGTGACAGGAATACCATAAGTGTTATTGGTTAATTGATTTTTATGCTATGTCAACCGACCTAGGGTTATTATATAACTAGAGTTTAGGGAATTATATTCATTATACAGTTATATATTCATGGAGTTGTTTCTTTAGAGTTTTTTTTAGACCATTATTTGATACCAAGTATTCTGATCTAATACAAGTAATTTGGAATTGTAACACGAAGGATCATTTTGAATATCATATATTCAACAATAATTATTTAACTCTGTCATTTGGAATATAAGAAACCCTTAATTCAAATTGTCTCTAATTATAGCAATCCAATGCAAACATGAGAAAAGAAGAAGACCTTGTAAAGGTATATTGAGCAAATCTCACTTCCCGCTACAAAGAGGCACCCACCACCCCATCTCCCCCTGATCTGCACCAACGTCTAACCCAACTTGTTTCTTAGGGTTTCAAAACTCAACTCTTCTTCAACAGCTATCTGCCTGAATTAAAAATTATCTTTTCTTATATAATCTATTAATTATCTCATTAAGCTACAGTTATAAAGACACGTCTTAAACCTGTCGATTTGATGTCATCTTCTTAATTGTTGCATCACCTGATCATAAACTTGTATTTCTTACCCTGATGAAAAACACTTGATTCATTTATGCTCAACCTCCTGTTGAGAACTATTTTGTCATGGCTCATCCAGCACATGTGTAAGCCTATGACCTTTTGCAACTAAGTACACTTAAACTCAACAATTTTAGCTAACTTTGAATTTTACCAAACAAAACAATTTTAAACCAAATAAAATAATTATTATGATTAATTATCACCCTAATTATTTTAAAACAATTAGTGGTCTGGTTTCAAGTATTCTTATCTAAAACTAATAATTATATGGTTTCAAGTATTTATTTCTATAAAAAAAAACGTTTGAAAAACTACTAAATGAATGTAAATAGAAATATGCAATGAATGTGATTCCCTAGCCTTTAGGCATAGAATAACCCTATACTGGTTGATATGTTTTAATCAATTGGATATGTGCAAAAGTTTGTTGCTTGAAATCATTTTTCAACTGTATAGTCAGTTTCTAGTTTTCCAAAATTATTTCTGGTAACTTTTGCATATAATTCATCCTTAGAATGCTGCTTTTATCAGATAATGCCAAAAACATAATTGATATGTGATGTTTCCAAATATGGACTGTGGCAAGAAGTTTTTAGAAAAGCCAGCTAACAACCCCCTATCCTCTATACTGGATTAAATGGAAACTTAAATTTTTACAATCCCAAAAAGTTAATGCCTATATCAGACTGTTAAAGATGGTAACAACTGTGATAAGGATACTCGTCTGCATAGATTAGTGTCTAAACACACGAAAGAAACATTAAATAAGTTAGAAAGCAAAATGAGAAAATATATAAGAAACCAGAGTAAAAGAACATTTTTTAAATGACTGGTCAAAAAATAAATGAATATATAAACAAGGCAAAAAAAAAAATTGGTCTTGCTGATGATGTCAAATATAACTGAAAAAGACAACTTATATTATAAGCAGATATTATTTCACAGTTCCTGTCACCTGACTTGTTCCTTAGTGTTTATTTACCTTAAATGTCATATAATTTTTCTGTTATTGCTATCATAAAATCTTGTTCTGAACTAGAATAAAATTTGTGTTTATAATAATTTCTACTGACATGTTCAAATTATCATGGAGCAGGATCACTGTATTTGACGATTAATTTTTGTGTATTTTGTGTTGGTATTTCCATAAAATAAGTTTGATTTATTATTAATTAATCTTTGTAGGCAGGATTTACATTAACCCTTATTTATTAGGTTTATTGCTTGTTTTTTTGTTGCATTTTTTAATCTTTGTCAAAGAAAGCCAACTTGGTGCAACCAGACTTAGATAAAGGTGTGTTTTTATATATATATATATATATATATATAGGTTCTTTTGTATACAGTTAAAAAAAAAACAACAAAACAAACCAACATAATATAAATTGTAGTGCATAAGTCAACCATTTCAACATGAAAAAACTAAAGTAAACCAGGGATCGACTTATATGGTAGGACTAAAATCCAAACCTTTACCAAAAAGAGGTCAACCAGTGGAATAGTACTACTAACAATCGATAAATACCACTTATCACAACTCCAACAGACAGCAACAAATAGTTCCAACAAAAATTCCTGTTTGGTAAATATATTTAACAAGGAGATGAATATGAAATAATAAAACTATAATACAAATTAAGTATTATATTAATACTCTATCGTACAACATTTCCAACAGTTGATGCACTGACTGTAAACACTAACCAGAAAATCACTGTTGCTTACTGTATGTTGGTGGGGTTGACCAATACACCAGGTATAGGTCTCACAGAATTTTGAACTAAAAAGCTTGAGGATGTCTAAGATGCACAATTTGCAGCATATCTAGAATAAGTCAAAAAACAGAACTTACAGATCAGAAATATTTCAAATAATTATTTTTTCTAGGGATATCTATAGGCATTTGTTTCCGAGGATGAAACCAAGATTATTTTTATGGATTAAGGTTTATGTTCAAATTACATGAAGATTCCTACGTCATGATGATAAATCAATGCTGTTGATTTTCTGTCAAAATGTACCCTGGATGACTGGTTATAGGACTTTTCACTGACAGAATTTTGGTTATATATTAAAACTGGTTAGGATTAAAACTGTTAGAAATGGGACTAAACTATGACTTATACAGGCTTAGCTAGGTATCTATCTATCAATCTCTTTATATATATATATATATATATATATATATATGCGAGAAGATGATGAATTCTCATAACTACTGAAGTATGAACTTGATATGAATAGTCTGTGCGATATTTGAGAGGTTACTATACAAACAAGAAAAGAGGGGTTTAATATTTGCTATGTATTCAATAATTTAGATAATTAAAAAAAAAAGATCATATAAATAAACAGTTTTGTGTCTCCTGTAGATGTCAGGATGTATTTGTTTACCCAAATAATCAGCCACCAACTGAATATGACACAGACAATTTTTTTGAATATAGCAAAAGCTGGTTTGAATTAAGTCTTCCTTTTCCTGGACTGGTTGCCTCTCCAAAGCTAAAGAAGCCAACCTGCTTTGCTATTTAGGGGAGGGAAGAACATATGGATTCATGCCTTTCCTAAGGACATTAAAATGAAGTTAAACAGCTTGGTTCCTGGATCTGATCTCAGGTCATTTCCTACTATGATAACCATGTCATTCACTATGCCTTTTAGATGTAAATCTCAGAATAACCATTACTAATTTTCATAGTCATTAGATTGATATTAATTTGAATAAGTTTTATGACTGGTTATTGGCAGAAATTATTTAAATTGGTGTTAGCGAAGATTTATGGAATCACCTATGACGGTTGCTCAGCTATGGGCTTAGGAAACAAATCCTGTGTTGTTCTACAATTATATACTGCAAGAGTGTGTTATACTGCAAGAGACATCAACAAACCGTATTTAATAGTATGAAACATCTTGTCAGTTTGTTAAGTTGACTGTCAGTTGTTGAAACGCTGAATGATCCATTGATGAAGGTAGGGATTTACACAGATTATCCATAATGCACACTACATAGCAGTATTTAACGTTTGACTAATTCGTCTCTTTGATCCTTTATCATAGCCCCCATCTCCTACCCAGTGTGTTGATGCCTGAGTGATGTTATTTTTCTGCACAGTCACCAAAGCAAAACAATACTTATTAACTGTGTTGTGTGTCACTGTAGCATCCAATGTAAATAAAGCTGTCAAAGGCTCATCTATTTGAGAATTGTTTTTCTCTTTTTGGAAATCATAGTAACACATGAATGTCTGTTGTTGGTGATGAGTATGTTGTAAAATGTTACTGTGAAGCATGATGTCTTGTGATTGAAGAAATGAGTAATCATACCTTTTCTTTATGTTAATTGAAATGATAGGTCCCTCTATGGGGTAGTACTGTAAAATATCCCAACTGCACTTCTATATAGGCTTAACACACCCTGCCAATGAATCTCCTGAGTATAACGCGAAACTGCATCTGATGATGAGGCTCCAGTCCTGGAGCTTTGGGGACTGTAGGGTATCTCTTCATTGCATTTATTCCCAGATGCACTCTGACTCGAATTGGTAATAGCTGTTATGGTCCTATCTTTGGATAAAATCAAACTGTCTAATCATTTATTGAAGATTATCATTATTAGTTATTGGAAACCATACAGCTGTGTTCAAATTATTTATATTACATAGGAATACTTGATAAATAGAATTATTAATGTTAAATGCTATACAAAAAAATTAAGGCTTTAAAATACGCTGACAGCATCTCTGCCGAGGGGCAAACCCCACCTTCAACGTGTGTCCTGATATAACATTAAACCATCTGATGGTGAGGCTCCAGCCTTGGAGATTAGGAGAATGTGGAGTGCCCCTTCATTGCAATTGCTCCCAGTGTGATAGCATTTGATAGGTTTTTTATCTATGGGTCAAATAGAACAAACAATGTGTGCGAACTGATGTTAAATTGTAATTGTTATATAACCATTTAACCATGTACAAAAAAAGCTCAGGCTCGTTTAAGAATCTTATTTATAAAATGTGTACACAAATCAGATATGTATTAAATATATATGTATAAACACAATTTGGCTTTAAATGACCTGCGACAGTTGATATGCCATAAAACCAAACCAAACCAAACCAAACCTATACAAAAATGTACATATGAGCTTGATTTTCTAATTTCTAGGCATAAAATAACCATAGACAAATTGAGTTGCCATTAAAATCAATCATAATATTAATGTTGAAATTACTGGGGGGAAAGATTTTATGGGGGAAATATGAGCAATTTGACAATATTTCATTTATTGAGGAAATGTGATGTCTTTGATAAAATAGAATTTAGAATGATAATTTGTAATTTAATCAGTTGGTCCTGAGGAGCTGTGATGCCCAAGTGTGAAAAAAGGTGTGGTCATTTTTTCCACCAATGTTTAAGAGGTTATTCCTCATATATAGATGGGTTGTATCTAAGGAAAAGAGATCTTAGTGTAGAAAGGTAGAAAGTAATCAAAGAAGTGTGCACTTAGAAATGTTTTGTTATTCATTCTTCCCAACAAGAGAAGTCTCAGTGTTCACTCCCTATGACAAGACAGTATGGGGCCCAAAACAAAAGAAAGGAGATAGGCCATTGTAAATATAGTATGTGAGTCTAAACAATCACTGTCATCATCTGAAGAAGATAGCAATAATCAGAGTATCCAACATTAGAATCTTATAGTCAGTGGAAGCTTTTAAAAATGGGGATTTTTTAAAGGCTTTTAAAATTCTGGTGTTGGGGAGGGCCTTCATACTTTGATGTAGCTTAGGGTCCCAACAAATGTAAATTTGATAGAGGAAAAGTATGTATCCACTTCTTGCTAAATTTTTGTTTTTCACCAAATATCTTTGCAAAGTATCGAGTCACTGCTGAAATGTGTTAATAGAAAAGAGAGTGACCAAATAAACACTTAGGCAAATCGGTCTCTCTCGTTGGGGCAAAGCGGCAAAAAGCTGTTTCTTTCATTGTCACTCTTGACCAGGATCAAATCAAAACATTCAAGGTCAATACAAAATTGTTATTATTTTCTCTAGTATGTGCTTAAGTGAAATAGTTAATATACTTGTAATCTATTGTTTGAGATTTCATTCTTCAGTACTCAATTCTAAAGTGTCTATTAGTTGCAGTGTTGAGGCTTATAAGCATTTATGACAAAAAGGTATTTTCTTTATAGTTAATAAATGTGATTTCTTATTTACACCTGGAAAAATAGAACCAAAAAGACACAAGGATAAGGATATTAGGATGACTAATTCATGGAATAAGGACATTACTTCCTTTGAGATCTTTTAGAAAACTGTTGATAGGTTAGGTTTTATGGCATATCAATCCTTGAAGGTGATTTTATGCCAAATTCTGTTTATATATATATATATGATTTGTAAGGGAATAGTTATGAGGTAACTTAACAAACACACCAGAGCTCATTTGTATTGCCATCTAACATGAATAATTCTATTTAGTATTAATCATTTGTTTGTACACAGCTAAATTGTTTTTAAGCATTAATATGTAGCACTGATACCCTTGGGAAAGGTATGAATCCAATTATTCTCCCTCCAGCTATAGGTAAATAGTCGGACAGACTAGGTTCTTCAGCCTTGTTTAGGCAACTAGTCTAGGAGAAGGAAAACTCTGAATTCAAACCTGTTAAACTCCACTTAAGAATTGACCTTGTGTCATATCCTGCCTGAGTGGAGGGGTTGGTAAATATGGATATGTAGCACTGATAATTCACTTGGTCATTTGATTGTACATAGTTAAATAGTTAAACAGTTCTATATGACCCTTAGATGGGACCCTAACATGTATTACTAGTCTGGGTCAAAGTCGACCTAGGAGTAATGGCAATGAAGGAGTACTCCACAATCCCTCAAAGTTTCAGAACTGGAGCTTCACCATCAGATATTTTTGTATCATGGGGTTGGTGGGGGTATCCTCTCTCCCGCATGCCATGCAGGGATGCATTCAGCATATTTTACAGCCCCAGCTGATTGGGCTTTTTAGACAACTATTATAAACATTTGTCTGTCTTATTAAAATCCATATACATATCTATAATTTGGAATATGTTTAGTTCATGGGGCTGAATGAGGTATAAATATGTATTAAAAGATAATTAATTAAAGTTTGATCTGTTGTTGCAACTCAAAACTAATTTTTCTAAGAAAGGGGATAGATTAAAAAATCTGGATCATAATGAATAAATAAATAAAAAAAACCCTCTGTGTTCCATTACAGATGCATTCATATATGCATAAATATCAAACTATATACAGACTGACATAGATAGATAGATAAGTTGATGTAATTTCTATTACTTAAATTTCTAAAGATGTTCAATGAAATGCTGTTAGAGGCTTAAATTACATACAATAATTTTGTTATATTTTGTGCAACTAGGACTTGGTAAAATATTTAGATGAATTTGCAAAGAACAAGAAATTATTGATTTCAATGGCATGTCAACCCACTGGAGGTTATTTTATGCCTCCAAGTGAGAGAGTTGCATACATTTGTATTTAGATGTTTAGTTTATTTTTTCTATTTTTTTTTTTTTTTGCACATGGTTATATATTAAATATTTCTACCTGATATGAAAGATTTGAACATTGATCTACTTGACACATAGATCGGACCCTAACAGGTACCACCACTTCAGATCAGAGTGGACCTGGGAGTGATGGCAATGAAGGAGTACTGCACAACCCTTACGGTATCCAGAACTGCAGCCTTACCACTAGATGCAGTTTAGTATCATACCCAGGACACCGTATTACCCTGTCTGCAAGGGATGCGCACAGCATATTCTAAGCTTTCGCCAAATGGGAAACTTATTTTGGGGAGGGGTCTTACTTCTCTGCAGGTGATACAGTCAGCATATTCTAAGCCCCACCTGCAGGGGAACTTCTCTTGGTTGGTGTCTTATCCCTCTGTAGGAGATACAGTCAACATTTAGTAAGCCCCACCACCAGGTTACCTTTTTTTTTGGTGTGGGTATTACTTCTCTGCAGGGGATACTGTCAGCATATTCTCAACCTCACTAATGGGGCATATTAGAAATGTGAAATATATTTCACTATATTTTCTTTCAGAAAGTTCTTCAAAATGAAATGGTTTTATTTTGTCAAGTGTGTGTGTGTGTGTGTGTGTATATATATATATATATATATATATATATATATATATAATCAACTTGTCATAAATATAGAGAATTATTTTATCAATTACAAGCAATAGTTTATAATTTCTTTGGCTAAATTGTAATGGTGAAGTATTTTGTGCATGATACTAAACTGGATATGATGGTAAACAGTTTCCCTCCTTGCTGTTATTCTCAGGTCCACCCTGACCTGGAGTAGTATTACCTGTTAGGAGCTCATCAATGAGTCAAATAGATAGAAAAATTATTTGTATTTGATATGATCTTAAGCTATATATATATATATATATATATATATATATATATATATATATATAGTCATCCCCAGAAAGACTATTTTATTGTATCACAACTCTTCAGTGTGGCTAGACATGTGAGATGCTTCAAACCAGGATCAAAACCCATCTACCATTATGTCAGGCTGATATTCAATAAATAAATCAAATATATATAAAAACTAGTATATATATCTATTATTATATTACATAATAACTCTATCACAGATATTGAGCATTCAGCAAATCATACCGCTTTTGGTCTGCCACTCACCCATCAAATGAGATAGTGACAATCATATAGTGTTGTAATATATATATATATATATATATAACTGCAAAGTAAAGGTTAATATGAACATACAAGGAAGCATTTCCCTAACCTCTAGGCATAAAATAACCCTATTACATACCATAATAATCCCTGAAATCATTAGACAGGTTGACATGCCCTTAAGATAGATAAATCATTTTGGTAAAATCTTCTTGATTATAATGTTAGTGATTTAAAAAATTCATACTAGGATAGAAGATTAAAAATTGCTTCCTTTCCAGTTACCAAACTATAAGATTTTTATTTAGTTTCAGAATTTAAGATTTTTTTTTTTTTTTCAAATCTATATTTATTTAACCCTTTTGTGGCAGAAAACAACTCAAGTTGACTAATTAAGCTTAATGCCTGAGGGCAAGATGCAATGTTAGTTTAAAATTTTGGATCTTATTCAATATTTCCCAGTCCTAAAATTTAAAAAAAAAAAGATACTTTGTTACTTCTAAACTAAAAAAGAAAAGAAGCATTTTTACATGTATCCATGAAAAAAATTCTCTCATAAATGCACAAATAGATTATTGGAATTGTGAAACCAAAATAATTTTTCTTTTTATTATTCTATGGTCAAAAGTGCATTCCAGTCATTAAATTTATTGCAAATTATTAAATTCAATATTCCACTTGGAATTTCTGAAAATGAATTAGTCTAATGTGGGTTTCTTTTTAATCTGTCTATTTCTCTTCATTCTCTAATTTCATTGATAAAACTTCAACTAGTTTGTAGTATAGTCTTTCCTGTCATTCCCATTGACAAGACTCATTTCTCCACCACCCACTCTCCGCTACTGACATATTTATAAGCTTGATAAGTAATGACTCTACTGATGGCTTCTGGTGTGTTGTGCTAGCAAGAATACTGTTAGAATGCCAGCACTGTGTCTCTTTGCTCCAAGTGGTGCTTATACCAAATACAATTCTACATCTGTCTTGGGTTCTTGAAGACTTCCAGGAAATCTGGCAGACCATGTCACTGATCTTTAAGATGTCTGTCTCTCTGCCGTGCAGAGGTCTAGGAACTGAGGCACCAAACAAGCCACATGACAACAAATAAAAGAAAATGAAGGATAAAATCATTAACCAGAATGTGAGGGTTACTGTTCCAGAAAATAGCACAAATCTTAACGCTTGACATTGGATGAAGACATGATTCCACATCTGCTTCTTCATTCAGAAATAGGATTTGAAAATGTTATTTGACCTTCCATGAATGAATATCACATTGAATTTTGTATTTGCATATTTTTTTAGGGATTATGTCATTTTTCTTTGAATCTTGTATGTAGTCTAAGTCGATAAGAATGCATTTTTTTCTTCAACCTTTGTTGGGTAGTGCTTGTGATATGATAGTTAATATGTTGGAGTCTGGCATCCAAGTAAGCAAGTTTAAACTCCAGTGGTTCTATTGCATTCTATTTTGGACGAATACTCTTGGAAAAAAAAATGAATTCCCTTATACCCTCAACTATGCATTTAATTGTATCACTATTGTTTTTGAACCAGAAGAGCTTTAACATAAAATAACACACAAAGGTTGATGTGCCATTTAACAAAGAAACCGTTTGGTGGTTATACCAATAGTTTTTGAAAGTTGCTTTAAAAAAATGAGGCTTTTTCGCAGCATTTGTTTATATATTCCCTAAGTATCTTTTCTTTTATAACTTTATCTGTAGGAAAAATAATTTTGACCAAGTAGATTTGTTCATAGTTATTATAAAATATTGTTTTAGAACATACATATATATATATATATATATAATTCCATACTACTCTGCTTATGAGGCTTTGAGAAGAAATGAGCATTAACCCTAGAGATGTCTTATAGGAAACAATATTGCATATCTTAATGATAGGTGAAATTATTTGACCAATTAAACTAAATTGCATGAAGAGAGTTGTCTTGATTGATATATGCTGAGGTGAGAATATAGCAAAGGGAATTTTGAGTTGTTTATAAAAATCCCTAACAAAATCAAACAGTTTAACCAAAAGATAATTTTCCTTCTGAAGATACAATAGCAGTAGTTGTATTAGATTCAAATGAAACATTATTTTAGAATTATAAGCTGTCCTAGAAAAGGAAAAAAAGAAACTTTATCTGGACATGTGAATAATGTGAAGTTTGAAAGAGAATTGGTTATAAATAGATATAAAATTAATTTTTTTTATCATTGTTGAATATGTTAAGAATAATTCTGTGAATGGGTAGTGGACAAGGATATTTATACTTTAGTATATTCAATTCCATGCACACACCATCTTAGAGGTTAGCATTTGTATGTGGGTATGGATACATATATATATATATACACACTTGTTTGTTTGTTTGTATGTATATTGCATATATGTAAAAGTATGTGTATGTTAATGTATATAATGTATGTGTGTATTAATGTTTATATGCATGTCTACATATGTGGAAATATAAACACATTTGTATGTGTATAGATATGTATATGAATTTGTCTATGTATCTATAAACATGTCTGTGTGTGTGTGTGTGTGTATATGTATATATATATATATATATATATATATAGTGAGAGAGGTATCCATGTCTCTTGCTTCACTATAAATCCATATATATATATTCCTTTATACACTTGTGTTCCAACATTTTTTAACTTATTTGCTATTTAGTTCATATATAGATATGTATACAATCATCTATATCTGGGTATGTATATTTTTCTATTAAATTCATTACACAGATATAAAGGTATTGATACAGCATGCATCTATGAATATATGTGTACATCTCTTGCAGATGTGTATTTGTATATGTATATATCATGGTAGCATTTTATATATGTGGATTCTCCAATCATTGCCTTGTTTTCTTTTTGTTTTGTCCATTCTACTGGCCATTTTATGGCACTCTATAGCTGAGTTTGCCTTCCCAATGAAGCTCTTGAGTGGTAATTCAACTTTCTATTTTACTAGATGTTTTTTCTCTGTCATTTGAACCCCTGCCACCCATATCTTCCTTCCCAGCCAAACACCTACATTGAACTGTACTGCATTTCATTAGATCTGATTCATTCTTAGTGAAAAGGTGTAGGTAAAAATCACTGAAAGGACCCAATTACATAGCACACTCACACACACACACGTGTGTGTGTGTGTGTGTATGAACAGAGATAAATTTAAATGTGTTTGCATGAGAGCAAGAAAGAGATGTATTGAATTTGTTTAATGATTGAAGTTAGATGCTCAAACGAGTTGTACCTGCAGAAATTTCATGGACTTCATTCATAATAATTGTAAGAATTTCATGGACTACATTCATAATGATAATTGTACAAATTTCATAGTCTATATGCATCATGATAATTGTACAGATTTCATGGACTACATACATTGTGATAATTGTACAAATTTCATGAGCTGTATAGATAATGATAACTGTACAAATTTCATGAACAACATCATCATGTCGCACCCTCTGCACAGATATCCCTGACCCTCTCTTGCTACCCATCTCTATCATCCATTACTCCCAGAAGATCTTTAAGGCTACATCCTGTATTGGCACAGAGCTGTTGTATGTAGGTTCTAGCTGGTCATCCTGCCTTTGCTCGTCCATGTGAAGGGGTCCATAGAAGTATGAAACTTATGAGTTCATCCCTACTTCTTCTGCAGTGTCCCACATGTCTGGTTGGTCTAACTTGGATAGTTTTGTGATGGGTGATAAGTGGCTGTACAGCTGCTGCTTTGTGCAGTGCTGCCTCCAGGACTTGCTCACAGCATTCTTGTGTAGTTGCTGTCAAGGTTTTTCTCCATACACTTCGTTAGCGTCCATGCAGTGCATCCATAGAGCAGTATCAACATGCCCATTGCTTGGAAAAAACTGCATTTCATTTTATCAGTCAGGTCTGACTTCCATATGACAGCCTATCGATAGCTGTCCATGCCTTTGCTAGTCACATGTTGATATCCGTCTCAGTTGATGAGACACTGCTTCCTAGGTAGGTGAACTAGTCTAGTAGTTTTGATATGAACTATATACATAATGACAATTGCACAAATTCAAACTGTAATTAACATTCTGTGGTAAATCACTATCAGTTTCTTTCTATTTTTATACTGAACAACAGAACTTACACCTCACAACTATAAATGAAATGTTATATTTCATTTATTTTTGTGAGGTGTAAGTTCTAAAAATAATAAATCAAAGAAAACTTAGATGGGGAAAAATAGAACATTTGGTTTTGTGAAGTTAGTTGCTCACTTTAGCTGATAGAGCCACAGTATTGTTGCCAACAGTATGCTGTAACATTTTTGTTGTTTAGAAATAGCTCAATGTATGGCATTTTATTACCAGCTGTTCACGGACAAATTCAGTGTTAATGTGGTGTAGGATAGTGTGAAGGTTGTTTCGTAAAATGAAAAGTTAGTGTTTTGTTTTCATGTTATTGTACAAGGGGAGGCTGAAAAGTTCATAAGCTGAGATGATAACTGTTGTTTATGCATACATATATTTACCAACCCCTCTGCTCGGGCAGGATATGACACAAGGTCAATTTTTAAGCAGACGGAGTTTAACTGGTTTGAATTCAGAGTTTTCCTTCTCCTAGACTAGTTGCCTCACCAAGGCTGAAGAACCTACTCTGCCCTCCTATTTACCCATAGCCGGAGGGAGAATAATTGGATTCATACCTTTCCCAAGGGTATTAGTGCTATGTGAAAAGCAGTCTCGTCCAGGATCCATTTCGTTGTTTATGACTGTTTTGATCAGTGGGATCAAAGCACTGCAGTACTGATGGAAGAAGTGTATGAAAAATAAATCTCATTTATTTGTCTGAAATAGAATGCAATAGCACAACTGGGGTTGAAAATTTCATTTCATGAAGGTATCTTGGTTCGAACCTCATACTAGTACATGCAGTTACTGATCAAATTATCACATTTTGTTAGCCTTATATATATATATATATATATATATATATATATATATATTTAACTGACTTATTTGAATACTCTATTTTGGAAATTTTCTGAAAATGATTAGCCCACTCCACTAGGATTAAAAAAAATTATCTACCTACTGAAGGGTTAATATTTTTAAGAAAAATTCAGTCAATTTTTTTCTGGTTGGTGGGTTGATTGACAATAAGGCTATCAATACGAGGTCTGTCACACATAAATCAAGACTGATGAATTCTTCATTTTAGCTGAAAATAAATATAAATCCATTGATAAAGGCAATCACTTATTAGTAAATGAATACAGGTCACTAAGATTAAAAAATGAAGAATAAAATAGGAATTTGTTTTCTATTTTTTCTAATAGATGTTATTCCCCTTTTTTAATAAATGATTTTTCAAGCAAAATATGCAAATAAACTAACACCATGAGGAAAAAATTGCTACCTTAGTTAAGTTAGATCACAGACAACTGAGAAACTTGTTAGAGGTGGGAACAAATAGTAGTTTTAGTGACAGAATATTTTGTAGAACCCAGGCAAATACATGCAATAGACAGAAGATAGTTGATTGTTGAATTTTGTATAATTCAATATTGTTTTTTATTATTTCTACTTAATAATATTAATTGATATTGCTATTAAACTAGTATGAAATTTAAATTTAGCTTATTTTTAAGATATATAAATTCCTCCAATGCATACATTCAAAATTCATTGCTGATAATGTTTAGATAAAGGTCTACAAATAGTGCATTTAACCTTTGATTAATTATTTACACATAAGTTTTAATAGCTGCCATTTTATTTTTTGCCTAGGCATTTGTTTATAAAGCCTAAAAGTAAACAAATAGACTTAAAATCTGAAAGCAATGAACATGTTCGGCTTCCTTCTAGCAAAAAATCTATGATGATATTGATGTTTTTATTTAGAAGGGAATGATGTTTCTTCATTGTATTAAGAGTTCGGATGATTAAAAAATGTTCTCTGTTAACGAAAACTGTTTGAAATCATCATTCAGTGGCTAATTGAAAAGGAAACTGCTTCAGTCTTCAAGAGCATTGTGAATTATATTGGTCTAATAAGAATTTTGCTATGATGTGCTGTATTTGCTGGGTTCTGATTATTTTGTATACCTAAATAAAGAAATGCCAAAGTTAAATATCTGACCAAAGCAGAGCTAATTTGAAACAAATCCTGCTTATACTTGATATTTTCCAAATGGAGAGCTCAGTGCCAGGTGTCTATGATCATAGATATATAATGGTCAATTAATGACGCTTCTTTCTTAGGATTGCTCTACTTTACTCTCGATATGTATCTTATAATGCTGAGTGTTAAGCAAAGAGGCATCAAATACCATTTTTTTGTGTTTCTAGAATGATTCGACCTGGGATTGAACACCAGTCTCCCAGGTCATTGGCAAACACTCCACCTACCATAGTCAACAGGCCAATATGACATATATAATGAGAATTCTAGTAATATATAGGTGATATATATATATACATATATATATATAATGGGAATTTTAGTGATATATAGGTGATATACATAAATATATATATATATGTGTGTGTGTGTAGTTGAGCAGCAGTCTTTAATTTAAGCATGTTTGGTTAAATAATAAAGACCAATTTTGTCTATATAATTTTATTAAGATCCTTCCAAGTTTTTTTTGTTTTAAATATTCTATATTTCTTGATAATATTCTATTTCTGTTGATAACATTGTGTTTTTTAAATTCATAAGCATCTCAGTTTTATCTAACTCTGCATTTATGTAATTTGGTAATGTTATAAAAAAACCTAAAAACTCTTTCAAAACACTCTTTATACCTACAAGCAATTCCTGATGATGACCTATGTAAGGTCTGAAAGCGCTCGGGACAATTTTGGTAAATTCATCCACCAATTCCCACCTGAAACTAAGACACTTATCAGGAAACTTGAAAGAATCGGAATAAAATTATACAGGCAAGTCGGTAAATAAGTGAAGTTGGCGACCTTAGTCGAGAGTGACCAAAAGGCTCCCTTTTCAATAGCTACTCCACCAAAGTGTAGGGAAGGGTGCTACTCCTTTACCTGGATTGCTCCACTTTACCCTTGATCCTTATAATGCTGAGTGTTAAGCAAAGCAGCATCAAGTACCATATTTTGAGTCTTTGGTATGACTCGACCTGGGATTGAACCCCAGCTAAGGTCGCCAACTTATTTGTGTTAGATGGTAATGTTTTATATCACATAAACTTGGGCCAAAAAAAGCCCTCTTAAACAACTACACAAAAATGTGTATTTTAATGTGTAATGAATGCAGTTCCTTAACTTCTAGATAGAAAATAAACCTAGAGGGGTTGATATGCTATTAAAATTAATCTATCAGGTTTTAGATTATAAACTCAAGCCTATCCCATGATTGACACATTGAACTAAGTGGCAGTGTGCCAGTGATCAATGTGCCCCTCCTCCAAGACTGAAAAGACAAGATTTTTGCACAGAACCTGTAGGAGAAAATCTGACAATTAGTGAAGATGGTGTTGTTATAGAGTTGTCTCTTTTCTTCTGCTTGAGGTATGCATTTTGCTTCAGAAAGTCAGGTCTGAAGAACTTTATATGACCATATCTTGTCAGTTTCTTTTATACATTGTCATTAGTCTGTTTTACAAAAGATGTGGCTCTTTTTAAAGAAATCTCTGTATCTTTTACATGATGCTCTTCTGTCTTGTTGGCCAGAGGCCAATTTGCTGAGCAGAAGATTCTTAGACAATAGTCTTTCCTCCTTGACATATGGCCTGCTGACCGTTAATGTGCTTTTTGCAACCTGAGGTTCAATGCTTGCGGTACTGGCTGTTTTGAGGACTCAGTGTTTATAATGGAGTCATTGAAGTGTACATTGAGAATAATGTGAAGACAACAGTGATGGAAGAGTTAAATGAGGCATAGAAATGAAGAAGGGTAGATAACCAAAGAATTTGCTTCAAAAACTTGGGTAGACAGCACAGAAGCTTAGTAAACTTAGATATGAATTGCTTTTAAAAAAAAGGATTGAGACTGAACCTTTACTTAACAATAAAGAAATATGAATAAAACATGAATTTTGTTTTTCAAAATAGTCTTGTGGGCTTTCAGCATGCTGATTCTTGCAAGTTTTCCATTGGTCAAAATGGTGGAAGGCGTGATATATTAAACGGTAATACAGAAAAAGGTTTTTTAGTTCCAGTTAAATCACAAATGATTGGTATTAAGTCCTAAGCCAATAAAGATTATTCGATCCAGTTCAGAATTAAATCTAGAAAGATCAAAGCTCCAAATAGGCAAATCCAATCAGCAAATCCAACATCAGCAAAATGCTTCTTTCTTGCAGGAAACATCAGATTAAATAGCCTACATGAGTCGGGCTTTTTTACTGTGATTAAAAGATTGATTATTGAATATGCAATGTTTATGGCTATTTATTTCAGACAGGAAGTTGTTGATAGCTTATACCAAAAATATAATCAAATTAAAAAAACATCTTTGTGGTTAAGGTACTTGACCATGACATTGTTGTAAGTGAATTCAAACACCAGTTGCACTACTCTGTTGACTTTCAGATTATACTCTTGGAAAAGATATGAATCCTTATATACCCTATCAGCTATGACTTAAATATTATCATTGCTATTCTTCTACAAGGACAGTTAAAGCATTTGATATCCCACAAAGGTTGATATGCCATTAAACAAAGAAACCATCTCTAAAAATCATCTTATGGTATGAAGCTGTGTTGTGAGATTTCTTTTACTTTACCTCAAATCTAGAGATGAATTTTCAGAGTAGAAAATTATAAAAACATGGTTGGTGAGTATGAAGGATGTTACATTTGTACATTCCTGTGTTTTATTAAAAAGATTTCATTAAATTGTATCAAGTGTTATATTCTTACTCTGTCCTTGGACAGAGAGGAAAATTTACCTAGAAACTGTATTAAGAGATGGAATCATTTATCAACCTATATATATATATATATATATATATATATATATATAAAACTCCACAGACTCTCATTTGACTATTATAAATTTATTTCAGTAAGCCACTCCATAAGAGAAGCTAACCTCTTCAGATTTTTTTTAAACAAGTAAGAATCTATTGAAAGAATATTTTGATAATTTTTCTCTTCATTATGTGATGGCTATCTGAAGAAGTAAGCTTCTCTTAAACAGTGGCTTGTGGAAATGAATTTATAATAGCCAAATGATAATTTGTTGAGGGTTTTTTATCAATTATATGAATTAGCTCTGGAAGAAATTAATAAATTTACATAATAATTATCATACATTGAGCACTTCTGGAGATTCATAAGAATACTCTTATATATTCTTAAATTGAAATATTTCTCACTCATCTTCTTGGGATATAATATATATATATAAATTGCAGTTAGATATAGTTATAAATAAAGTGTGCCCTATATTAATGACATATAAAACTGACAACTCCAAAGAAAATATATACATATAAATAAAGGAGAATAGAAAATAAATTAATGGCAACAACAATTATAATAATGGTGGTAATAATAATAATAATAATAATAACACTTGAAAATAATAAATTAAACATTGTAGACAATATAAATTAACAAATCAGAAAATGAATATAATATAGCCATATAAATAAATAACCATACAGTATAAATTAAAGCACTTTTCCCAGAATGCCACACAAACTAGATCATTCTTCCCATCATACTGGACAAAAAAATTGAAAGTTTGGTTTTTAATGCAGGTTTTGTAATATTCAACTGACTGACACATATATTAGAAAGTCGAACTGTGGTAAGATGTGTAAAAGGAAATCTTGAGATTTTTTTTAAGTCTTGTTTTTTTTTTTTTTATTCAACACTTGGCAATGACACACCATGTCTAATGAAGAACTATGTCTAATGAAGAACTATGAAGAAAAATATGAAGATATTTTGTTGAAAATATCCAAAATACCTTGGTTATTTCTCAGGAAAAACATTTGACTCACTGATTTTTAAGGTTTTGGTTAATTTTTTTTAACAAGGGTGTTGAACTTAGAGATTTTTATTTTATCATTCAAAATGTGTACATTTTATGTTTTTTTTTTTTTTTTGGCATTTAAAAAAAAGTTGGCTTTTTGTACATTTACTTTGAAAAATATTGATATTTATTTTTTTTAAAATCTGGTTGAATATTTTGTGATTAAATATTAAGTAATTAGTCATTATGCAGAAGAGGTTTATTTTGTGTTGAAATGAATGTGTGTGCATTCAAAACAGACAAGCTTTTTTATTCATAAGATAATTGTTCTTGGGAAGAAAAAAAAATTATAATAAAGACACACCTGCTTCCTTTCTTAATGGTCTTTTCTTCTCCTCCTAGCTGTAAATGAATTATTTATCTACCTATCTGATTTTCAGATCTATATCCTCTTTCTCTCTTTCATCCTCTCTCTTTCTCTCCAGATATAATTTAAGTGTTTTTTGTGGTTGTTTTGTTTGCCTTAACGGTTTCCATTTCCAAGTCTCTTCTTCACCAGGAGATCCCAAAAGTATTTCAGTTCTTGTCAGATATTCTTATGAAATTTATTCCATTTCTACTTGATTTATTTTATTTCATTTCATGTTTTTTTTATCTCATTTTATAATAACAGGTGCAATTACTGCATTGATTTTAATTGTAAAATATATAAGAATAAGAATGTTACTTAAGAGATTTTTTTTCATCGATATTTGTTTAAAATGGCAAACCCACATTCTTATAAAATAAGACTTTTCTGAGAAAAATTAAATATAAAACATTCCCAACTAATTTAGATAAAAATGATTATTAATGTTTAATAAATTCTTCATAATTTGATCATCTTCAACAAAATATTTCTTGGAATTTAAAAAATAGTATATGTATTAATTTTGATTTGATATCATCAAGTTCCATCCCTATTGTCAATCATTCCTGGCTGGTCTTAAACACTGCGTCAAGTGTCAGCACAGAGCCAACATATACAAGTTCTTGCTGGTTGACCAACATTGGGGTATCCTTGATTGGAGTCCATAAGAAAAGGTTGCTTATGGATTGGTCCTTAATTTCAAAATCTGAAGCTTAGAATACTCCTCTGAGTTTTTGGTCATCATAAGTGAAGTATTGTAGGTTTGTAATTTTAAATCCCTATCATATGAAAATCAGCCCTGACCAATAAAATGAAACGCAGTTTCTTCTAGGCAGCGATCATATCGATACTGCTGTATGGATGCACTACTTGGACGCTAATTAAATGGCTGGAGAAGAAGCTAGACGGCAATTACACAAGAATGTTGCGGGCAATATTAAACAAGTCCTGGCGGCAACACCCCACAAGGCACCAACTATACGGCCACCTGCCTCCCATCATGAAAACTATCCAAGTTAGAAAAACCAGATATGCAGGACACTGCTAGAGAAGCAGGGATGAGCTCATAAGTGATGTACTCCTATGGACCCCCACATATGGCCGGACAAAAGCTGGACGACCCACTCGAACATACATTCAGCAGCTATGTAAGGATACGGGATGTAGCCCTGAAGACCTGCCAGAGGCAATGAATGATAGGAAGAAGTGGCGAGAGAGGGTCAGGGATATCTGTGCTGGCAGCACGACCTGATGATGTAAGTGATGCTTGGAAGAAAAATACCATGAAAGTTTTCTAGATTTAGATAATTTTCTCAATAAAAGATCAGAGTTGGTAGCTAAATGCCACCACTAAAGTAAATATTTTCTTTCTAATTTGGAATCTTATTGAGCCACAAGACTTAGTATATTTCCTACATAATAGTCATATGACTCAAAAAGTTTTGTTCTGTTGAATCAAACAAAATCAAGCATTAAATAATTGCTCATCTGAATATATGAGTTTTTATCCTGTTGTATTTTGTTATTTTATATATGAAATATTATTATTACTTAAAAGCTATTTTTAGTGGCCATTGAGTTGGTATATATATATATATGTGTATAGTATTTGTATTATAATCAATTAAAAATAAAAAAGAGTTATCTCCCTTAAGAAACTGTAACGAACAAGGTAAGCACATTTGTGGACCCTACACACTTATCATGAAGTTGAAAGTTATATACTCTAAGTCAATATTTTAATGCTTATGCACTTAAAAAAAATCTCACAACCTTTCACCATTTGTTCTATATAACATACTTAGAAAAATATAATGATTGCAATATAGATAGTTTACTAAAGCCATTGATTGGGAATCTTGTCCAGTGTCATAAAATCAATGAAAATCTTTCATCAGTCTTCATCATCATTATGCTGTGCCATGAGCACTGATTTCCCTAACTCTCTCTCTCTCTCTTGCCATTTGTCTCTGTCATCCATCACTTCTAGCCGGTCTTCTAGATTACATCCTGTGTCCGTACAGACCATGACTCTTATCAGTCTGGGTCAAATTTAAATCAAACCCTATTAAACTTCCAGCATATTTAGTCACCCAATTACATGAAAAACATTTTTCATCGATATGAATTAGATGAAACCATTAAAAGATGGAAATTTTTTCAAGTTATTTATTTTTACTTGGTCTGTTATTAAGAAAAACCTTCATGCAACTAATTTGGTGTAAATTACTAAGTATATTTGTCATATGTCAAATACTATTTTCTCAATGTAGATTAAGCAAATAAGATTATTCTGATGTAAACTTAATACAATTTTGTGAGATCTGAACCTTTTTTATAGGGGAGTCCCCATCTCATAGTGGCTAATGTGCAAAACTGTGATAGTGTAGTAAATGAGTTCAAACTCCAGTTGTGCTATTTAGTTCACTTTCAAACAAATACCAGTGGAAAAGGCATGAACCCCTTAATCTCCCTTTACTATGGGTTAAATATTACCACTACTGTTCTTCTACTAGTATTGTTTTGGAATCAAATAACTCATGAAGCTTGTTATGCCATCAAACAAAGAAACCAAACTGAATCAACCCTTTCAATCACAGAAGAAAGGAAAAGAGGTGATTAATAGAGAGATGAATATTAGTTAGACTGACTTTTGAAAAGAGTTTGTTTCATCAACATTTATTAAGTTTTATTTGGTAATTTGCACTGAGCAGTAAATGACTTGTCTCATTATTTCCCAAGAAATTATAAGATCCACTCCTGAATTAATTCTTAATATATTCCCATGTGTATTAGTATTTTAATTATGTAAAGGGTTTGTATATAACTATAGTTAGGTATTACTGACCTGTCTGCAGGGCTGAGAATACACTGATTGTATCCTCTCCAGAGGGTTAAGACCCCCACCATAAAAGAAGTGTTCTGGGTATGACACTAAAATACATCTGATAATGAAGCTCCAGTTTTTAGAGATCTGGAGAGTGTGGAGAACCCCACTTCATTGTCATTACAACTAGGTTCACTTTGACCCTGAGTATACTGCCTATTAGAGACCTATCTATGTGTCAAATAGATCTGTTTAATAATTGTACATATAGGAATAATTGATACAATATAACTGCAAATTATTTGTATTGAGAATAGTTATTTGATGGTATAATTGTATCCCCCCTTGCAGAGGGTTAAGACCCCCTCCATAAAAGAGGTGTCCTAGGTGTGACACCAAACTGCATCTGGTGGTGAGACTCTTGTTCAGTAGCTTTGGTGAATGTTGAGTATTTCTTGATTGCCATGATTCCTAGGTCCATTCTAAGCAATCATGGTAGTACCTGTTAGATTTCCAATCTCTGTAGCAACTAGATCTGTTGGTAAATTATTAGATAGGAATACTTGATATCATATAACTGTGTGTAAATTATTTGTATTAAGAATAGTTACTTGAAGCTATTATTATTTACTAAGGATTATTATTTCCAAAGCAATTATAAGATCCACTCCTGAATTATTCCTTAATATATTGCCACATGTATTAGTATTTTAATTATATAAAGTGTTTGTATATAGCTATATTTTAGTATTTTTCTTAATGCTATGTTTAAAGATTGACTGACCTGTCTGCAGGGCTGACATAAATCTGCGGACTTGTAATCATATAGCTGTGTGCAAATAAATGATTATTATTAAATAAAAATAATTACTTGTAACTGTATGATTTTGTAAAAATTATTTGTATTTGATAGGAATACTTGAGACCATATAACTGTAAATTATTTGTATTAAGAATAGTTAATTGAAGCTGTTATTGTTTACTAAGGATTATTATTAGTGACTTGTAATCATATAACTCTGCACAAATGAATGATTATTATTAAATTGAAATAGTTTATTGAGGCCATATGAGTGTGTATGAAATATTAGTATTAGGGATATGTGATATCATATAACTATGTGTAATTTTTTTCATGTTAAAAATAGTTACTTGAAACTATAATTACTAAGGTTTATAATTAGTTATTTGAAACCATGTAAGTGTATGCAAATAAACAATTATTATTAGATAGAAATAGTTACTTGAAACTGTATGAATTAGTATGAATTATTGTATTCGACTAGAGGGGGTGGGTCCTCGTGGTGTAATGGTTAAAGCGATGGACTGCGGAATCGTAGTAAGCGTGTTCGTACTCCAGTCGCGCTATTACATTCACTTTCGGGCAAATACCCTTGGGAAAGGTATGAACCCCCTTATCCTCCCAGCTATGGGTTAAATAGTACCACTACTGTTCTTCTAGAATAGCTTTGACATTAAATAACCTATAAAAGGTTGATATGCCATTAAACAAAGAGACCAAACCAAACCAAGTATTCGACTAGAATACTTGAGACAATATCACAGTGAATTATTTGCATTAAGAATAGTTACTTGAAACTTGAATTGTTTATTAAGGATTATTATTATCATTTACTTGGAACCATATAACTGGGTGTTAACAAATAACGTTTATTAAATAGAAATAGTTACTTGAAAGCAACTAATAATTAGTAATAGACTGGAATACTTGAAACCATACAAATCTGTGCTATTTAACCCATAGTTGAGGGGATATGGGAGTTGATACTTTTCCTTAGCATCTGAAAGTAATTGTACAACTAAAGTTTAAACTTGCTGACTGTGATACTGCAGTCCAAGACATTTGCCCCCACAACTTAGGGATTCTGCTCTTGTACAAATGTGTAAGTCAAAGCAGTGTGTATAGTATGGTTTTCTTTGTTTAGTATGTGAAGAATTAGAGAACATCCCTGAATATAAAAAAAGATGTGGAACTTCCTGTGTTACATGAGTTGCTAAGAATAGAATTGCCTGTATGGCCCTTACCGCTTGGAATAAATTGAGACAGTTAGTATATTAGCCATTATTTCTTTTCTGTTTGCTGCTTATTTCACAATAATTAATGGCTCTCATAGCATGGTTGGTAAAGCTGCTGGGACAAATAATTAGGTCTCTGGGACAGCCCGGTCGGGTGGGGCTGTAGAGTACGCTGACTGCAACTCAGCACAGGGTAAGACTTCCCCCAACAAGTGTCCTGGATATGACATTAAACAATCCAATGGTGAGGCTCCATTTATGCTGAAGCTTTAGGAAATGTGGAGTACTCTTTAATTGCAAATGTTCCAAGGTTCACTCTGGCCTGGAGTGGTTTCATCTGATAGGGTCTGATCTTTGGTTCAAATAGAACTGTTTGACCTTTAAACTGTGTGCAAACAAATGACTTAGGCTAAATTGAATTGCTTGAAATAGAACTGTTTTTACAGTTTCCTGTGTGTAAACAAATGACTGATGTTGAATTGTTTGTGATTCATCGCAATACTTCGAACTATTGAACTTTGTTGACTTAGGTTTATAAATCATATATATATATATATATATATATATATATATATATATATAATGTATATGTATGAACCGGATTTGGCATTAAATTAACTACAATGGTTAATATGCCATAAAACCAAACCAAACCAGGTCTCTCTGATGCAAAAGGAAGTTGTGAGTTCAATTCTCATGGACAGCCGACCTTTCATTATTATGTCTTAGATGCATGCATATATGACATGATCATTATAAAAGAGGTTGTAAAATTAAATGATAAAAGAAAATATTAATTAATAATAACAAATAAATTTTTGTAATCATTAGAATTCAGAATGCATCAATTATTACTAATAATAATAATAACTCTTAGAATGTTTATGTATTTTTTAAACAAAGCATTGTGTAAGATTTTTTAACTTCTAGACTCTTATAAAATAGAAGAAATAACTAATAGAAAACTGAAGATTAAATTTTGAAATTAGAAAGATACAATTTTGAAGAACTTAAAAGCATAGAAAATGAGATTTATCCTTAAATTTGAGTATGAAAAATTTCAATCTTTAAGAATAGTGTAAATGCTGTGCAAGTCAACTTTTTGAGCCTTAAAAAATCTATAAATGGTTTAGGATCAGCTTATATGGCTGGGTTAAAATCTGAACATTTGCTGCTGGTTGACTACTCGGTGGTAAAGATTTGGATTTTAGCCCTGCCACATACATAAAATCCATATTTTATTGGAATTTTTTCTGGCTTAAAAGGGAGGCTTCTAGGCCACAGTTTGTAGTAAACTTTTTTTTTTTTAAATTTTTCCTCTTTAAGAAGAAGCCTGGCCCAAATTGGTAAAAAAAAACTCAGAGAAATTATGGACATTGAGGATGATTTCTAAGAATTTAATAGATTTTGTATACCTGTTGGCCTGAAAGTGTGGTCTTTTTCTTTTTTTATTTTTCTTCAAAGAAGCAAAGTTTTTGGGACAAGTTAATTTTTGCTGAAAGTAAGGTGTCTACCACTCCTCCCAAAAGAGACTTGTTCTATCTCAGTAGATTTTCTCCTAAGAGAAAGCTTTGGAGAATCTAAGCAGAAATGAAAATAACATTAATGATTATAAGTATCAAGTGAATCTATATACACCCCCGCTCTGTCCATCACCTCCACCTCACACACTCACAAAAAAAAACTAGAAAGACATAATATTAATCTCTTCTTCTCTTCCTTTCACACACACTTGGAGATTGATCAATATATATTTACTGGTGCAGACAGGCGAATTTAAATGATGTATTGTGTAACAATATCGAATGTGTTAACTTTCTTTTTATTGCTTGTATCACTGCAGGTAAGCATGACATTTCCTCGAGGCTTTCATATTGGCAGAACAATCTGACATTTAGTGAGAAGGAATCTGCAAAGACTTTGACAAAAAGCACAGAAATAAACAGTTCCCCATATACATTAATGCATTTAGCAGTGTGATGTTACAAAGAACACTTAAAGGCAACACTATGAAACTGATTGTGGATAAAGATGCTTTTTTTTTGTCTTGAATTGTTTTATTGCAGTCTCTTTGTTCATATGATTTTTTGAAGACTCTAACTTCAAACATTCCTTAAAAAATTGTAAACTTAAACAGAATATTTACTGTATTTTTATACCCTGTTTTGAAATTAAATTCAAAGAGTAATTATTGTATGACTTAAAGACCCTGTCTCTTAATAAATAACTAAAGTTAAGCATGGGCCAGTCGACCGAGGCCACAGAATACACTGACTGCATATCTGGAGGGGGATAAGACTCCCCCAATGAGTATCCTAGATATGACATTAAACAATCTGATGGTGAGGCTTCAATAATGCTGGAGCTTTGGGAAAAGATAAGTACCCCTTCATAGCTACTGCACTCAGGTCCACCCTGGTCATGAGTGGTAGCACTTGAAAGAATCCTCTGTATGGATCAAATAGAATTGATTGAAATTTAAACTGTGTACTTATGCTAAACTAAATTGTTTGAGATAGAACTGTTTGATCGTTTAACTGTGTGTAAACAAATGACTGATGTTGAATTGTTAGTGATACATTGCTATACTTGAAAAAATTAAACAGTGCACAAACAAATGATGAATAGTTAATAGAATTAAATGAAACTATTTAATTGTGTACAAGAAAGATGAGCTCAGGCTCGTTTAAGAAATGTTATCTACAAAATGTTGAGAAATATATATGTATAAAAAGGATTTGTCATTCAATACCTTACAATGGTTGATATGCCGTAAAACCAAACCAAAAGTTAAGCAGTCATGAGCCTGAATGGGTGACCATTTTCAAACAGCTTTTACTGTAAGCAATTTTCCGCCTGTATTTCAGACTGATTGAACCTTAATAAATTTTATGATTACAGCATTATAAAACTCACAGGCTACTAAGAACTCCTCACTCAATATCAGCTGAGAAGACTAAAAAAATTGCTTTTAGAGTATTAGTATATATTGGTGTATATCTTTACTTCAAATATTAGACCTGGCAGATAACAAAAAGTATTACATTGCATGAAATACCTTGTTTTTTTTTAAATAGAATTCTCTTGAGATAGACTTGAGTAATTTTGAGTTAGTTTTAATAACTAATGTAGACTTTTTAAAGCTGACTTAATTGAGTAAACTCATTGATGTAACAGAATGCTTAGTGTAATGGTCTTCAGTGATTGGATTATTGACATTTATTACACACTTCTCATTTATCTGAGACTAATTTTTCTATATAGAAGTCTGTCTTTTGATCACAAAATTAAGTGTCCTGTGTATAATACTAAACTGTATTTGATGGTGAGGCTCCACATCTGATAATCTGAAGAGTGTGGAGTACCCCTCTGAAGTGGAGTGGTAGTACCTGTTAGGATCCCATTCATGGGTCAAATTATCAATTTATGATAAGACTGTAAATAAAAAACAACATATTTTGGAATAACTACAGAAAAAAGGGAAATATAAATGTACAATGAAGGTGATTCACTAATGTATTGGCATTAAATAACACTAGACAGGTTGACATGCCGTAAAAATGGATGAATCAATCAAAATTAATAATTATATAAAGAAATCATCGCTGAATAGAAATCTATAGTGAGATTTCTCAGAGTTTTTTTTATTTGGATATTTTGAAGTGTTTTTTCCTTTTTCCTTAATAATTGCTCTAATAAAATAGAGTATCCATAAACACAATTTAAAGAACCATATATATTGATGATAATAATAAGGATATATATGTGTGTGTGTGCATTATAGTTTAATTTTATGGCAGGGGTGTCCTCGTGGTGTAATGGTTAAAGCGATGGACTGCGGAATCATAGTAAGCGAGTTCGTACTCCAGTCACGCTATTACATTCACTTTCGGGCAAATACCCTTGGGAAAGGTATGAAACCCCTTATCCTCCCAGCTATGGGTTAAATAATACCACTACTGTTCTTCTTGGAGAATGGCTTTGGCATTAAATAAGCTACAAAGGTTGATATGCCATTAAACAAAGAAACCAAACCTTTAATATTATGCTTTGAGTGATGGAAATATCTGTAAAGGAAAAAAAAACAAAAAACAAAATTAAGCCTTTAGATTTTTACTTTCTTGGATTTCAGATACTTTTTACTTAAGTGTATGAAATCTAAACACACTTAAATTTTGATGCAGAATAAAGACTTCTTTGTTCAAAGTTCTCAGCAAAAGTCTATAAAAATAAAGACAACGAATTGGTCCTATGTATATATATATATATATATATATATATATATATATATATATATACTCGGGTGTGCATACTTATATATAATTATATGACTGTGTATTTGGATAGCAATCTTTCCTTGATGTGTGTTTCATTGAAAGTGACTAACAAAGAGTGTGTCAAGTTTTCTAATAAACTTTTTTCATGCCTGCACTACAATCGTTTTTTCAGGACTGCGTGAAGAAATAGTCCAAGATATTGCTTCATATGCTCTCTCCTGAAAATATAGTCGGTGCATGAAAAAGGCTATATATATATATATATATATATATATATATATATATATATATATATATATGTATAAGTTAGCATTGACAAAGAGACAGTGGTGGTAGGTGACTGTCAGTTTCTCACCTATACAATCATCAGACCAAGATGTAAATATATTAATAAAATGTGTGTATATATCTCACTGTAAAAAAAAAAGAATTATAATAAATGTCAAAATACTGAGGTAAAATATGTATTTATTTTATATATGAAAAATATATTTTTCTAGAAAATATAAAAATATATATTGAAAAATTGTTTAAGAAAATTGATAAAATATTATTCTATGAAAAAGATATTAATGCTGATAATAATAAAGGAGTTATATCCTAAGAATTAACAAGATAAATTTATTATGAAGTTAAGCTGTTAAACAAAATCCATGAGCAACCCAGTGAGGATTGAACGGGGTTTAGTAGTTTTAATATATGACGCTAGCTTGCTAGATAGGTATTTACTAAAATTAGTTTAGTATAAGGCCACACTTGGAGAGTATCTCTTGTGGTTAGGACTAGAGAGAGTAGCAGTAATAGTCTGCAATGCTTTGTTTGTGGTACACTTTAAATGCTATTTACTAAACTTAGTCTGACTCAAGGCAATGAGTAAAGAAATCTTTGTCAGGATGAAACTCATTATAGTCTACATCTATTAGATAAATTTTGTGAATTGCTGATTCTCCTTTTATTGCTTATAGAATCCAATTTAGCGACACGAGTTCAAATTCTGGACGAGACTGATTGCATTTCACATAGCACTAATACCCTTGGGAAAGGTATGAATCCAATTATTCTCCCTCCAGCTATGGGTAGATAGTAGGGCAGACTGAGTTCTTCACCTACCCGAGCGGAGGGGTTGGTAAATATGATAGAATCCAATTTAGTGTTCATTGCTTGTTGAGTTGTGAAAAGATGAAAAATGAAGCAAAGAATGATTTTATTTATTAATGAATATTTGAACCAAGTTGCCCCCCCCTTTTTTTTGAGAATTAAAACAAAATTGAACTTAATTTAGAACATCCTTCTTCATTTACTTATACAACTCAGTTCATATTTTAAGAGATAATAAGTGAAAAAATATTTAAACATTAAAAACTGACCTTTTGAAAAGACAACAAATTAAATTCAATCCATCACATCCTGATTTAATGTGCATAACATCAGAGACACTTTCTAAAAGTCTTTGCCAAAGAAAAATGTGTGAAAACAGAAAAACAGCCATTGATAATTTGAAACATTATTTCTTCAGGATTTAGAAACTTTTTTATTAAAGTAAAAAAAAAAAGACTTGGATAAAATTTCTAAAGGGTGAGATTTAAATGAAAAGAAAAAGAAGGTAAGTATAAAAGGATATATGCTTAAGAATTTCTCTAGTTGGTACTTAAATCATAAAGATATGGTAGATTTTATACATAGTAAATCTAACTATTCATAAAAGCCTTTTCGATTTAGTTAGATTTTAATAACTCAGTTCATTAGTCTATCATCTTGACTAGAAATACAGATCATCTGGTTTCCTATCAAATTACTAAGAGGGAAATATTCAGGGGGTTTATGAGGAGGAGAAGAGAAAAAAAAAGAAGGATTATTGAAAAGTACACGTTCTTACAGATCTTTTTACAGGTATTAAATGTTAATTTACCAAAAAGGTTTGAACCAATATTGAGACATTATGTTAGATATATTGCAAGTATTATAAAATAAAAATAGTTGTAAAGTTGAGAATTGTTTGAGAAATCTTGAATATCTACAAGCTAAAATAAAAAAAAATGTAGAAAGAGTTATATTTTTAGAGGAAGCATTGTCAAACATGATTATTAATTTTGACGAGAATTTTCTCTCATCTTGAATTTTTAGTTGTTTTTAATGAAACTCATTTGAGTCATCAGTTGTAGATGGGAAATAATAAATAGCAAGTTGTTGGTTAGATTTAAACTGTCCAGCTTTTCATTTGGAGAAAACTAGTCAAATGTACAAGCTGTTCTACACAAAGACAAATATGTTTCCCATAGAGACTGAGAAACAAAATAAACAATAAGTTAATAGGTTTCATTTGAGCTGCAAACCAATAAACCTTTATAGTTTAGTGGGTAGAATAACTGAAACATAGGACCAGGCTTTCTTAAGGTAAAAGGTGATGTGAGTCCAGATATAACCAACACCTTGACTGGAGATATTAAGTATTTTCCTCAGAAATGCTTGCATATACGAAATCATTTATAGACATAGATATGTTTTTTGTACACATTTAAATGGTTTCAAGTACTGCTATCAAACGATAGTAATTTTATCTATTGCCCAGTCGGCTGGGGCTGTAGAATACACCAACTGCTTCTCTGCAGAGGGGTAAGAACCCCCCTAATGAGTGTCCTGGATATGACACTAAACAATCTGATGGTGAGGTTCCAGCAATGCTGGAGCTTTGGGGAATGTGGAGTACCCCTTAATTGCCATTGCTCCCAGGTCCACTGTGCCCCAGAGTGGTAGCACCTGATAGGGCCCTATCTATGGGTTAAATAGAACTAACAGCATACTTATGCTAAAATGAATTGAGTAAACTGAATAGCTTGAAAGAGAAACGTTTTTGACAATTAAACCGTACTTACACTAAAACTGTGTGCTTATGCTTAACTGAATTATTTCAAATAGAACTGTTTTTCGACATTCAAACTGTATTTACACTTAACTGAATTATTACATATAACTGCTTGAATAGTTTGAAATGGAAATGTTTTTGACAATTAAACTGTGTACTTTTGCTAAACTGAACTGTTTTCAATAGAACAGATTATTTACATAAAAATGGATTTGGCGTTAAATAACCTACAAAGGTTGATATGCCATAAAACCAACCAAACCAAACCTAATTTTATCTATCATCTATTTCTATTAGTTGATTCCTATCAATTATTATATGTCAATACAAATGATTTGCCCACTGTTTCAAATAATAATAATAATTATTTGTAAATGATTGAATAGTATTATTTGGCCCATAAATAGGACCCTAACTGGTACTATCACGCCAGGTATGAGTGGATTTGGGAGTAATAGCAATGAAGAAGTGCTCCACATGACCCAAAGTTCTAAGATGGTAGCCTCACCATCAGATGCAGTTTAGTAACATACCTAGGATACTCAGAGAGGGGAGTTCTTTTTTTGTAGGGTTGTAGTTAGTGTAGGCTACACCCCCAGTTGACAGGGCAGAGAAAAACTTGGGAAGCTTTGATGGTAAGTGTTGGATTCTATACTGTGCTTTACAATGCTTAAAAATGAAGGGAAAAGTATATATATAAAGGTGTGTGTATGCATGTGTGTGTGTGTGTGTGTGTGTGTATATATATATATATATATATATATATATATATATATATATATATATTTAATATAATGAAGAAGTCTGATGAGGTGAAAGACTGCCTTAAAGGGCATCATGACAAATAGAAATTATAAAATAAACTGAGGAAAAGGTACAGGAAATTACAAACAAAGAAAAAGAGACAGTTTGTAAATATTTGCAGATTAAAAAAAAAAAATCTCTAACAAATATAAAAGATGATATACTTAATATTAAAAACTAAAAGTCATTTTCCAATGACTGTTGTGTGATAATAGCGTAGGTTTGACGAAAGTTGTTGTCAGCCTGAAGGTAACAGTCATGAATTTCACTTTTGACATATACAGCATGCATTCATACTGATGACACAGGTAGAAAGCGTGCAGTGGTGATGGATGTATGTGTGTGTGTGTGTATATATATATATATATATATATATATATATATATATATATATATATATATATATATATGTAATCATGTCATGAGGCTTTTAGTCAACTTTTCAAGGGATGGCATTCAGATTGTTTAATACCAGATGTGTTGATAAACTTACCAAGTTAAACAGACTTAACAAAGGTTAAAAGATTCAAGTTTTAGGGAGTTAGAAAAGATGAACTATAAAAAAGATAAACAATTGCTATTCAGATCAACAACCGTTCTTTCTTACATTGATAGAACTTTTTCTTTTCTTTTTTTTTATTGTGCCCAAAAGTGTTTTTAGTTGTTTTTTTTTAAAATTTTATTTTACTTATTTTTGCATATATAAGCACAAAGAATTAGAAGCGAATTATAAAGAACTGAACATCTAAAATAATTTTTACTTTATATACTAGCTGAAAACTTACCCGATACACTGGGATTTTAAGTGAGTAATATCTGTTTTTGCAAAGTTGATAAAGATCTAGAGGATAATATTGATTGGCTGTTGGCTGGTCATAGTTTGTACAACAAATACAAACAAAGCAGTTCTTTTTGTTTTAATCTTTTCTTGTGAGCATGGAAAATTTAAAAAAAAAAACAAATAAATTTTGTTTCTGACCAAGGAAATTTTTGAGCCAGACATCTACTGGACAAGAGTTAAATAAATAAAATGATAAATATTAAGATTAGTTTAGATGATGGACATCAAATAAGGAACCAACATTCTATTATAAAGTGAACTGCTTGTGACACATGAGAAAGATTTTGTAATTTTCAAAGACTAATATCCTAAATAGATAAGAGACGCTTGTGGTGTAATGGTTATCTTTGTGGGGAAATGAACATGATGACTAGAGTTCAAATCTTGGATAAGGCTGTTTCCATTTCACATAGCACTAATACTCTAAGGAAAGGTATGCATCCAAATATACTTCCTCTAGCTATGGGAAAATAATAGGGCAGACTGGGCTCTTTCACTTTGCTATGGCAACCAGTTTAGGAAAAGGAAAAATCTTAATTCAAACCTTGTAAACTGCTTAAAAATTGACCTTGTGTCAAATCTGCTTGTGCAGAAGTTTTGGGTAAATATAGTTAGGCTAAATACATTCTCTGGAGTCAGATGAAATATTAAGTGGCTATAGGTTTTGTTATCTTGGAGTTATGTGATGGTGTGTTGATGAGAGGAAAACAAAACAAAAAAATTATTGTAGTAAGATTGTTATTTAAAAAAAAATAGTAATTTGCTGATGAGGGCCAGAAGTATGAGGCAACATGTGAGAATCAAACTCATTCAAAATGTTTTGCTATAAATGTGATCGATACCATACAAAGTAATCACCACCCTTTCAGCAAGTGCTATAGAATACAGTGACAGCACTTTGGCCGGATATTACCCTTCCCAACAAGTGTCCTGAACATAACACTAAACCATCTGATAGTGAGGCTCTAGTCATGGAGTTGGGGAGAAAGTGAAGTACCTCTTCATTACCATTACTCCCAGGTCTACTCTGACCCAAAGTGGTAGTACCTATTAGGATTCTGCCCTATCGGCTGGGGCTGTAGAATATGCTGACTGCACCACTGCAGAGGGGTAAGACCCTCCACCTCAATGAGGCCACTTGTTGGTTGTGGGTGGCAACCCATAAGGCACAAGGACAGGATCCTAGTAGTTGAGCAGTCATTGGTCTGGCGATAGAGTGGTCAATGTCTTGCAATACCCCACTTTGGCCCTTACTTGGTCTGACGGGTGGTTGGATAGGCCCGATTTGATCAATCAGTCGGTCATATCAAGCCCTAGCACCTATATGTTTTATCCCAACCTTATTTTTAAATCTGCACTCGCAGCAAGTTCCCAACCCTTATCTGTTAGGTGGCTGAGGGTCAATTGCATTGAGAGAATAGGAATTTGACCAGTGCTGAGAACCTAAAATTGGCAACAGCTTGGAAACCTACCCTCAACTTGAGTATACTGGTCGTGTATCCCTGTCTCAACCAAGGCGAATGGGTTACCCCCTTGGTTCGTTCCCAACAAAAGTTGGGTTGTTTGGTTGGTGGTGGAGGGTAGGTCCAGGAAAAAAAAACACAGTATTTCTTGCATATCAAATAAAAAAACTAAACAAAACCTGTCAGAATCAGACTTGGAGAATGAGACAGCAGACTTACCCAGATTCATTGTTATTGAATCTTTGGAGGAGATCTGCTTAGCCAAATTCTCACTGTTCTTCATAGAAAAAGTAATCTCTACAAGGGCTAGTCCAAAAACTGTTAAGAAAACAAGGAATAGCTACTTGGTTGTCGAGGTAGACTGCTGGAGGAAGACAGAAAACATATAAGAAATAAAAAGCTTTCATTCAGCCTACCCACATGAGAAACTGAACACTTTACAAGGGAGTTATCAGGAGTAGGGAGTCAGCATTGGTTACAGAAGACGAGATAACATCAGCCCTGGGAAAACAGGGAGTTACAAATATAAGACGAATATCCATCAGAAAAGCAAACAACGAATCCAGACCAACACTTTCATCCTGACATTTGATCAGCCCCATACTCCCAAGGAGGTTAAGATTGGCTCTTGTCTTGAGAGAGTTGAGCAATAGATCCCAGTTTCCCTGAGCTGCTTCAAATCCCCAAAATATGGACACCACAGGGAAGCCTGTAGAAGACAACAGACATGTTTGAAATGCATTGAACAGGACTCAGACTACGTGGAGGAAGATTGCTAGAAAGAAATTAGATGTGCAAACTGCCAACAAGGAAATAACTGCAGTGAAATGTGTCCTTCCTGGAAGCAAGGAGAATTTTGGGGAGCTATATGGGAGAAAGCAGCTATGCCTCTGTTGTGCAGAGGTTGGAGAGAACCAATGAAAACAACAAATATAGAACACTCATGGAGAAATTGATCTATTTGAAAGCCAATGATTGGTCAAACTTTCAGGAGCACCTGAAAAAATTACACTCAGTTGAATTTTTCTTCAGCCTTGATGAGGCAACTAGTCTAGGAGAAGGAAAACTCTGAATTCAAACCTGTTAAACTCCACTTAAAAATAGACCTTGCATCATATCCTGCCCAAGCGGAGGGGTTGGTAAATATATATATGTATAAAATTGATTTGGCATTAAATAACCTAAAATGGTTGATATGCCATAAAACCTGTTAGGATTGTGGGTAGTCCCTGTGGCATAGTGACTAACATAATGGACTGTGGCCTCAAAGTAAGCAGATTTGAACTCAATTTGCATAATTATGTTCACTTTTAGACTAATAACTTTAAAAACAGTATGAATCCCCTTATTCCCCCAGCAATGGGTTAAATTGTATCACTCTAGTTTTTCTACAAGGATGGCTCTGGCTTTAAATAATCCACAAAGGTTGAAATGCTATTAAACTTAAAAAGCAAACTTGTTAGGGACCCATCTATGGGTCAAATAGAAATATTCAATCATTTACAAGACTTAAAGCCATTTAGTGTTCTGGATATGACACTAAACTGCATCTGATGGATAAGGCTCCAGTCTTGGCGATTGAGGGATGTGGAATACCTTTTCATTACCATTGCTCTCCGGTCTGCTTTGACCCAGAGTGGTAATACCTGTTTAGGTCCCATCTATGCGTCAAATAGACCTGTTTAGTCTTTTACTTGGGATTATTGCTACTATTATTAGTTATTTGAAACTATACAGTTGTGTGCTAGTTATTGGTATTAGTTAGGAATACTTAATAAATAGAATTACTCATGTTGAAAGGCAATACTTGAAACCATTTAACTGTGTGCTGACAAATGATTAATATCTTTAACTGTGTGCAAACAAATAATTTATATCAAATAGAATTACTAATATTAAGTGACAATACTTGAAACCATTTAACTGTTCAAATAAACGAGCTCTAACTCATTTAAAAATGTTACCTACAAACTATTCACTCTGAACTGATATATATGTATAAACAGAACTTGACATTAGATAATTATCAAACCAAATAATCTAACATATTAGTGTTAAATAGCAATACCTGAAACCATATAACTGTGTGCAAACAAATTAGCTCTTGTATGTTAAAACATAATGTTACCTACAAACTATTAAGTTAAAACTTATATATATATATATGTTTCTATCTCTTAGAATATTCAGATTATTGTCTTCTTCATCTTTGTTATACTGGCAACATTTTGACCGATACATCTTTTGGCCTTCTTCTTCAAGGGTTTCATATTGAACTCTGGGGCCTATATAGAACCTCAAACTAAACCCTTTATTTAATCCACGGAATAGAGTCTGTTAACCATGACCAGATACAAGTGTTAGGATATAGAATGTATTCTTTGTTATTCTTACCTGTTGTTGGGATTGAACCTGCCACCTCCTTGCCCAGTTGGCTGGGCCATTGAATACACCTCTGCAGAAGGTAAGACCCCCCCCCCACCAATGAGTGTCCTAGATATGACACTAAACAATCTGATGGTGAGGTCCCAGTGATGCTGGGGCTTTGGGGAATGCAGAGCACCCCTTCATTGCCATTGCTCCCAGGTCCACTCTGGCCAGGGCCCTATCTATGGGTTAAATTGAATGAAACTGCATACTTATGCTAAACTGAATTGTTTGAAATAGAAATGTTTTTGACAATTAAACCGTACTTAGATTTAAACTGCATACTTATGCTAAACTGAATTATTTAAAATGGAACGTTTTTTTGATATTGAAACTGTTCTTACACTAAACTGAATTGTTTAATATAGAACTGTTTTGACATTTAACTGGGTGTAAACAAAATCTGTTCTTATACTTAACTGAAAAAAAATAAAAATAGATTTGGCATTAAATAACCAACAAAGGCTGAAATGCCATAAAACCCAACCAACCTGCCACCTCCAGATAATTTAACTCAGAAGCACTTTTCGACTAAACACCTTATCTAATGTGCCGCATGTTCTGCTGGACAATTCAGAATGAATTTTTAGAACTTATTTTTTCTATCAATCTGTGAGATACTACTCACTACTATCATATAATTATATATATATATATATATATAGCATTTGGTATCAAATAATCCACATGGGTTGAAATGTCATGAAACAACCAAACGTGTCGTCAAAATCTTAGTGACATTCTGTCTGTAAAACCCAGTGAAAACCATGTTTTTGATAGTGTAACAAGATTTGTTGATACTGTTCTGTTTACTTGTCCAAAAATATTTGATCATGACATGTAGAATTCTTGGAGGACATAAAGGCTATAATCTATCTGATTTTTTTTTTTGATGGAGCTAGTTTTCAAAATGATCAGATGGGTGAGAAATTTTATATCTTAAATTGAATAGACACACTTTAGAGAAAGAGGAAGAAAGGAAATCACACTATATAAAAAATGTTGACTTTATTGAACAAATTAGATTTTAAATTAACTTTTTTCTTTTTATTTTATTAATTACTACTACTACTGTAATTGATCAATAAAATATATATATATATATATAAAATAAGAAAAGTTTAATAAGATTGCTAGTGCTGCAACTAATTAGACTGAAACTTAATTAAAAGTTGCTTATCATTTGTGAATTGCTAATGTGAAGATTTACTGAGAACTTTCCTGACTTGCTCTGCTATTTCTGTTTTTAAATTAATCTTTCACTATTTATGAATGTATTTGACTTCTTTTGTTGGATATTTTACCTTTTTAATTTTATCTTAGAAGATAATCCAATAATGCATGGGTTAAGAATAGCTTGCAAATCATCATTAACATTTATTGGATGATTTTATCTTAGCCATAGCCACTTTGAACCTTGCATATAAAAACAGTATACTAATATAATGGTGAATAGATTTTAGGACTTTTTTTTTTTGTTTTCTACAACTTTGAAAAGATTGAAGTTGTTGATAGGTTTAAATATTCATATTCAAAATACAAAGGCAGGGAATAAACAGTTTTTATTTAAAATTTTATGTATATATATATATATATATATATATATATATATATATATATATTTTAAAATTCATTTGTCATTTTTGTATGGATTTTTTTTCTTACCACTCAACTTTGGGAAAATTATTAACTTTTGTTTACTTTGTTTATTTTGTTTTTCAATCTGATTACTGAAGTCAAGTTTCCCCATGGGGAGAGGCCGTGATCAGGCAGGGTAGATAGCAAGGAAAGCATTGGCATAAACTACAACACTTGCCATCTCTCTTTGATTTCTTATAATCAGGAGGAAAAAAATCTTCAAGAAACTCTAACCTCAATTGAGCTGCCATTCCACCCTATAGGGAATTGATCAAACACTAATTTCATATCAGAGTGTGTATGTGTGTGTATATATATATATATGTGTGTGTGTGTGTGTGTGTGTGATTGTTTTCAATATTTTTTAAATTATTTAAATACTTGTATTTTTTTTTACAGCTGACTCCTCTCTTTAGTTTCATCTGTCTTTCTTCTATCCTCTCTTGGGAAAGAAAGATGAGATAAGTGTATTTTAAACTGATTATGTTGCACTGTTGTCAAAAAAAATCTTTTTTTACACAGAAATAACTAGGAGGCAAAAATATTTCACATCACAAATACTTTGTATAATACTGATAAACGGTAACAAGAATAATAACACCTCGAAAACATTATAGTTATAATTAAATTCTGTATATATTACTGCATGTCATTGCGAGCTCTAGTGGTTATATGATAGTAGTTTCAAGCTAATTCATTATTCTGAAGTCTTAGAAAACTCCTGAACCTGTTGGGTTTTTGTTCTAACAGTAGTTTCGGTTTCTTTGTTTTATGGCATATCAACCTTTGTAGGTTATTTAATGCCAAAGCCATTCTCCTAGAAGAACAGTCGTGGTACTATTTAACCCATAGCTGGGAGGATAAGGGGGTTCAATACCTTTCCCAAGGGTATTTGCCCGAAAGTGAATGTAATAGCACGACTGGAGTACGAACTCGCTTACTACCATTCCGAAGTCCATCACTTTAACCATTACACCATGAGGACACCCTCCGTTCTAACAGCAGTCCATGATTTTATTGATGGTTCTATTTATGAAAGAGTCAATGATTCTAATTAAAATTTCATAGTTCAGATGAGTCCATGATATTGATGCTTATATTCAGAAAAAAGTGAAGGATTCTAATTAGCATTTAATAGTCATTTCATTTTTATCAAGAATTTGAATAATCCAAAAATAGTATCATATGTAAGTGCTGACCATACAAAATTAGCATTTAGTGATAAATTAGGAGAATTGCTTTGTTTTCCAAGTTAAAGCTGTCTAGTCGGCTTGGGAGGTAGAATAAGTCAACTGCATTTTTGCAGAAGAGTAAGACTACCAACCCAACCATAGTCCTGGATATGACTCTGAACTATCTGATGGTGAGGCTTCTGAAGAATGTAGAGTACTTCTTCATTGTCATTGCTCCCAGGTCCACTCTGACCCAGTCAACTGCATTCTTGCAGAAGAGTAAGACCACCAACCCAATGAGTGTCCTGGATATGACTTTGAACTATCTGATGGTGAGGCTTCTGAAGAATGTAGAGTACTTCTTCATTGTCATTGCTCCCAGGTCCACTCTGACCCAGTCAACTGCATTCTTGCAGAAGAGTAAGACTACCAACCCAATGAGTGTCCTGGATATGACTTTGAACTATCTGATGGTGAGGCTTCTGAAGAATGTAGAGTACTTCTTCATTGCCATTACTCCCAGGTCCACTCTGACCCAGAGTGGTAGCAGCTATTTGGGTCCTATCTATGGGGCAGATAGAACCGTTTAATAGTTAAACTGTTGGCAAAGAAATGACTTGCATTAAGTCGAATTGTTAGAAATAGATTTGTTTGACCATTTAACTGTGTGTAAACAAATGTTTGTTTATGTTGTGGACCAGAAAAGGTCTGCAGAAAGACACAAACTTGGATTACTTGAAACAAGTATGTTGAATGAAAATATAAATACAGCATAAGTAAAAGAGTGTTGAACGTCAGTCTGACTGCCAAAGTGTTAGGCTGGAGTTAACTTAAGACCGAAATGAATATTCTCCGGGTATTCATAGTAATTGGAAGAGTTCATTATAGTCCGTAAGGTAGGTACCATAACAGTTTAATTGAATTGTTAGCAATAGATAGCAATACTTGGAACCTAAACTGAATTATTGGCATTACATGACAATACTTGGGACCATTTAACTGCGTGTAATGAATGAATAGTACTGAATAGAATAATTAGTGTGAAATAGCAATGCTTGCAACCACTTCACTGTGTGCAAAAAATGATTTTTATTAAAAAGAATTATTAGTATTAAATTGCAATAATTGAAACCATTTAACTGAGTAGAAACAATAACAATTCCGGTGAGCAAACAAATTAGTATCAACTCATTTAAAGATGAAATTACCAACAAACTATTCACTTGAAATTCATATATGTGTATAAATAGTATTTAGCATTAAATAACCTACATAATGCCATAAAATCCAACCAAACAAACTTAAAGCATTTTGAGTTTATTGCACTCATAAAAATCTGGATATGATGTGCCAGTTTTGTTGTTATGGAATGAGAGTTTTATCAATATGTCTTTGTGTATATATTTTATTAGTGTATATAATACTTTATTAGTGTATATAATACTTTAAGTTATTAGAGGAACTCTAAGTATTACTATCATCAGAGAGAGCTATTTTGCTGCAACCAGAAATATCATCTTAGATTTGGGCTTTAATTTTTAATCTATTTGTGAATCAACCAATTCTCGTTGTTGGATTTCTGTCTCATTAAGACTTAGGAATACAGATTATGAGTTCCTGAGCTGTTACTCATTTATCTTATGCCTGAGTCCAGCCTAAATCAAACAGTAAGTATTTGTTAGATGTGATTGAGAAAGTGGAATCCAAGTCACTTGAGATAAAGTTGTAAAGTTGAATTTTGTATTCAGGACTCGGTCATGTCTAGGGTCATCTTGAAAATGTTCTCTTGTTCCTTGCCTCCTTCTTCATGGTTTTTCTTGATCTCTGTCTCAATGGTATATGACAACTGTCAACTAAATCTGCTTGACAGTATATAGACATATACGTGATTCTGAATAGGTTTTGCTGTCAGGCCATTCAAATGACATCTTCAGGTATATGGCCTAATTGTCCAGTCCGCTGGGGCTGTAGAATAAACCAACTACTTCTCAGCATAGAGGTAAGACCCTCCCAATAAGTCTGCTGTATATGACACTAAACAATTTGATGGTGAGGCTTCAGTAATGCTGGAGCTTTGGAGAATGCGGAGTACCTCTTTATTGCCATTACTCCTGAGTCCCCTCTGATGTGGAGTGGTAGCACCTGATAGGGTCTTATCTATAGGTCAAATATAACTAAACTGTGTACTTATGCTAAACTGAAATGTTTGAAATAGAACTGTTTTTACATTGAAACTGTACTTATGCAGAACTAAATTGCTTGAAATAGAACTGTTTTTGTATGCTAAACTTAATTGTTTGAAATAGAACTGTTCATATGTATAAAAATGGACTTGGTATTAATAACCTACAACAGTTGATACACCATAAAACCAAACCTATAAGGCCTAAGGATTTATTCAAAATTCAGATTTAACATTCCTTTTAGATATAGATATTTCTGTTTACTTGGGTGTGTATTTGCCTTGCTATCAGTGTGACTTAGAATACTGTGTTTGTATCCTTGGTTGAAAGTTGACCCCCACTCCCTCAGACCCGAAAAAAGGGGTCTCTGGGTATGATATTAAACTATACCTGGTACTGAGGCAAACTCCAGTTCTGGAGATCCAGGGAGTACAAAGTAGTCTTTTATTGCTATTACTCCTAGGTCAACTTCCCTGAGGGGTATTACCTGTTACAGTCCTATCTATGGCTAAAATAGCTCTTTGCAAATTATTTTTTATTAGATTGGATTACATTATATATAACCTTTGGAAATAATCTCTTAAGAAACTGCACAAAAAATGTAAATATAAATATACAATGTATGCAGGGAACTAACTTCTGGGCATAAAATAATCCCAGATGAGTTAACATGCCATTAAAATCAGTGACATGCATTTTCTGTTATAAAGCCACATTTACCTCTCTGCCATTATCTAGCAAATTTTGAATGTATATTACTGTAACACAACAAAAAAGGTTTGATTCTTGTTATTAGTATAATGTGAAAAAACTCAGAATAAAACAATTTTCAATCCATTTTGAAATTTTATATAAATAGTTGATGTCTGTAATCTTAGAATATATCATGCATATTTATCATATAACTGCAATCATTATGTAAATTATAGAAATATAATGTGATTTGATGGTGACCTATGTGGCTAGAGAGGACAAACTTAAAGAAAGTTTAATAATATTTATTTACTTCTTTAATTTCCTGTGATCAGAAATGTATTTCGAATAAAAGTAATTCTTTGATAAATGAAATCAATTCACATTTGGTTATGATTAATTATCTTTGTTAATTAACTTTTGTCAAGATATTCATGCAGCATATCTCTGAGAAAGGCTGAGCAAAATATAGTGATAGAGACAACAGAGATGAAGATGTTGAACTAAATTTAATGGGAAATCAATGTGTCCAGCAAGAAAAGGGGTGAGTCCCTGTTGTATAAGGGCTAATGTGCTGGACTGCAACATAGTTGTAAGATCAAACACCAGTTTCATTCCTAGGTTTACTTTTGGACTAATACCTTTCGGAAAGGTATGAATCCTCTAATCTCCTCAGCTATCAGTTGAATAGTATGACTACTGTTCTTATTCAAGGATGGCTTTAGCATAAAGATGTGCCTAGCTGTGCAATTTGGAAAATAAAAATGATCTCTCAATGTCTCAAGTCATCATGATAAGTCAATTAAATTTTTAAAGAAATTTATAAAACCAGTCTCAATACTTCTTGTGCACAACTAGTGTGTGTGTGCATATATATATATATATATATATATAAATACACACACACACACACACACACACACATACATACACATACACAGCCAATAAAAGTGAAAATTTCCCAAGGTCTCAAGTCATGAAGGCAAATCAGTAAAAAATTTAAAAGAAAACAATAAAGGCTGTAACAATATTTTTTGAATACAACTAGTATCTATATGTTTGGACTTTATTTTTTTAAGGCATGTCAACCTGTGTAGGTTATTTCATGCTGAATCCTGTTTACACACACACACACACACACACACACATATATATATATATATATATATATATATGTGTGTGTTGTGTGATTTGTGAAATAGTTGGTAACTAACATTTTTAAATGAAACAGATCTCATTCGTTTGCACACAGCCAAATGGTTTCAAGTACTGCTACCCAACACTAATAATTCTATTTAATATTGATAATAATCCCTGATTAAAAGATTAAACATCTCTACCTGACCCACAGATGGTAACACACTAAAGCCGAGTGGACCTGGAAGCAATGGCAGTGAAGTGACGCTCCATCTTCCCCAAAGCTCCTAGACTTGAACCACTCCATCAAATGTTTTTGTGTCATATCCAGGACACTTTTTGGGGAGGTTTTATCCCTTGGCAGAGATGCAGTCAGCATGTTCTACAGGGCCATTTACAGCTGATGAACTAACCATAGTTTCTAGAAGAACTAGAGCAGCCATGTTTTCCATGACCAGGATGAACCAGCAAATAGGAGGACCCTGGCCATGGGGAAACTTGGAGAGGGATGGGCTCTGCCAAGCTTTTCTGGCCAAGATACACCACATGATGATGACAACGACCATGCGTAAGTGTTAGCCAGATTTTCTAACCATAGTTATTCAATTCACAAAATTTGAATTGGGGAAAATCTAATTGGCCATTTTTATATATATATATATATATATATATATACATAAAACGAACATCAGCAGTTAAAACTTTATTTGCAAATAAAATCTAATTCAACAATTGTGTCTTCCATTTTATAGAAGACGTAAAGCTATTAGTCATGAGATGTTTGATTTTAAAGGCATGTTTACCTGTCTACAGTCATTTTATGTCTACAGGTTAGGGAATCATGTTCTTCTATACTCATGATTATGTTTTGTGTAGTTGTTAAAGACATTTTTTTTTTTTGCACATAGTTCTGACAAATGAAAATAATTTCAAAATTCATTTAAACCATTTTTAGTTTTTTGACCCATAGATTGGGCCCTAACAGGTACTGCTACTCTGAATCAGAATGGACTTCAGACTAATGCCAAAGAAGGGTTATTGCACACTCTTGAGATTTCAAGAACCATCTGATATAGTTTTGTATCATAGTTAGGACAACCCTTTTTTGTATCAATGAATTCTAAGCCCTACCAAAAAGTATTATTACTCAAGAGACTAAATAAAGACGGTGAAATCTTTATCATTTTAGTTTTTATACTTTTTTACCTGAATCTATTGTTCCTTTAACGTCAAAAACTGGCCAAAAATCAAAGGTTGAACTCTACATGTGGTCATCTCATACACTAGGATACATATTAGTTTACTGTTATTTTTTTAAAAATCATTCTTTTACCAATCCATTGAGATAATACCACTTATTTTTGTTGTTTATTAATTGCTTGCATGTCTTTAACTGACTCAAGGAGAAAGCAAAGTTTAATCTAAATAAAATTGTAAAAAATTTTCATGAATTAAAATTTTGGCAAATTTAAAGAAAATGCGTATTTTTGAGATAACTCGTTATCCCCCACATCCCTAGAGATTGTTTACAGTGGGGGAAAAAATAGATAAATCTTTAGCTTTTAAAAATCAATGTTTATACAGATTGTTGAAGTTTTGCATATAGATTACTTTAAAAAAGATAAATAAATATATATGAAAAGAAATAAACAAAAGAGGTGATAGCATTAGCAAAAATAAAGAGGCTGAAGAAAAAAAAAATCTTGTGCAAAAATCAGATTTGCATAAAGAGCATAGCAATATAGAATTATCAGATAAAGGATAAATACTTTCTCAAAGTTTTAGAGGGTTTTTTTTTTTAAGAGATGAAACAACATTCGGAGCAAGAGAGTATTCTCTCTCATATATGTACGTGCACATATATGCACATTATCTGTCTGTGTTTCCATGAATATAAACATGTGAGTAATATATATATATATATATATATATAGACAGAGTGAGAGAGAGAGAGAGAGAGAGATAAGTATGTGTGTGTGGATAAGTCAATAAATCAATAGCCAGATACATGTGTTATTAGCTGCATTTTAAACATAATGATTGATCTTCATCAGTAACTGCATTGACAATGAAGAAGATTATGTTGAAAAATAATAGTTGCAGAGTAAATTACTTTTGTTTTTCTTAGCCTGCAGATTTATTGATATATTTATATATTACTTAGATATTTAATTTAGGAGAATGTAGATACTGAGTCAGTAGTGCTTAGTGACAGTTGCTTGCCAAATACGTGATAGAGTGATCATCAGGCTGAGACTTGGTTAGGTTTAATGATCACATACTTGAGAAACTAACTGTCACCAGGCACCATTAATTGTGTCTACACAATCCTAACTTATGCTATATTACCCATATTAAGCACTATTCTAAAAATATATCAAACAACATACCTTCAGCCCAATTAGCAAATAAATGATTATGATTATTCAGGGTTTTCATCAAACTTAAAATAAGTTTTTTATCATTAAAATTCACAACATATTGAAAATAACTAACAACTGCTAATTTGTATGCTTTACTCTTCCTTAAATAAATGCATTAAAACCATCATAGACCATTGCTCATCTAGTTTTCTTAAGATATATAAATTAAGTTTCTTTCAATTTATTATTAGCAGCTGTATGGCCACTTATCTGCCATCTGACAAACCATCCTACTAAAATTAACAAAACACGCTGGACACTGCTGGAGAAGTATGGAAAAACTTGCTCATTTATGAACTCCTATGCATGGATGTACCAGTGTTGCTCAACCAGCAAGGACTTAGATACACCAGCTCTGTACAGACACTGGATATAGTCTAGAAGACTTCCCAGGAACAATGGATGATAGGGACAGATGACGATGATGATGATTTTCTATTATTAATCTTTCACACCTTGTCAGTTTTCCCCACAAGTTTTAACTAATCCTTATTTACTGGACTGAGTGGCAACCACTCTTGTTAGGTCTTCAAGACTCTTCTCAGAATTCTGGCTCTTCTTGACAATGCTGTATTCTATATTTTCTTTTACCTCTGATTTTGAATTCTTTCAGTTTTGTTTCTAAGCCCTTGGCAATCATTTCAAGCACACCTATTACAATGAGTATTACCAATACTTTATTCATTTTTTTATTTTTTATTTTTTTATATCTGTGATGATGATTATGCTGTTGGTTAAGGTAAATATCACTGTACCTATTATAGCAACATTTGTTTAATACAAGGTGGTTTGGTTTGGTTTGGTTTTATAGCATATCAACCATTTAAAGGTTGTTTAATACCAAATCCATCTTTAAACATATAAACAGATCTATTTTAAACAATTCAGTACACAGTTTAGTTCTATTCAACCCATAGATAGGACTCTATCAGGTGCTACCACTCCAGGCCTGAGTGGACCTAGGAGCGATGGAAATAATAGGGTACTCCCCATTCCCCAAAGCTCCAGCATTACTGGAGCCTCACTATCAAATTGTTTTGTGTTATATCTAGGACACTTATTGGGGTAATCTTACCCATCTGCAGAGATTCTGTTGGTGTATTCTGCAGCCCAAGCTGACAGGACCTAATATAAGGTGTGTGCAAAGACAATCAAGACTAAACCTCTATTAACCGAAATAGAAATGAATAATGAATTAATTTCCCCCCACCAAATACTCTTCTTGGCATTCAGTACATTTATTCCATCAAGTTGCATTGTCATATTTCTTTTTAATTCTTTAACTCATACATCTATTGGCGGCATCATATCCCATTGAACAAACCAGTGAAGAAGGATAGAAATAGGCTTATATTATTCTATATTTTATAACTTTGGTGTTTGTATATCAATTCCAATTAAATTGGGTATATATAGAGAGGAAACAATGTAGATATTAATTTTTTGTGACATTCTTACCGGTAATTTCAGGTGGAAATTTTAATATTTCAATCAAAAAGAAAGAAATACTAATTGTGTTATTTTTTTATCATTAAATATATTTATATAAAACAAATATGTGGACATTTGAAATAGACTTCAATCATTGAAGCCTCAACTGACATCATAGGTACCAAAACTATGATCTCCATTATGTCTTGCCCGTGGTGTAATGGTTATCGCCGTAGGAAATGGACACGGCGACACGAGTTCACATTCTGGACGAGAATGATTGCATTTCACATAGCACTAATACCCTTGGGAACAGTATGAATCCAATCATTCTCCCTCCAGCTATGGGTGAATAGTAGGACAGACTAGGTTCTTCAGCCTTGGTGAGGCAACTAGTCTAGGGGAAGGAAAACTCTGAATTCAAACCTGTTAAACTTCGCTTAAAAATTTGACCTTGTGTCATATCCTGCCCAAGCGGAGGGGTTGGGTAAATAGGATCATGTCTTAACTTCTCAATCATATCTTTTAAATCACTGTGCATCATTTCAACATCAACATCAACTTGAATATTTTCTGATTTTCATGGATTCTAAAGGTGCATTTTCAACCATGACGATAAACAAGGATAAGCGAGATCACTTTAATAACTCTTCTTTCATAAAATTATGACATTTCTGTTTCAAATTCAATTATATTTCCTTAGAAATGTAGTCATATCAAGAAATAAATTGTGTCAAATGGTATATGAATTGGAAATGAAGGGAAACATGGTATAAAGAGTTAATATCCACCACATCCTCAAATGTGACCCTTGAGATGAATTTTTAATTTAGAGAAGCAGAAAAAGCTGCATAGAATTAAGTCTGGTGATTATAGAAAGTAATGCCTTCGCAAAATTCTGTGTTTCATCTGAAAAGTTCTGAGAATTCATACCGACTAGTCAACACAGCACCTTATTATTAGTTCATCAGCTGTAAAAATACCTTCATCAAAAATTTTCTTTTAAATTGTAATTAATATTTATTAATAACCTTATGCATTATCACTTTGTTATATAAGTTGTCCAGTTGTGCACAGTTTTGCCTATATATATATATATATATATACACCAGCCTAGTCAGTTGAGGCTGTAGAACATGCTGACTGCATCTCTGCCAAGGGATAAAACCTCCCCAAAAAGTGTCCTGGATATGACACAAAAACATTTGAAGGAGAGGCTCAAGTCTTGGAGCTTTGGGGAAGATGGAGTGTCACTTCATTGCCATTGCTTCCAGGTCCACTCGGCTTTAGTGGTGTTACCATCTGTGGATCAGGTAGAGATGTTTAATCTTTTAATGAGGGATTATTATCAATATTAAATAGAATTATTAGTGTTGGTTAGCAGTACTTGAAACTATTTGGCTGTGTGCAAACAAATGAGATCTGTTTCATTTAAAAATGTTTGCCACTAACTATTTAACAAATAACACACACTATATATATGTGTGTGTGTGTAAATGGGATTCAGCATTAAATAACCTACAAGAGTCGACATGCCATAAAAAATAAAGTCCAAACATATAGATACTAGTTGTATACAAAAAATATTGTTACTGCCTTTATTGTTTTCTTTTAAATTTTAACTGATTTGCATTCATGACTTGAGGCCTTGAGAAATTTTCACTTTATTGTGTGTGTGTGTGTGTATATATACGTGGTCCATTCAATAGGTTTCCAGACTTGTTATGTACAGGCACTTAAAATTGTTGTGGACTCTTGAAAATTCACTATGTTATTGCTATACATCTTATGAGATGACTGACCAATTTTTATGATTTTAGGTTCAAATGAACAGCTACAGCAACAATTGGAATACACCCTACTAAAACCTGCTTGTCACAGCTGGTGAATTTCAAAAATACAATATGCAATAAAATTGTGTTTTAAACTTGGAAAAAATGCCACAGAAATGTATGGAATGCTTTTGGAGCATCTTGCATGAATCGAGCATCAGTTTTTGAGTGGCATAAGAGATTCAAAGAAGGCAGGGAGTCTGTGAGGGATGATGAGAGGTGTGGGAGGAGTAAGGAAGTCAATACACCAGAGTTGATCAGCCAAAGGGTTAGGGTTAGGGTAACTATGTTGAGGTTTTAAGGGAGTTCAGGAAGAGATTCGGTCAGAAGGGGCCAGCACTCTTTAAATCGGGTTAGTGGCATTTGCACCAGGACAATGCACAACTCCATCCTTGTCACAGATTATTTGACCAAGATGGGCATCAAGACAGTTCCTCATAGTCCCTATAGTCTAGACCTTGCTCCCTGTGACTTTTGCTTATTCCCTAAGCCCAGTGGCTGTCCTAATGAGACAACTGAGAAGATGAAAGAGGTTGTAATGAAGGCCATTGACACACTCACCCAAAAGGAGTTCCATGGGGCCTTCCAGAAGTTTTTGGAACGGTACAACAAGTGCATTGCAGCCGGAGGAGATTACTTCAAAGAGGACAAGAGTTTAATGTATGTACTATCAATAAAAGTGCCCATACGAAAAAGCCTGGAAAGTTATTTAATGATCCTCATATATATATGTGTATATGTACATGCACACACACACACTAGTTTTGCACAAGAAGTATTGAGACTGGCTTTATAATTTTCTTTTAGAATTTAACTGACTTATATTGATGACTTGAGACATTGAGAGATCATTTTATTTTCCAAATTGCACAGCTAGGCACATCTTTATTTTAATATAAGAATTTTCAAAATTTCCAGTTTCAGTCTCCATACTTAAGGAAAACACATCCCTCCAGCCTAGCCGCTGCCTTCATCAAGAAGGTCATTCACCCTGTTGTGCAGTGTTATCCCAACCTCTCGAGATTGTTTAGCCTTTCAACTGAAGCAGTTTTCCATGGCATGGCACTGGTGTTGACAAACAACATTCTTAACCCTTAGGCAGATTATTTTTTAATACATGGTGTGTGGGTGAAGTATTTTATATGTAACAAAATTGAATTGGTCAATAAGTAATCACCAAAAAAATACCTTATATTGAGCTAACTCAAAAAACAACAAAAATGCTGCTGTGCATATGTACTATTGCTAAAAAAAAGAGTTGTTCAGCCTGCAAAAGGGTTAATAATGACCAAAGTGAAAATTACGGAAACTGAAATTGAACTCAAGTTGACTGAATTACCTGCATGTTCTACCGTAAAGAAAGAAGATAAAAAAGAAATTCACAAGCTGTCTCATATAACATGACAATAGGTCTGAGTGTAACCATTGTTGTAACTAGCTTAACAAATTAAAAAGCTCAAAAACAAATCTAGTCTCCCATTGGATAAAGATATCTTTCTTGTATATTTATAAATCAAAGTTGAAGCAATCTGATAAGTGTGCTACACTTAATTAATCCAAGTCATTAAAAAGTATAATTTTTAATTATGAGATAAAATCAATTCTTCCTTCATTCTCATTAAAAGTGACAGCATTCATTTAGTTTGATTTAAATTGATAAAATTATTTTATTCTCCCACAAAATTCCATAGTTCTTTATTTAGCCTTTCAAAGCCACTAAATTTAATTTTCTAAGGTAAATCTTCAAAAAGGCAGGTAATGAGATCCACTGACTGGGTGGTTATCTTGAAAAGGGTAGTTTCAATTAAATGTAAAGTTTAATAGGATAAGATCCAGAGACTTGGAATGTATCACGGGATCACCTGCAATGATCAGGTAAATCTTGTAAAGGGTAGTTTCAATTAAATGTAAAGTTTAATAGGATAAGATCCAGAGACTTGGAATGTATCACTGGATCACCTGCAATGATCTGGTGAATCTTGGAAAGGGTAGTTTCAATTAAATGTAAAGTTTGATAGAATAAAATCCAGAGACTGGGTATGTATCGCTGGATCACCTAGAATGATTAGTCAGGAATAAAAATTCTTCATCATATAGTCAGGTAATCTTCAATAACTAAAATGTTTGGATTAGCCTTGAAATTTGACTTTAAAAAAATAAGATACCCACACCTTTTATGTGTTTCAGTTGACTCGAGACTAAATAAACACGTAATATTTCTGGATAATGCGCAGTATTCGAAAAATCAGCTACAGAGCTCAAACAAAAACTACTAAAATGCAAACAAACAATACAGATAGCGACATTTAACGTTAGAACCCTAAATAGAATAGGTCAACTATCAGAGCTAACTGCATCAGCCGTAGAACATAAGATAGACGTAATTTGCATACAAGAGCACCGATACACGCACACCGAAGATATCAAATATCACGAAACTGGAAATGGATGGATGCTGGTGACTGTATCGGCATGGAAAAACTCTGTCAATGCATCGGTAGGAGGGGTGGGAATGCTTATAAGACCAAGAGCGTTAAAAACACTTAATAGCATTGAGAGAATACAACCTAGGATGATGGCCGCAACGTTTAATGGCAACCCCAAAGCAACAATTATCTCCTGCTACCAATGTTAGCGAAGAAAACGAAATAGTCACCTTCTACGAAAATCTATCCTCCCTCGTACGTAGCATTCCGAAACACAACCTGCTAGTCATTGGCGGAGATATGAATGCACAAATCGGGAAAAACAGAAACAACAAATACAGCCTACACAACACGTCAAACAGGAATGGACAACATCTAATTGATTTCATGATAGAAAATAGATTAACATGACTCAATACAAACTTTCAAAAAGGGAGGGGAAATTATGGACCTACACATACGCGAATAAGAGTAAAGCACAGATAGACTACGTCTTTATAAACAGGAAATGGAAAAACAGTGCGATGAATTGCGAGGCATACTACTCTTTCGAGGGTGTGTCCTCCGATCATCGAATGGTTACGGCCAAAGTACGACTAAGCCTACGAAAAAACGCCACACGAAAAGTGACAACCAAGCACTATGACTGGGCCCTACTCAACAACAGAGATATTAGAGACAAATATGCATTAGAATTAAGAAACAGATTCGAAGCACTACAAGAGAAGGCAGAAAAAGGTACCCCAAATGACGAATATGAAAATTTTGTAGAAGCACACCTTGAGGCGGCAGCAAAGTGTATTCCAACAAAACCTAGAACTAAATATAGAGTCCCTTGGGAAACGCTAGCGGTTAGAAAAAAACGTGCACTCGTGAAAACTGCCTCCAAAAGCTATCGAAAGAACACAACAAACACAAATGCCTGAAAACTAGAAAAGGCACAATATCAATTAACAGGAATATATCTAAAAGAACAGGCAGAATACATACAAAATCAGATAGATAAGATTAGAGACTGGGTGGAAGATAGACAATCCAGGATAGCCTGGCAAACAATAAACGAAGTAAATAGAAGGAAGAGCACAGCCAAAGCAAAATTGAAAGCTGCAAGCCAACAAGAAAGAGTAAAACTGTGGGAACAGCATTTCAAAAATCTACTAGGAAACCCACCGAAAATAATGGATGAACCGATCACCAGAATTATCAGTAAGCAATTAGATGTTAAACTAGGTCCTTTCACCAAAGAAGAACTCGACTCAGTTCTTGGAAAGCTGCAGGGCTAGACGAGATCCCCCCAGAAGTGTGGAAGACTAGACAATTCGACGACATACTGCTCCGGCAATGCAACGCAGTCTATAGTCAAAATAGGATAGAAAGATGGACGAAGGGATGCATCCTTCCTTTCCCTAAAAAAGGTGACCTCGGACTAGCCAAGAACTACCGAGGTATAACACTTACATCCATAGCAGCCAAAATCTACAATGCCCTACTATGGAACTGCATAGAACCCAAAATAGACAACATCCTTAGGAAAAACCAAAATAGCTTCCGGAGAAATAGATCCGCAACCTCACAAATACTGACCATCTGTAGAATCCGTGAAGGCGTTCGGGCAAAAAACCTTCAGGCGACATTACTATTTGTCGACTTTACCAAGGCCTTCAACTCCATACATAGAGGGAAGATGGAGCAAATCCTACTAGCGTACGGCCTACCAAAAAAAAACCGTAGCAGCGATCATGATTCTCTACAGAAACACCAAAGTGAAAGTACGTTCACCAGATGGAGACACGGAATACTTCGATATTTTTGCAGGAGTACTACAAGGAGACACACTAGCCCTGTACCTCTTTATCATCTGTCTAGACTATGTGCTTAGGACTTCGATCGACAAAATCAGAGAAAATGGCTTCGAGCTGACTAAGAGAAGAAAGAAAAGGTACCCCGCAAAAACAATCACGGACGCCGACTACGCTGATGACTTGGCGTTACTGGCGAATACGCTTAATCAAGCAGAGACACTACTGCATAGTCTGGAACGAGCCGCAGCTGGCATTGGCCTCCATGTCAATGCGCACAAAACTGAATATATGTGTTACAACCAAACGGGCAACATTGCCACACTAGACGGAGCCTTTCTGAAACTAGTAGACAAATTCACCTACCTAGGTAGTAGCGTCTCATCAACCGAAAAAGACATCGACACACGACTGACGAAGGCATGGACAGCTATCGATAGGCTCTCGATCATATGGAAGTCGGACCTAACCGATAAAATGAAACGCAGTTTCTTCCAGGCAGCGGTTGTGTCGATACTACTATATGGATGCACCACATGGACGCTAACTAAGCGGCTGGAGAGGAAACTAGACGGAAATTACACAAGAATGTTGAGAGCAGTATTGAACAAGTCCTGGCGACAACACCCCATGAGATACCAACTATACGGACACTTGCCCCCCATCACGAAAACTATACAAGTTAGATGAACCAGACACGTGGGACACAGCTGGACAAGCAAGGACGAGCTCATAAGCGATGTACTCCTGTGGACCCCCACATATGGATGTGCAAAAGCAGGACGACCAGCACGAACCTACATACAGCAACTATGTGAGGACACAGGATGTAACCCTGAAGACCTGCCGGAGGCAATGAATGATAGGGAGAAGTGGAGAGAGAGGGTCAGGGATATCTGTGCTAGCGGTGCGACATGATGATGATGATTTCTGGATAACAGTAAATGATTACATATACAATTATGACAAGCACTGGTTCCAAAATAAGGAGTGTATCAACAGTCATCAGATTTTATGGTAATATATTACGTAAACTCTTTGGGCATTAACTTAAGCCTGTACTTAGATATGCATTTTTTATATATACATTACAGTATGGCCAAAGACTATGAAAATTTATTAGAAAATCTACTACCTCTTCTCATGCATATAAATCTATTCAGGTCATCTTTTAGGATGCTTAAGATTTCTTTGCTGCTTGGATGAGTTATTATTTCAAGAGTTTGTTGGATATCATGCTTTTTCTTGTTATCACAGATTTTTCAGCAGGTTCATTCTTCAACCTTCCTCTGGTGTACAATCTCTTCAGAAAGTTTTTTTTCTTTTTCTTTTTTCAAGAATGAAGTCAGATATGATATATTGTTTTGCACTTCCTCATCACTATAATTTACTAAGCTTAGCTTTGATCTGGCTCAAGGCCAGAAATATAGAGCACCCAATAAGAATCGAACTAAGTAGTAATGATCTGCAGCTCGTATAACTGGCTAATCTTTACACTTGGTGTAGCTTAGAAATGGCACAAACCTGCAAGTATGTGGAACCTGTTGAAGATAAGTCTCAATATTTGATGGCACTTGGTCTAAAGATTACATCATCATCATCATAATAATTATAAGACCATCTGCATCTTCACAGAGTAGTAAGACTACCCCAATGAGTGTCCTGCATATGACTAACAATCTAATGGTGAGGCTCCAGTCATACTGGAACTTTAGGGGATGCAGTCTACCTGTTCATTGCCATCACTCCCAGGTCCACTCTGACCTGGACTGGTAGCACCTAATAGGGTCGTATCTATGGGTCAAATAGAACTATTTGACATTCAAACTATGTGCAAACAAATGACTAAAGCTAAACTGAATTGTTGGAAATAGAACTGTTTGATCATTTAACTGTCTGTAAACAAATGACAGGTGTTTAATTGAATTGTTTGTGATACATAACAATACTTGGAACAATTTAACTATGTTCAAATGAATGAGTAATGTTGAATTATTATAGTGTAAAAGCAATATTTGAAACACTTTAATGGTGTGCCTAAATTGAATTTTTGGTATGACATAGCAATACTTAGAACCATTTAACTGTGTATAAATAAATGAGTCATGTTGAATAGAATAATGTTAAATAGCAATACTTGTAAACACTTCACTGTATGCAAACTAATGATTAAGATTGAATAGAATTATTCGTGTTAGATAGCAATAATTGAAACCATTTAACTAAAAAGAAACAATAGCAATACTTGTGTGCAAGCAAATTAGTTCTTACTCATTTAAAAAAGAAACTATTCACTTATGAATCATATTTGTATATCCAAATTTTATATGTGCACTAACAAATGATTAATAGAAAATAGAATTATCCATCTTAGATAGCAATACTTGAAACCATTTAACAAGAAAAAAAAGAAGAGCTCTGGCTAATTGAAAAATGTTATCTAAAAATGTGTTTATAAATCATATATTTTATAGAAAAATTATGTAAAAACAGGATTTGGCATTAAATAAACAATAATGGATGATATGCCATAAAACCTAACCAAACAATTATAATAATAAAGATGTTTCTTTCAAAACATTTGGAGGCCCTTGTGGTATAATGTTTATCATCGTAGGAAATGGACTAGGCTATCTGAGTTGAAATATTAGTATTTCATGTTTGGGAAAGGTATGAAACCAACTATTCTTCTTCCAGCTATGGTTGAAAAGGGCAGACTGGGCTCTTTAACCTTGATATAGCAACTGGTCTAGGAGAAGAAAAATCAAAATCAAACCAGTTATAGACCTGAGGAGGAATGGGCTTCACTAGACAGTCTCCAAGACATACTACCTGAGTAGACCTCTCCGCAATGACCAAACTTGATTACAGGATTTTTCCTATCTTGTGAAAAATTTTTCAAAAATTGAAAAAACACTGGAATTTATTTTTTCACCTGTGGTTGCATAAGATTGAAAAAAAAAATTATGATTATTTTATTTTTAAATGTCAAAGGTAATAAGAGATAGAATAATTTATTAGAATATTTTTATTTTTTGATATTGAATTACAAGAGTAAGTGAAAAGCTTTGCAATATTTGGGTATGTGCTAGTTTTTTGACCCATATATCATGTCAGCAAAGTAGTTAAGGCTTTGGTAGGTAGTATTGTGGTATTTGGTGCACTGACACATTGTGCATTGCTTCACTCTTTGTGATTTGAAAGCTGCACAGATGAAGTGAAACATTCAAGGACTGATGCATTACAAGTTCAAATTGGGCTATAATATTTGTTGTGCGAATGGTAAAGTTATTGTTAATCAACATCCAGGAACCAAATAGTTGAAGAAATTTGGATTACAAGAACCTCCATAATCAGATAAGGTCAGCTCAGCCTATCAAGGCCATACTTAAAGAGGCAAATCTAGTGAGTATCAGGCGAGCCAGGCATCTCACAGTTCAGTCTAGTTCATCACCGTCATGACCTTTTCAGAAGCCTCTTGAGTTGCTGAATTTTGACGCAGGTTACCAAAATAGTGCAAAACTTTAAACTTACCCTTAGTAAATGTGAGGAGTACCTCATGGGGTACTGGCTAATGTGCTGGATTGCATCATCGTATTGTTGGAGTTCAAATTTCAGTTTTGTTATTAATTTCCCTTTCAGACTAATACCCTTAGGAAAGGCATGAACCTTCTTATTCCCTGAGTTATGGGTTAAATAATATCACTACTGTTATTCTACAAGGATGGATTTGGCTTGATATGCCATTAAACTAAGAAACCAAACTAAACTTTGGTAACACAAGCACTTTTGGAGACTGTGAAATGTTGACATAAAAATGTTTGTAAAAAAAAGGAGCTTATTCATAACAGGCTCAAATGTTTAATTTTATGAAGAATATCTTTTATTGAATAGTAGAAAAGTTTTAGTATTAGATAAAGATAGATGCATTAGTTGCATATTTTCATATTATGGTATGTATTAACGCACACACACACACACATATATATATATATATATATATATATATATACACACACAAAGGCATACATGTATACCCTTTATATTGTGTATATATGTTCATATAATGTACTGAAAGCTGTTGGGGAGGTTGGTCTTGGCAGCCTGACAGGCAGCATGTGAATTGGATACAAACTGGAAATGCATACGGATGTCTGAAAAGGTTATTATTGCCAGTGGAAAGTCGATGGCAGGGATGTTGCCACTGCCACATCTTATCTCCACTTTCATTTTCACCGTGATATTTCCAAGTTGTCTTTACTCCCCATGACACTTTCAGCATGAACTTAGACTCTTTGTAATGTGTTGACCCATGTGTATAGTATCAAGGAAACTTTTTTTGTTTCATTTGTCGTATGGACTTTATTTACCTGTTGATATAAAAAAAAAAAGTGTTTTGAGAGGGGAAAAAAGGAGGGTGCTGCCGATTCTGGAATAAGAAGAAACAATCTGTCAACTTTTTGAATTTTTCTAATCTGAGAAAAATGTAAAAAAATGGTCAAGGAATAAAATCAGAATTTCTGGTGAATAAAAAAGACAAATGATTAAGATTATGTCGAAGAGTTGAGTAACTTTAATTTTTATAGCTGCTTTTTTATAAAGAGAAAAAACTGTTTGATAGTTCTGTTATCTTCTTGGGATTATGGTGATGATTACTTAGACTTTCATGTTGTGTTTTATTCTTCCAATGACCGATCTCCTTTCTTTTATTGTGAGTCCCATATTATTTGATTCAAAAGAAAATACTTGGAGACAACCTTGGTTGAGAAGAATAAACCCCAAGAAACTTTTCTATGTTTTCTTTCTTTATGAATTTTCTAATCAAAGATGTCTTTTTTCTTACATATAACTCAACTTCATTCTAAGAAGCAGCCCTATTGTCAATGTATGAAGAAAAATATTCACACACCTCTTACACTTGTGTGTACTCATCAATGTCCCTAAACCAAATAACCAAATTTTCAACTATTTTTCCTTATTTTAAGATCTTTTTGATCACATGATTAGAATTATCCAATCACAGCCAAGTTCTCAAAGTGATGACTCAGTCATACCCAATCACTCAGGCCCAGTTGACCTAATGTCTCATATTCTAATTGTCTTTTTCAAATCCTGCCCTACCTTTCCAATAGTAGATTCAGCTAATCTACTATTTAACAAAACTCAGATTTATACTATATTTTTTGGTGTACAAATATAGAACCACAATTAGAAAAAGATAAAGATGTATAGATATTGACAGATATGTTATTTATCTACTAAGCTTAGCTTATTTGTAACACAAGGCCACAGTATAGACCCCCTCATATATATATATATATATATATATACACACATACACATCAGCTCATTGCCATAATGCTTAGAGTGTTCACCAATGACCCTAGAGACCAAGGTTCAATCCCAGGTTGAGTCATTCCAAAGACTCTAAAAATGGTACTTGATGCCTCCTTGCTTCTCACTCAGCATTATAAGCTACAGATAAAGAGTAAAGTGGAGCAATCCGAGGAAAGGCATAGCACCCTTCCCTACCCTTTTGTGGTTTCAGTCCTTAACTACAATAGCCCAATTTACTTACTTAGGTAGAATTTCATTCAATAAATAAGGTGAATTTTTCCCAAAAAGTTTGCAGTTGGAAGCACAGTTTACAGTTGCACCTTTTTCAAGAAGATCAACAGTGATGTATCATTTAATGCCCCTAAAAACTATCACCATCACCTTCTTTATTAACCACTGAGCACAGAATTTTTTTTTACCATGTAGTCATTAGGTTTCTACTTCATGGACTGACTTATCAACATATTGAATACCCTCAAAATAAATATTTTGGCAAGATTAAAATAATTTTTGCCTAATACCAGTTTCAAGCAATTCAGAGTTGACATTTAACCAAAATAAATTTTGAAAAAGATTGTTTTTTTTTTGTTTTTTTTTTTGTTTTTGTGGGTTTTTTTTCAGAAAAAAGTTCTCCTGATTTGTTTAATGGCCCTCGTATGTGTGTGTATTTATATATATATATGCACACACACACACACACACACACACACATATAAACATATATATAGGACAGTGTAAACAAAGTCATTGGCACCTAATGACAGTCAGTTTCTTGCCTACGCAATGAACTGACCAAATCACCATTGATTCTGTGTCTACACTATCCTAACTTTGCTCTATCACCAATATTGAGCACACTTTATGGGTAAATAAAAGTTGACGACTGTAGTCGAGGGCAACCTGAAGGCTCCCTTTTCAATAACTACTACACCGAGGTGTAGGGGAGGGTGCTACTCCTTTCCCTGGATTGCTCCACTTTACCCTTGATAAGTACTTTATAATGCTGATTGTTAAGCAAAGATGTATCAAATAAACATTTTTAAAGTCTTTGGTATGACGAGACCTGGGATTGAACCCAGTCTCCTGGGCCAATGGCGAACACTCTACCCACTTGGTTAATGAGCCAGTTTAATGGGTTAATAAAGACTACATTATTTACCAGTTTATATAGATATATATAAGTAAAAGTTGGTTACTGTAGATGAGGGCAACTCAAAAGCTCCCTTTGCATTAGCTACTATCCTGAGGTGTAGGAGAGAGTAGTACTCCTTTCCTTGGATTGCTCCACTTTTCCCTTGATCCATACCTTAGAATGTTTAGTGTTAAGCAAGAAGGCATCAAGTACCATTTTTTGAGTCATTGGTATATCTAGACTTGGGATTGAACCCCAGTGTCCCTGGCCATTGTCAAACTCTCTACCCACTTAGCCAATGGGCTGGTGAAGACCTATTTAGTTGTGCATGCACATCAGTGAAAATGGTGCTAAATTGATATCCGTTAAATTCTAAAACTATTTTTCAAACAATCTGTAAAATTCCATTGATTCATAATACTATAATAATGATAATGATAATTAAAATAATGTAGCATTAATTAAAAAAGGATAATTATATTAGATTTTGCTTTGACCATACATTTGATTTGTACTCATAAAAAGTGACATTTAAAGAGGCAGAATTTGACAGAAATGGTGAGAGAGAGAGAAATGTCTTGAATAGACTGAAAGAAGAGAGTAATATCAAGAAAGGAGAGGGTGAGGAATATCAAGAAGGGAGAGGGTGAGGAATATCAAGAAAGGAGAGGGTGAGGAATATCAAGAAAGGAGAGGGTGAGGAATATCAAGAAAGGAGAGGGTGAGGAATATCAAGAAGGGAGAGGGTGAGGAATATCAAGAAAGGAGAGGGTGAGGAATATCAAGAAAGGAGAGGGTGAGGAATATCAAGAAAGGAGAGGGTGAGGAATATCAAGAAGGGAGAGGGTGAGGAATATCAAGAAGGGAGAGGGTGAGGAATATCAAGAAAGGAGAGGGTGAGGAATATCAAGAAAGGAGAGGGTGAGGAATATCAAGAAAGGAGAGAGTGAGTATTTCTCTGAGAAACATGAGAAATGGATCTGCTGAGAGAGGGAGAAAAATCATTAGAGAAAGAACTGAATCTGCTTACAAAATACAATGTACTGACTGATTGAGTGAGAAAAAGTGCTAACTCTTCAGAATTTTACACATGACTGGAGAAAAATAACTCTCAAAAGTGCTTTCAAAACTTTGTTCAGACACTTTTATCAAACCAAATAAAAATAATCAGTTAGCTTTTGATTTAGATTTTTCATACCTGTTGTCGAATATAGCTTCTGTTTAAAAAAAAAAGACAAAAAAAAGAACAATGAAGAATGAGCCTTGATGATTTGATATAAGATCTCTATTACAGTATCTGATTCAAATATTCAGTTGATCTACCAACCTTTCTTTTAAACTTGGCAAATGGCCAACTGTATTACTGAATCAGGATCATTGCTGTATTTAATTGAGACCCACTGAACCAGTTATTTGTGAATGTGTAATACCATGGAATATATAATATTGATTGATTTTAATAGCATGTCAATTCATCTCAGGTTATTTCATGTCTAGACGTTAGAGAATTGGACAAATTGTACATTCATATTGAGATTTGTTTTTGTCTACTTGTCTAGGATCAATCTATTGCTACAGGTTAGTGAATTGTGTTTATCAAATTATTTAGATTTTTTTGTGTTGTTATTTAAGGATACAAATAATTTTCAAATTGATCTCTTTGACCCTTGGATGGGACCCAAAAAGGTTCTATTGTTAATCAAAGTAGATTGGGGATTGATGGCAATGATGAAGGACTACATCCTCATTTTATTTCTGCCCTGTGGGAGTGGGTTTGAATATGCTGATGGAAATAAGGGTGTCCTAGGTGTAACAGTAGACTACATATGATGATGAGGTTCCAGTTCTGAAGATCATTTCCATTACTCCCAGATCCACTATACATTTAGTAGAATACTTCATTATAAGAGACTTTAATAATATGAACATGGGCTCTCTGATGATAAAATTTTTTACTTTGAAATTAATTAGACCCTGAATAATTACTTGGCATTGCAATAGCCTTCAAAATAAATTCAATAAAATTAAATTATTGACGCAAAGCTTCAAGCAAATTATAAAATACTGTAGATGTTATTAGATAATACAATGTGCAACCAAACGATCATCAAATAAGAATAGTTACTTTAAAGCATATAATTATGTATAAATTATTTCTCATAACTATAAGATTTTTTTCCACCTAACTGCCAGTAAATAGGTACAAATATGTAAATCTTGATGAGGCAACTGGTTCTCACTTGTCAATTGTGATATAAGCAATCACCATTTGGTAAATGTAAGAAACAAGTTTGATAGTTTTCAGGAGACATAGTTCAGATGATGAATCTGAAAACTTTGTTTCTACCCACTCATAAGCAGCAACTGAGTGTATGCCAACCAAACACTAAATGTAGAGTTCCCTTGAAGTTAAAAGCAGTTAGTGAAAAATGAGATAAAATAAAAAAGAATCTTCACTAAATAAAAGGAACCCAACAAACATCAATATGCAGAAACTTAAGAAATCCAGGAGAGAACTAAAAACATGCCAAAATGAACCACTTGAGTTATTTCCAAGGTCAAATTGATAAAATCAGAAATTCTTTTGATGACAAACAATCACAATTAGTTTGGCAACTGGTAAATGAAATCAGCAGAAGAAATAGCACCTCAAGAGCATAACTTAAATATGCCAGCCAAGAAGAAAGACTTTAGAAGTGGAAAGAATGTATAAAGAATCTACTTGGAAACTCTCCTGAAATCATGGATAACCCTACTAAAGAAATCATTGATAGCAAACTAGACTCGAAACTTGGACCATTTACAGAAGAACTTAGTGTTCTGGAGAAACTAATCAAAAGCAGAAAAGCTGCTGGTATTGAAAAAAATAGCTCCTCATGAATGGATGGCATAGAAATTGGAGGACATAATTTTTTGTTTATGTAAACCTGTGTATATACAAAACACAATTGAGAAATAAATGAAAGGCTGTGTTCTCCCCTTCCCCAATTCCCCAAGAAAGGTGAATCATTGAAGTACAGAAGCATGATTCTCATTGCTATAGCTAAGGTTTATAATTCCCTGCTTCTTAAAAGATACCTGACCTGAAGTTGAGAAATTCTTAGGGAAAAAGCGATCCACAGCTTGTCAGATTCTGACTATTCATCAAATAATTGAAAAATTATGTGCCAAAAATATTGAGGCAATACTATTGTTTGTAGATTTTTCCTAAGCATTTGATTCCATACAAAAAGGAAAAATTGAACAAATACATCTAGCATATGTTCTCCCCAAAGAAACTCTTCTTGCCAAATGATGTTTTACAAAAACATGAAAGCAGTGGTTTACTCACTGGAGTCCTGCAAAGAGATACACCAGCACCAAATCTATAATCTGCATAGATCATGTACTATGAACATCAAGAGATCTATGGAAAGAAAATGACCTCACACTAAAGAAAAAAACAAGAAGCAGTTGATATCTTGCTGAAACTATCATGGATGCAGACTGTGCAGATGATCTATAACTTCTCAAAAATACACCTGCCTTAGTCAAATGTCTTCTGCATTGGCTTGAACAGGAAGCAACTAGCATTGGCTTCTATATGAACTCAGATAAAACAGAATTAGTGTGTTTTTAATTAAATCGAGCCATTTGTCTAAATTTCTTAGATGAAGCTTGATAATTTTATTTTTTAGAGTATTCAGACTATTGTCTTCATCTTTGTTATATTCACTATATTTTGGCCAATGCATCCTTCTTCAGGTGTTGAACTTAAAAGCCCTGAACTTCAAACTGAATACTTGATTTACTCCACAGGAGTAGATTGTTGTAAGTCTATTAAAAAAAAGCAATAAACAAAAAAAAAAAGAGTTCTAAAACTAGTTGACCATTTCAAATAGCTCAACAACAATATCTCATCGACTGAAAAGGATGTCAACATATGCATATAAAAGAGATTGACAGAATATTGACCGTCTGGAAAAATTACCTCTCTGATAGAATAAAACAAGAACTCTTCCAGGTTGTAGCCATGTCAGTACTATTGTATGGCTACACCACCTGGACGAGATAGGATGTGACTTGACATTTTGAACAATTCCTGGAAGCAGCATCCCACAAAGCAACAGTTGTATAGCCACTTGCTTATCACAAACCATCCAAATAAGACAAGATTTGCTGGACACTGCTGAAGAATCAGAGGCAAACTCATAAGCCAAGTGTTTACCAACCAATAAAGACCTGTATTCATCAGCTCTATGCAGGTACTGGATACCATTTGGAGGATTTTCTTAGAGTAAAGGATGACAGATATGAGTGGTGAGATAGAGTCAAGTGAATCTGTGCTATCAGAATGACTTGAAGATGATGATAGCCACCAGATAAGAAGGAAACCTTTCAATTCAAACAAGCACTATTTAACTGAAAAGCTGACTTAACAAGCACATGGCAGAGAGACTGAGTAAACAAACAAACATATACATAATTATCAGATGTCCAGAACAGTCTTGTATCAAGTTTAGTATTAAAAATATTTAGCTTTTTAAGAAAGAGAGGTTAGCTATGTAAAAAACTAAAAAAAAAACCCCAATGGTTTCCATATCATAATCAATGAAGAACTGTGTTACATGAGAATTGGTTAAAAAAATACATAGTATGGTATTTGTGATGGATAAAGAGGTGTATATATATATATATATATATATATATATATATATATATATATATATATATATCTACTGAGAAAACTTCAGGTGTGACAATCATTTTGTCAAAGTATCAGCAGTATTACCTACCTACCTGTGATTCTAACAGTCACTCGTGTTTAGAGATATACAGAAGAAAATAGTGAAATATTAACGTTTTTATGATGCAATAAATAACATTAAAAAAATGTCCTGTCCAAATATTTACTTTCCCCTTAAGTTGAAGTCTTTCTAAGAATTCAGTTTGTTTTACTTATTGTAAAGGTTTTATAGTGTTTGTTTTTTTGGTATTTTTCCTTTTTCTTTTTAGTCAAAGTTTTAACTTGTGTAATGTATACAGCTTTAAAAAAATATAAAGTTACTGTTATTATCTATTTGAAAAGTAAACATTTTAAAAAAGAATAAATAGCCAAGGTTTTTTTTTCTTCTTCTTCTCTAACATCTCCATTGTTTAATTTTTATTGCCATCATAATGTGTTCTTGTCATTTTTTTATCTCATTCTCTGACTGAACCCAAGAAACTTGATAGGGTAACAAACTAAATTACTGAGGAGAAGTATGACAGGAGATTTTTTTTTCTTTTAAATATATTCAAAAGTGTGGTGTTTAAAATGTCACAAAGACAAAGTTTTTTTTTATTGCTGCTTTGTATAGATTTTTATTGGAGACAAAATATACACATGGGTGAAATTACTTGTGTACTCTCTCTTACTGTCTCTCTATATATATTCCTGTATGTGTTTTTTTTTTTATAAAAGATATACATGTAGATATATTTACACACACAAATATGTCACTATGTACTAATTGGTAAATATTTGTGTTGTGCAGATCTGTGTGAATGTGTGTAATATATGCGCACAGACCTCAGAATGGATTAATTGCTAAAAATCTGTGTCCATGTGTATTGTAAATGTATATACTCACACATGGACACAAATATATGTATAGGTATTCAAAGGTGCCCGTGGTGTAATGGTTATCGTTGTAGGAAATGGACACGGCAACACAAGTTCAAATCCGGGACGAGAATGATTGCATTTCTCATAGCATTAATACCCTTGAGAAAGGTATGTGTCCAGTTATTCTCCCTCCAGCTATGGGTAAATAGTAGGGCAGACTAGGTTCTTCAGCCTTGGTGAGGCAACTAGTCTAGGAGAAGGAAAACTCTGAATTCAAACCTGTTAAACTCCGCTTAAAAATTGACCTTGTGTCATATCCTGCCCGAGTGGACGTGTAGGTAAATATGGGTATTTAAAAATTGATGATACGAAGATAACGTTAGTGCAGAGAGATCAATGCATACATAGATACATACATATGAACTAAGTATTCACACCAGTTAATCATACATATATATATATATATATATATATATATAGACACATTTAAAGTTAGTATTTACACCAGTTATTCACACCCACTTCTTGAACCCACTATCGTATCACACATCAACTATTTTCCTTCTCTTACTTCATTCATATCCTGGTTAAGCAAAAAATAAAAAGGTGCTTATTAGTTTGTTAATTAGGTGTGGTAATAGGAATAAAAATTTCTTCCTTCCATCTTGAAGAATAAAAAAACTAAAAACAAAAAAAAGAAAACGATTTATGTATGTGTTTTTTGTTTTTAGTGTGGTGGTTCTAATTTTGTTTTAGTCTTGGAGTTGGCATCAGTTTGTTCGAATCTGTCAAAAAGCTTGGCACTAAGACTTTAGAAAATTTATTGTAATCTTTCTTTGGTCTATCTTTGTTTACATAGTGGATATTTCTTTTCTTTTCTTTTCTTGATTTTTTTCTCTGGAATTTTTCTCCAAAGTGATGTCTGTACTATTTAGAAAACTATTTTCATATTGTGTCTTTGACATTCCAATTGTTATTCCAGAATCAGTAGACTTAAGCTTAGCAAAATTTTAAATTAAAACACAAAATTAATGTGGTTTTTCTGCTCAATTAGTCTTATTCATTGCATGTAAACTTATTCAAAGGCACATATTTTTCTCCAATAGTTTTTTGGATGAAATAATTAATAAATTTGCTCATTATCTCTATCATATATATATATATATAATCCTAATCACCATTATTAGCACTCAAATTACTAAATTTGATTAAACTTGTTTCATCATTTGTGGTTATTTATCAAGTATGAGTTCTCAATAGACCATAGTTGTTAAACTAGATTTGTTTTTGTCAGGAGATATTCTACCATAAGTACTGAAATTTCATGAGTATCAATGATAGTGATCAAGACTATACATACAAACACACACAAGGTTGTTGAAAAACTTGTAAGTTTAACCAAGAAAGAAGAGCCGGAACTGAACATTTTGGTTCTGACAATCCATGACCACTTAGAGAAAAGCTAATTCAGATTTCTGTCTGGGTAAGCCTTATAGAAAGGTGACATGTATGTAACATATCTTGAATCTCAGTGAGGTTTGGAACTATTTAAATGACACGTGTGTGTGTGTATGTATGTATATATATATATATATATATATATATATATATATATATATATATATATATACTTGCTAGGTTGGTCTTCGTTCTTCAAAGTTTGAATTTCACACAAAATTGTGTCACCAAAACAATCACTTCTTCCCGCCATAAACAAGTTTTTGAATGTCTGTTTCATAGAAAAGTTATATTGTTTTCCTAGAAAAATTAGCTAATTAGTATATGGTACTTTAAAAATGATTATTTTAAAAAAATGAGAAAACAGGTCATTAGAAAAATAGAATTGAAAATAAAAAAATGATATTTTAACATTCCTTTTCAATGTTAGTTTTAATGAGTGTTCTTTTTTTTTTTTTTTTAAATAAGTAATAGTTTAGTTGATTCTCAACATAGACATTGTTGCATGAAGTGACAACATTAGCCTTATTGAAAACTAAACCCCATACAGAAAAAACTTTTAAACTAAGAAGTTAATTAAAATTTTTTTAAAAAGAGATCAATATTTTTCCCTTCAAAAGTAAATTCTTTTCATGCAAGTTTTTTTTTTTTTTTTAATTGTTATTATTAGATAATATTTCAATCAATATCCATATCTTGTTTATAATTTTCACAAGTACAGTTTCTTGGGGGAAGTGTGTAGGCATGTATGTAAGTCTTTTCTCCATCTACTGCAAGCTTCAAGCATTCACCAAAGCCTCTAATATTTTGAATAATTGGCCTTACTCTGCCATTCTTGCTATTGATATGTTGCTAGTGGGTTTGAATTTAGTTTTTCTTCTCTTATATGAGTTGCTTTAACCTGGGAACTCTTTCTGCTCTATTATTCATTTGTTGATAGGAAAAGAAAAGCTGGATTTATACCTTTCCCAAGAGCATTAGTGAAAATGCAAAGATCCTCATGTAGAATGCAAACTTTGCTTCATATGTATATATCCCACAATAAAACTATTCCATCTTCCACAACTATATAAACATGATTTGAAATTACTTATCTTTTCTGGGGGTTTTTTCCTCTGTTTGGGAACAAAACTGACTTGTCTCATTTTTTGGGATTCATGGGCAGAGCTTCCAACAATCATGTGACCGTTGGTCATGTGACATTTCCAGAGGCTAGTTCTACCCCTTTTTGGCAGCTGACATCTGTTTGAAAGGAACCTCTTTTTTTCGTCTCCACTCTTCGAGAAGCATGTGTGTACAATTATTCTTCTGAGAATTTTTCCTAAACCAGGAAATTGTAAGTGTTAAACCACTGCTATTCAACAGTTGTTGTTCTTCAGAACAGCATTTGTAAACTTTTTATGGTTTGGGACATTTATCATATTTTACAATTATGTGTAAATATATATTATATGTAGATATATCATTTTAGTCTTAGTTGACTTGGTGTTTTTTCCTTAGCAAAATATTCTGTGTTAGGTTATCATTAAGATACCCTACTGCATTATATAGGAAAATGCTGATGGTAGTCTCAGTGAATACCATCAAGTATAAATTCCTATAAATACATTGCAATCAAAAGCTAAAAATGTTATATATAAGGATTTTTAAAAATCTAAAATTGTTATTTAGTAGTTTTGGTATAAGGAAAAGAATATTTCAATTTCATGATTTGTATTCTTCCTTTGGTTAATTACTAACCCTGAAAGCAAAATGGAATCTCTGGAATATTTACATAATTTATCAGAGGATCATTTGAGATGATAGTTAGATTCTGGAAAAAAAAATGTTGAATTTTAAAAACAATACTTTTGAACAAAAGTCAACATGGCATCTGTGGGTTTCTATAATTTTGATAAAACCAAACTTAACAGATAGTGTGATTAAAAATAAATCCCAATGGGATGAGGCAATTTGGATGATCGGAAATTCCACTTTTGACAAAGAATTTTACCAAAGTTGATCTAGCTATTTATTATAAGCCAATATGTTCATCATTAAAGGCTTGTATTAAGCTTTAGATATTCCATCTAAGACATTGAGTGAGACAATTCGACAACATACTGCCCCGACACTGCAATGCAGTTTATAACCAAAATCCAATAGACAGCTGGACGAAGGGATGCATCCTCTCCTTCCCTAAAAAGGGGGACCTCAGATTAGCCAAGAACTATAGAGGTATAACACTCACATCCATAGCAGCCAAAATCTACAATGCCCTACTACGAAACCGCATAGTACCCCAAATCGACAAAATCCTGAGGAAAAACCAAAATGGCTTCAGGAGAAACAGGTCCACAACCTCACAAATATTGACCATTCGTAGAATCCTAGAAGGCCTGAGGGCAAAAAACTTACAGGCGACATTACTATTTGTCGATTTTACCAAGGCCTTCAATTCCATTCACGGAGGGAAGATGGAACAAGTACTACTAGCATACGGCCTACCAGAAGAAACCGTAGCAGCAATAATGATTCTCTACAGAAACACCAAAGTGAAAGTGCGTTCACCGGATGGAGACACAGATTACTTCAACATTGTAGCAGGAGTACTACAAGGGGACTCGCTTGCCCCATACCTCTTTATCATCTGTCTAGACTACGTACTTAGGACATCGATCGATAACATTAGGGAAAACGGCTTTGAGAAAAGAAAAGAAGCAGAAGGTACCCGCAAAAACAATTACCGACGCCGACTGCGCCGATGACATAGCGCTACTGGCCAATACACCCAACCAAGCCGAAACACTACTGCATAGTTTGGAACGAGCTGCTGCAGGCATTGGACTCCATGTCAATGCACAGAAAACTGAATTTATGTGCTTTAATCAGAAAGGCGACATCTCCATACTAGACGGAACCTCCCTGAAACTGGTTGACAAATTCACCTACCGAGGAAGCAGCGTCTCATCAACCGAAAAAGACATTGACACACGGCTAACGAAGGCATGGACAGCTATCTATAGGCTTTCGATCATATGGAAATCAAACCTGACCAATAAAATGAAACACAGTTTCTTCCAGGCGGCGGTCGTGTCGATACTGCTGTATGGATGCACTACTTGGACGCTGACTAAACGGTTGGAGAAGAAGCTCGACGGCAATCATACAAGAATGTTGCGAGCAATATTGAACAGGTCCTGGCAGCAACAGCCCACACAGCGCCAACTGTATGGCCACCTACCACCTATCACGAAAACTATACAAGCTAGACGAACCAGACATGCCGGACACTGCTGGAGAAGCAAAGACGAGATCGTAAGTGATGTACTCCTGTGGACCCCCGCATATGGCCAATCAAAAGCAGGACGACCAGCTCGAACATTCATACAGCAGCTATGTGATGATACGGGATGTAACTCCGAAGACCTGCCGAAGGCGATGAATGATAGGGAGACGTGGAGAGAGAGGGTCAGGGATGTCCGTGCTGGCTGCACATCATGATGATGATGGACAAGATTGTTTTTGGAGATGTTAAAGATTTTAAATATACAGGTTATTTTTAGAAAAATTGATATGACTTTGTAATCTAATAAGCTGAGCAGTTCTTATTCAAATGATCATAAATTTTAACAGCCTGTGTAAAAACATCTCAAAATGTTGAATATTTTTTCCAGGCATAGAAATGGCATTCATTGGAGAAAAAAAAGTATTTGAACATTAAGCATAGAATTTTAAATTGTTTCTAGATATGCTGTTGAAATTAGAAATCATTTAAACAAGAATTGGTTAAATTATTAGTTTACGAAAGATCTTTTATATCTCAAATGGTGCCAATTTTGATAAAATCTGGGTAGGATGTTTTGTTTCTTAAATTTCTCTCCGACAATTCACTTTAATATAACAAAAAAAGTAAAGTTGGCGACCTTAGTCGACCTAAGTCAGAAGGCTCCCTTTTCAATAGCTAATACACCAAGGTGTTGGGGAGGGCGCTACTCCTTTCCCTGAATTGCTCCGCTTTACCCTTGATGCATACCTTATATTGCTGAGTGTAAAGCAAGGAAGTATCAAGTACCACTTTTAAAGTCTTTGGTATGATGCGACCTGGGATTGAACCCAGGTTTCCCAGACCATTGGTGAACACTCTGCCCTCTTGGCCAATGAGCTGGTTAAAAGAAACTTTTTCTTTTTTTGAACAAGTAAAAAAAAATGATTTTACAAGTTGTCTGTTGAGTATATTGCAAGTTACAAATAAATGATATATCAAATTGATATTTTGGGAAAAAGGGACAATAAAAGTAAGAGATTTTCTTGAAACTTTATTTAAACCACTTTTCACACTTCTTTGACAAAAGGGATCATTCATCATAGTTGTTTGCCAGGGAAAAATGTTGCTTAGTTTTCATACAAAATAGATTTTATTTATTCTTGAGAAAATTTTTACTTAAATTTGTGTCTCAAAAAACATGCAAACATCTTAAGATGTTTCAAATATACAAATAGCTACACAATCGTACACCCAGGGGTGGAGAGTCCCTTTGTTGTAGTGGCTAATATGTTTGTCTCCAACACTGCAGTAAGCTAGTATAAACCCCAGTCATGCTGTTAAATTCACTTTTGGACTAATACCCTTGGGAAAGGCATAAACCCCTTTATCCCTTCCAGCTGTGCGTTAAATAGTACCATTACTGTTCCTGTACAATAATGGCTTGGGCATTAAATGAAGGTTGATATGCCATTTAACAAAGAAACCAAGCCAAAAAATTATATGCAATTTGTCTTTCATGTATATAATTGTACAATATGGTTTGTGTTTTAGTATAATGATAGTGATTAAGAAGTATGACTGACAAATAAAAACCAGATTGTTGAAATTAAAAATTTTGTTTGGTATATGCTTTGTTTATATAGCATCATCAATGTGCTCTGTCAACAGGGTTTATAATATATGTAATATGATAAATTGATTGTATGATTACAGAGAAGTAAGACCTCCACACCACTAAGAAAGAACTGGATCTGATGTTGAGGCTTGAGTTCTGGGGTATGTGGTATACCCTTTCTATGCCATTACTAGCAGGTCCACTCTGATCAACAGAGGTAGTTCCTCTTAGGGTCTCAGAGATCTGTTTAAAAATTATTAGTGTTAGATAGGAATGCTTGAAACAATATAACTGTGTGCAAATTATTTGTAGTTGATTGAAACAATTGAAATCATTTGTTACTTGAAATCATATAAATCCCTATGAAAAAAAAAAGCTGATTCTGGCATCAAATAACCCTGCAAAAATTGACATGCCGTTAAACCAACCTATAAAGCAATAATATTAATTATAAGTTTAAAGATTTGCAAAACTTATTAATTAACTTATTTGTATCTTTGATTTGAAAAGTTGTTTTTTAAACTTTTTTTTTGCTTTAAACAATTTTTAGGTTAATATATATATATATATATATATAGAGAGAGAGAGAGAGATTATCAGACTTAATTCTGATATTGATTTATTAAAAGATAGCAATAAGAAATTAATGAGAAATTTTCACCTGAGTGTTTTTTTAGCACACTGTATATATAGAGTAATCCAGAAATAACTTTTATAAAACATTGTTAGGAGAGTATTTATTTATGAGCAATACTTTTCATATTAATGACTTGAAACTTTTTCTTTTATTGTCCTTAATGCTTCATAACCAATTAAGCACTATGCCAAGTAAGAGGCTACAATATTATTAAATAAATGTCATACAGAATTTTTCTGAAACTGCTGCAAAGAATTTTATCTTGCATATCAGGAAAGAAGAGAAGGACAACTGTGAGCCTCATTTTTATAGTTAGCAGCAGTCAAGGATTTATCTCCCCTTTTATTTAAAAAAAAAGAAGGGTTTTACCTACAAGTTTTTTCTGTTTTATACATAGACATTTTTCTAACCTTGTACTGAGGAATATGGGTTAGGTTGGCATCAAAGTGTCATTGCCTTAAGAAGTGCAATTTGTGCTGTTTAGTGATTTAGATTATTTGCTACTTAGTCAAGTCACTCAACTCTGATTTATATATACATTAATAGTTGAAGATTGAAGGAGGATAATACCTCCCAGGTTGTAAAGAAATAAAACACAGGAAGTTTACCTGTCTACAGTCTTTAAGTGTCTGTAGAAGAAAGACGAATGAAAATAGTCACCTTTCAATGTAAAGAAAAACATGTAGATGGGTTGATGATTTTTTAGGGTTCTTGATTTTTATTTTTTAAATGAGCTGGAAAAAGAGAGATATTGCTTATAGGCTGAAGATGATAAACTGAAGGATCCTTGTTTTTCCTTTTTTTTTTTTTTTTTTTTTTTTTTTTTTTTTTTTTTTTTGTAAAATTCATTTATTATTAAATAAATTTTAAAAATGGCGTAAAAAGCAACAATCGTGGTAATTTTTTGTATGCATGCCTTCTGCAGTAGGATGTGACACAAGGTCAGTTTTTGAGCACAGTATAGCTGGGTTGAATTTTGAGTTTTCCTTCTAGACTGCTTAATCAAGGCTAAAGAACCCAGTCTGTCTTACTATTTATTCCTAGCTAGGAGGATAGATAACTAGATCCATGTCTTTCCTTGAGTATTAGCAGGAAATGAAAAATAAAATTCATCCAAGATTTGAACTAGGTCACCAATTCCATTTCCTTATACTATGCATACCCCCATTCTTGGTAACATTTTCAGTTTCCTTATGTGCCATTAGTGATAAAACATTTTTTTTTATATCTTAAGCATTTATGCAATGTTTTCAAAATGTAGTCATTTGTGAGCATTTTCTGTGACCTGAGGCCCTGAAGAGTTATTAGGCCCTTAAATTATCCCATCTTACCATTTATACTCAGCAGACTTCAGTTTCTAAAACTCCATATCTCAAGAAATATTTATTTCCAATCTTGGAGAGTACTGTTACAAACCTATCTAACAGACAATATGAATTGAACAGGATTCATAATGTTAAGACACCATAGTTATAACATAGATTTATGTTGAAGTCTTCTCCCATGTCTCCTCTGCCCCACTTCCTGGAAGGCCTAGTACTTGTTAGGGTCCTATCTATGGGTTAAATAGATCTGTTTAGTTATTGATAGTGCTGATGTTATTAGGTGTAAATGTTATGGGAATACTAATGCTAAGCAAACACTGTGTAGTAAGTTGACAGATAGGACTGTATGAAAGAAAGAAATTCTTGATAAACAATTATATGAAAACTGTAAATATGAAGTTAAAAGGAACATGTCTGCCTAAAATCTCAGCTTAAAATAACCCTAGATGGATTGACATGCCATTAAAATCAATCAATCAATCAATCGGGTCAAGTTACATTGAAAGCACTTGTTCCAACTGACACAGAAGTTCATTGATTAGTTTGGTTTCTTTGTTTAATGGCATATCAACTCTTTTTTGGTTATTTAATGCCAAAGCCATTCTCCTAGAAGAATAGTAGTGGTACTATTTAACCCATAGCTGGGAGGATAAGGGGGTTCATATCTTTCCCAAGGGTATTTGCCCAAAAGTGAACGTAATAGCGCAACTGGAGTACAAACTCGCGTACTATGATTCCGCAGTCCATCGCTTTAACCATTACACCATGAGGACACCTGCTGAGTTCGTTGAGTAATCAAATAAATGAGCACTTAGTAGTAAAAATCTAAGACGTATGCCAGACTAAGCAAAATTTAATAAGTTATAGTAACACTTCATGTAACAATTACTATTGTAAGGAAATAGAATTCATCAATCTAAGTTCAATTCCTAAACAAAGTCATCGGCATTTCCCTTTGTACTAATGTTCTTCGAGAAGACATGATTCCTTTTGTTTTACTCCTCATCCACCCATGCTAAACTGAATTTTTTGAAGTAGAAATGTTGATCATTTAATTGTGTGTAAACAAATGTCAGATGTTTAACTGAATTGTTAGTGATACTAAGCAATACTTGGAACTATTTTACTTTGTTGACTTACATTTACAAATTATATATATCTAATATATAATAATAAACTGGGTTTGGCATTAAATAACCTACAATGTTTGATATGCTATAGAAACCAACCAAACCTTCATGGCATCATTCTTAAGCCCACTCTGGCCTGGAGTGGTAGTACCTAATAGGGAGCTATGTATGGGTCTAATATAACTATTTGATATTTAAACTATGTGCAGACAAATGACTTAGGTGAAATGTGTTTATAAATCATATACATTTGATGTATATTCATCAACAGTATTTGGTATTAAATAACCTACAATAGTTGATATGCCATAAAATCAAACCAAACCAACCCTCTTCTCAGTGGTCAGACTACTTTAAGAGCTCTTCCTGCTTCTCCTCCTCCTCCTATAGAATTATGAGAAATATATACCCTCTTTTTTTCTATTTATAATTCCTTGAAGAAATAAAATTAGTTTTTATGAGCACTAAATGACTTTTTCTCGTTTCCTAAACTGAAAATTCATCTTGAGTCAGATTTGACGATGAGGAAGCCAGTGGAGTTTCAGGACTGAAAATTCATCTGAATGGTAGGATTTAATTTCTTGTTTCAATCGCATATCAACCTTTGTGTGCTATTTAATACCAAACTGATCTTTGTAGTAGAACAGGAGTAACACTATTCAATCCATTCCAAGGAGAATAAGAAATTTCATATCTTTCCCAAGAATACTAGTTTAGAAGGGAATTTTTTTTTTTTTTTTTTTCATCATATGTGTGAAAGCATGTGCGATACCCTAGCCTCATCAGCCGCCAACCTGGGTGATAACACAGTTTCGGTAGCTCAAGGCGGTACTGCCACTCCTGGCACTACCGAGCAGCTTTTGCCACCAGATAGGGTATTTAAAAGAAATATATATCTATGTATACACAAGATCAACTAAAAGCGGACATTACATTGGACGTTTGTTCATCTTCATTTTTGTGCAGTTTGTGATTTAAAAATGCATTTACTTGCGGCCGTTAGATGTCATAGCAACCATTTCTTGATTTTGCGTAATTACACGAGAAAGGTGGTTCCGCGTGTATAACATTCATGTTTCAATGGCATATCAACCTTCATGTGCTATTTAATACCAAACTGATCTTTGTAGTAGAACAGGAGTAACCCTATTCAATGTATTCCAAACAAACCCAAAAAACTTACTCGGATACTTAAAAGAAGTTCACCTGTACAGCAAAATTTAAAAAAAAAAAATCTTCCCCCCAAAAAAATGTTAAAAAAATACTTATAATAAATGTTCAAACAAAATATATGGAAAGAAGTGTGTTTAAAGAAATACTCCCCCCCAAAAAGTTTTTCTCCACAAAATATACCAAAAATATAATAAAAAAATGAAATAACATCACTTTACCTCAAAAACTGAACCGGCATTAAATGACCCCTTGTGGTTGATATGCCATAAAACAAAACAAAAACAAATCAATCCATTCCAAGGAGAAAAGAAATTTCATATCTTTCCCAAGAATACTAGTTTAGAAGGGAACATGATTGTGTGACTGGAGTTGACTATGCTTAGGACAATTTTGCATTGCCTTTGGGTGGACAAACAATCAATGACAAGCAAGCATAGCACTAGACCTTCTCGTCTAGTTCAAGCTATGAACAGGCATGCATGCCAGTCTGACATTACACTTAGTGTATCTAAGTCCAGCAGAGTGAACTAACTCACATTGCACCTAGTGAACCAATGACCAGCATAGTCTTGCTGGGGACAAGCCAAGAATCATGCCCGACCTTTCCCTTCCCTCAACCCCCACTTTGAAAAGATCTTGTGTCAAGTCCTCTCTGGTCGGATGCAGAGATTAATATCACTTGCTACAATGTTACAGTCCAACATGTTACCCACTGCACTGAGAGCATTCTCCTGGAAAGATCTCAAAGAGTATGGAAGTGTATCTTGACACTATATCAAGGGTTTTGGTGATGCTTGGACCAATGGAAGACACACTGTAATGTCAAGGAGACTATTTGGAAGAAAGTTAACATTTCATTTCTGTTTTAGTAAATATTGATATTCTTTAAACTCACCTGTATATTTCCTAATTGGAGGGGGCAAAATTAAAGAAAACTTTGACTCAATAAGATCCTCATTCTTCGTTGTAATTAATGAATTTTTAATTTTTTTGCAGTTCAAAATTTTGGACTTGGCAAATGTTGACTTGTGTTGATTTTACCAATGAAACCTAAAATGGGTTGGTTTTGATTTTGATGTATTCACCCAACCTCTCTACCACAAAGTCAATTTTTAAACTGAGCTTAATAGGTTTGCAAAGTTTTCCTTATAGACTGGTTACCTAATCAAGGTGAAAGAGCTCAGTCTGCCCTACTAACCCATAACTGGGGAGAGAATAGTCAATGCATACTTTTTCCCAGGGTATTGGCACTAAATGAAAATGAAAATAACATGATCCAGGATTTGAACTTTGATTGCCGAGTCAATTTTCTATAATGATAAACATGATACAATGAGTGCTTCCACATTGGTCTGACAGTCTTTTTCTATCTATAACCTTTATGAGTGTTGTCCCATAGAAAATAATCTTGGGAAAGGCATGAACTCCCTTATTTCCCCAGATATAAGTTAGATAGTATCACTACTATTCTTTTACAAGGACAGATTTGGCATTAAATAACCCTCAGAAGTTGATCTGTCATTAAAGAAACCAAACCAACCAGAAAAAGAAATCTAAAAAAAAACTAAAAATAGAATATTGAGCACCACCCCCAGACAGTTGACCAATGGTAGTGAAAGCCCTTGGGATAGTCCCAAAAGGTCTGCAAAAAAGAGAGTGGGAACTGGAGATCAGAGGAAGAAATGAAAGCATCCATACCACAAAATCAACTTGAATATTTTGAAGATCTGATGAGATTTGCTATCACCCAGTCTTCAGTTTAATGATCCCACCTTAAACTGGTGTGGAAAACTGGCTGGGATTTAGTGACCTGTTGGTATCTAAAAGTCCCAGTGAATTTTATCCATCTCATTTTCTTAAATAAATTCTGGAAGGTACATACTACATTTTTTTTAAATAGAAGAATTATATATTATAAATCAGTGTTAGATTTTTGGCTCTGCATTCTGTGGTTGCTGGTATGATCTTGTGGAGGTGACTGAGTCCTCTGTAAGAGTACAGATGTAACTAGAGGACACATCAACTTAACTGGTCGTGTGTGTACCATGACTAGTTTATTTGGCAGCACTTATGTGCAATATGAACCAGTAGCACAGTGATAGAGTTCTCCAGTGGGGAGATCATGGTATACACTGCTGATGAGACCTAATACGGTCAAAAGAGCAGTCCAGTATTTCCATATGTCTCAAACAGTCCTTGCTGGATTTTCTGATCATGGTAATTCAATTTATAATATACCATTTGTCAGCATGGTCAATATTATCATTATTAAAGAATTAGACATTTGATCTTAGAACAAAATTTTTCATTGTCCAAAGCTCATCCCTCTCAGCAATCCAACATGGCTATTAATTTGATCCATGATACCATAAAGAATATACTACTGTTAAATTTACTCATCTTAGACCAAAAGCTTCCAGTATCCAGAGTATAATGAACACTCATTTTGTATCCACAAAATTACCACTTGCTCCCTGGCCTGAACTGAGTTGTCCTATTTTTAAATCAGTACAAGTATTAAATACTTAAAGTAGAAGATAACTTTGCCCGTCAATGAGCAACCAAGGATCCTTTTCATAGATATTATGGGCTTTAGGAACATGAATACATTTAAATTAATGCTTCAATAAAAGTGCATAGCTAATTTTATTTAGGTGTCAAGTATTGATATCTTCGAAAGTTGTCAAGCTAAAACAGATTCATTTTGACTGGCTTCATGAAGTTTTCTGCTTCAAGTAACTTTTTGAAACTCAATTATCACCATCAGATTGCAAATTTGTTTCATTTGAGTCAGGTTACTAATCACTTTGGCTTAATGCAATTTATATATTAACTAGCTGTTTATGTAACCTGTGATATCATAAATGGGATTTGGTAAACAAACACATCAGAGATTTAATTCACTTTGATGATTATTACACATAGTAATGCAGCAAGGAAGTGTGTGTGTATGTCTGGGTAGGAGAGAACAGATGAAACAATAATTATAGTTTTATTTATTTTCAATAATCATGACTGCATTTCAAGCTGGTATATGAAGGCAAAGCTCTACCCTATCACTGCCTTGCATTTGCTTGTAAAATATAAAGTCATCTTTAAGTGTCAGTATAGGATAAATAACAGATACAAGTTCTAATAAGTTTAGCAAAAGAGTTATTGCCCTTTGAGGCAGATGTTAGATTTTACAGTTTGTAAATATTTTATGATTTTAAAATGAAGTAGGTGTTTACCCAACCCCTCTGCCTCAGAAAGGATGTGACACAAAGTCAGTTTTTAAGTGGAGTAAAGCTGGTTTTGAATTCAGAGTTTTCATTCTCCTAAACTGGTTGCTAAAGAACCCAGTCTGCCTTAATATTAACCCTAACTGGAGTAGGAGAAATGGATTTTTGCCTCCCCCAAGAGCATTAGTGCAAAAGAAAAGGTAAAAAGTCTGGTCTAGAATTTAAAGGGTTGTCTAAATGAAGTACATGGTTACAGGAAGGATAACTTAAGTATTTTTGACATTCGATTCCAACTTGAGTTTGCCCAGTCAGTTAGGGCTGTAGAATAAACTGACTACTTCTCTGTAGTGGAGGAAGATTCCCCCAATGAGTGTCCTGGTGGATATATGACACTAAACAATAAGATGGTGAGGTTTCAGTAATGTTGGAGTACCCTTTCATTGCCATCATGTGTAGGTCTACTCTAGCCTAGAGTGGTTGCACCTGATAGGGTCCTATCTATGGGTCTAATAAAACTAAATTGTGTTGTTATGCTTAACTGAATTGTTTGAAATAGAACTGTTTTTGACATTGAAACTGTGTACTTATGCTCAACTGAACTGTTCAAAATAGAAGTGTTTATATGTATCAAAATGGATTTGCTCTTAAATAACCCACAATAGTTGATGTGCCATAAAGCCAAACTGAACCAATCTAAATTCACTCATGTATTGTATAATGTCTGAGATAGGCCCTAAAAAAATATAGATGCATGATTTGGATTTCATTGTGTTAAAAATAAACAATTTTAGACTTTAAAAATTTTATATCAGATGCCTGCTATCATTCTGTAAGGCAATCTTGTGATTGTATGCTGTTTAGTGATCCTTTATGCCTACTACAAACTTCAGTTTGAATTGATTTTTGTATTACTATAATCATGAGTGTATATGTTTTTGATAATCATAACTGCATTTCAAGCTGGTATATAAAGACAAAGCCCAGCTCTATCAATGCCTATGCAAATGTTTGTAAAATATATTGTTATCAAGTATCAGTATGGGATAAATGAATGTATGGGTCCTGTATGAACAAAACCTTTTAGGTTGTGAATTATGAAATTTAGAAATTTAGTATCATATCACTGATAGTATCCCCATTTCTCTCTTTGGGTAATCAAGTATTTATATGCTGTTTTGAGACAGCTTACATCATCAATAATTTGATTTTATATTGCTATTAGTAATAGATGTATAAAGGAACAAACATGGCATGGTAGGATATTTGGTGTGAGACAATTAAATTTAGATATTAAAATTATCAATATTAGAAAAATATCCATTCTCTTAAGAGCTTAATATTCTGGTGACGAGAAAAAGTCATTGAAAAGAAGTTAAAATATTTTCCTCAGTTTTATATGGTTAAAAAAAAAAGTTAAAGATTGGGTTTGGCTAACTGATTGATTGAAAGTAAATATACAATCAAGCATTATACTTACTTGGTAACACAATCCTCCCACTAAAGAAGGGGAGTCCCCTTGGTGTAATGACTTAAGTGCTGGACCATGGCTTCAAAGTAAGTGAGTTTAAACTCCAGTCATGCTATTACATACACTTTTGGACTAACACTCTTGGGAAAGGTATTGAATCCCCTTATCCTCCCAGCTATGGGTTAAATAGTATCACTGCTGTTTTTCTCCTAGGATGATTTTGGCATTAAATAACCCACAAAGGTTGATATACCATTAAACAAAGCAACTAAACCAAGTCCCTCACTAAAAACATGCTTTGGGGTCAATTTGATGGCCATCATCATCATGCCATGCCATGCCATCGGCATGGATATCCCTGACCTTTTCTCGCCACCTCTCCCTATCGTTCATTGCTTCTGGCAGGTCCTCAGAGCTACACCCTGTATCCTCACAGAACTGCTGTATGTAGGTTCTAGCTGGTCACCCTGCTTTCACTCACCCATCTGAAGGGGTCCACAGGAGTACATAACTTATGAGCTCATCCCTACTTCTCCAGCATGACTGGTTTGTCTAATTTGGATAGTTTTCATGATGGGTGGTAGGTGGCCGTATAGCTGCTGCTTTGTGGGGTGTTGCCTCCAGAACCTGTTCAATATTGCTTGCAGCATTCTTGTGTAGTTTCTGTCAAGCTTTTTCTCCAGCCGTTTAGTTGGTGGCCATAGGTCTACTTCATTTGTGTAATTCTTTTCAAAATAAGAAAAAAAGCATTTTTAGTTCTTTTTGTTTTGTTGATTAAAATAACAGGATAAATATGTGCAAAGAAGATGTGAGTAAATGTGATTAAATCAACACGTTCAACATTTATTATATTTATTATATAGATATACAGTTGTTAACCGGCTCGTTGGTCTAGTGGGTTGAGTGTTTGTCAATGGTCTGGGAGACCTAGGTTCAATCCCAGGTCATGTCATATAAAAGACTTTTAAAATGGTACTTGATACATCTTTGTCTTACACACAGCAATATAAGGTACGTATCAAGGGTAAAGTGGAGCAATCTAGGGAAAGGAGTAGTGCCCACCCCTACACCTTAGTGTAGAAGATATTGAAAAGGGAGCCTTCTGGTCGCCCTCAACTACCGTTGCCAACTTTACTTATTGTATAATGTCTAATATAATCAAGCTATTGTACAAATGGGATGCTTTGTGAACAAGGCATTATGTGGGGAGCCTTAAAAAAAATGCTGAAAAAAGCCCCCCCCCAAAAAAAACAATCGCAGAAGATATGATAAAGTCAGAATATGCCATTTTTAGATATCTTGCGTTCATAAACAGTTTCAAGACTATTTATATTCAGTAAGCACTTGCTGTTTGAGTTAAATTTTTTGTTGCTATTTATAATGGATGTAAAAATATTCAGTTATTGTTTAGTTTGACATTATCCAATGTATAAGTGTACGATATATACTACTGTTATTCAATAAATTAGATGAATTTTGCCTGAGGAGTTGTCAATAGAAGCACTGTTTATAGTAGCACCCTTTTTTTCAAGGAAATCAATAGTGATGGATCTTTGCATGTCCAAGAATCACCTTTTATACTGACAGCTGCAACTGGAACTTTATCGCCACCAGATAGTGTGTTTCCACTCCATGAATTGGCTTTTCAACTCTGGCTTTGAGTGGAACACTCATGTTTAGCCCATTTCTGAAGATTTCTTTGACTAAAACATTCTTCTCAGTGCACATCACACACACACTTTGGTAAATTGCACATAGTTTGCATTTGTCAGTCACTAAAAATTTTATGACAGAACTCTGTTCCAGCCTGAAGCACTATGTTAGATTGACCACTATTGGGAATAGCTACAAAAGAAATATTTTTGCAAAATGAAAATAATCTTTGCCAATACCAATACCAAACAATGAAGAATTGACATTCATCGAAAAAAAAATGATGGAAAAATTTTTTAAATTGACAGGGAAAAAAAAATTATTGAATGACCTTCCTATGTTCACACACACACACACATACACATATGTTGATTAAAAGATATCAACACGTATATGCAAGTACCTTGATGGTATGGTTTCAAACAGTCTCCACCTTTTCTTAGATGTTCTTAGAATTTTTCATTGGTGAATAGAAAAAGGTTAAGATTTCGATGGGAGTATCTTTAACAAGGATCGTAGGATTGATAATGTGAAGACCACATGTAGAAAGTTCCAAGAATGAGTTGACAGGAATGGTGAACATGTAGAGACAGAAATAAAAATATTATAAAAGTACTCCCATAGAAGTGTTAAAAACTTCTTAAACATCCTATATATATGTGTGTGTATATATATATTGTTGTGCAATGGATAGTAAGTTGAGTTTTATGCCAATTCACAAGTGTTGGATGTTTGAATCCTTATTAGTTGCCTCTGGATACCAGATTCAGCTAAATGAAACTTCTCAACCTTAAAGTTGTGCATTATCTGTTAACCCTCACAACTCATCTGTTGGTTTATCTTCAGACTTGACTGCCGGAAATAAATATGAGATTAGCCTGTTATGGGGATTCCAGTTTTACCGCAGGATCTCTCCATGGTTTCAGAAGATAGTGGGATTTGAATTGTCTGATACCTGTGTATCACTGGTAAAAAAAAAAAAATAAATAAATAATTTTTCCTCTAGACCATCGGTATACATTGCTTCTCCTCATTAAAAAATGTCATCTGGAGGTTGCTGGTTCAATCTTGACTACTGGCAAATAACAAGGAATATCTACTATAACTTAACACATCTACCAAGTCGTGGTTAATGGAATTAAAACAATTTACCCCCTTGGATAAAATAAAGTATTCAGTTCAAAGTTGTGTGTGGGCTCCCCAGTTCAACAGGAAACCCCTGAAGAATGCCAATGGTTGTATTGGCCAAAACATGGTGAGTATAACAATGAAGATGAAAACAATAGTCTGAATATTCTAAGTGATCAAAATTGAGATTTTATTTCATGAGAAATAAAATCATTCTAAAAAAGCTACTGGGAAAGATGTCAATCTGAATTTCCATACCATACCCTAGTGTGTTTGTGTCTTACATATATATATATATTTACCCAAACCCTCTGCTCGGGCAGGATATGACACAAGGTCAATTTTTAGCGGAGTTTAACCTGTTTGACTTTAGAGTTTTTCTTCTCCTAGACTAGTTGCCTCACCAAGGCTGAAGAACCCAGTCTGTCCTACTATTTACTCATAGCTGGACGGAGAATGATTGGATTCATACCTTTCCCAAGGGTATGAGTGCTATGTGAAATGAAATCATTCTCGTCCAGGATTTGAACACGGGTCGCTGTGTCCATTTCTGACGACGATAGCCATTACACCACAGGCACCTCCAATATATATATATATATATATATATATATTTTTTTTTTTTTCCAAAGTGGTTGAGCCAATATCATGGTAAATATTTTTTAAATGACTTACTATACTAGTGAAATTTTTAAAGTTAATAGTTAGAACAGTTTAAAGCAAATATTTTCTGTTCTAGGAAATGTAAACTAATTTGAATATTCTTGAAAACTGGCATGCTTAATACCACACAACTTAAAACCAACGTCCAAATATATATATATAAACACATGTGTATGTGCCTATAGACACACACTCTGTAATAGAAAGTTAGGTCAACTTAATTTATTTAAATATTAACACTTGTACATCATATCAGTTGTGTAAATCATTTTCAATCGACCTTCTCTTACCATTTCTGCTTTGAATGTATTTTTCTTTCTAGATAATTTTTTTTTTTTTGCTTACTGGCAGTATTAAATACATTTATCAGAGTATCATCTACATCATAACACCTGAGTCACATGGAAATTTTTACCTTTTCCTGTGTGCAATCAAGCACCTCTTCCTTGCAAAAGCCATCCATGTTATCGTTGATATCAATTTCAAAGTCACCTAACTTAGTGAGAAAACCCATCACTACTTTCGGATAATTTCGTTTCCTTTCAGTCTCCTGTGTTTGAATTGAATTAGGCAGTGAAAAAAAAAAAAAAAAAGAAGGGTTGTTAGAATTTTAAAAAAATGTATACATAAGCTGTGAGATTCTAATTGGTTTCTTAAATTTTGTACTTTTTTTTATTAGTTTTTTTAAAGAATTCTAAACATCATCTAAGTTTGATAGCAAACAAACTTGTGTATTTATCGTTGTTCTTTGCTGTAAAACCTCTTGCCCTACCCAACTTGACTAAATTTTCTTTGATTTTTAACTGACAACAAAATCTTTGTCAACGAAGTTTGAAAATCCATCATTTAAATTTGATTTATATGATTTTTCCCCCACTTCTTTTGCTTTTTATTGATTCATCTCATTTGATGATCTATCAAGCTTTTAAAATGCTCAGTGAAACTGTGTTACATTACTCTCCTTTTTGGACATTTTATCTTTGTTTTTACTTAAATCGACCTGGCAGTTTAGAAATTCCCAGTTAAATTGCTAAGGATCAGTTTCCATTTATCATAAATTTTATTATGGCTCAAAGATGGAACATGATTTAACACCATCTATTTCTGTCAATAATTATCAATTTCTTTCTGGACACTACTTAGAGCATAATGCTTAGCTAGTTAGGCAAGCAAATCAGTGTTAGTGAGTTGTATTTTCACTGTGTACCTTGTACTTGTGGATTAGGATGAAGCAAAGCTTAGGAAATAAAGATCATTTTGAATAGGGTAATGGTTAATGAACCAGGCTAGCTGACCATTGTTTTTGCGTTGGATTCTCACAAGGTGCCTCATAAATTGTGGAATGGATAGAATCAGTTTCATGTTTTTCACATGGCCAGCTATACGTTGGATATTCACAACTTAGAAAAAAATGGGAAAAAAAGTGGTGTAATGGTTAACAAGCTAAAAGACCTGTAGGTTGCCAAAATAATCTAAACTATTATGCCAAAGTGTGTGTATATATATTTATCCAGGAATCAAAGTCTATGAGAAAGTTGCTAGGACCTGAATTATTATTTTTTTTTTGTTGATTGATATCAAACTTAACGCCAACATAGACTATTCAAGGTTGACGTCCAAGGTTCCCAGAGTGTAAAATATGCCATTTCTGGCTAAATGGAATGAGGTAGCAGTTTTGATAGAACGCACAAAAAAGGTTGTGACCTCCTAAAGAGTGGAATGAATGAAATCAGATAAATGTTTTTCACAGGACCATCTATACATTTGATATTCCTGAATTATGAAAAAGGATTTGACAAAAGATGTAAGAAACAAGAAAACTGGTATTGAAAGACTCTCGCAGAAATAATCAGAATGTTTCTTTACATTTAAAACTCTTTTCATTTTGGATTTATATTCCTACTTCTGTAACCATAAGGTATTGCTAAAATATATATCAAAATTATTTCATTAAAACGTTTTGCTGCTTATCCTCTTCTTACCTGAACATCACCAGATACATTTACTCATGAGTTTAAATGGAACAGAAATAGTGTAGTGATGAACGAGCTTGATTAAGAGATGATTATTTGCAAGTTTCTTTATTACTGAGTGCTCCATACTTCTGGCCCTGTTCCATGTCTCTCTCTCTCTCTCTATATATATATATATATATAGACACACACATCATCATCATGTCACTCCGCCAGCATGGATTTCCCTGACTCTCTCTCGTCATTTGTCTATATCTTCCATCACTTCTAGCAGGTCCTCCTGAATACATCCTGTATCCATACAGAGCTGTTGTCGATAGGTTCTTGTTGGTTGGCCAACACTTGCTTGTCCGTGTGAAGGAGTCCATAGGAGAAAGTTACTTATGAGAATGTCCTTACTTCTCTATAATTGTTCCACATGTCTTGTTCATCTTAGGTGAATGGTTTTAGAGATGGGTGGTAAGTGTACATACAGCTGCTGTCTAGTGGGTTGTTGCTTCCAGGATTTGTTCAATATTGCTCATAGCATACTTGTATAGTTCCCGTCTAGCTTTTTCTCAGTATGCTTAGTCAGCGTCTATGTGATGCATCTGTATAGTAGTACTGACACAACAACTGCTTGGAATAAATGGCATTATATTTCATCAGATCAATACTTGAAACTATTTAATTGAGCAAACAAATGAAGTCTGGCTCATTTAGAAATAATGTTATCTACAAACTATTTGCTTACAGTTCACACACACACACACACACACACACACACACACATATATATATATATAGAGAGAGAGAGAAAGAAAGAAAGAAAGAAAGATGTAATATAACGGACGGGCACTGTTGTTGAGAATGCGTGAGCGCATCGGCTGTTGTCAATCAGTGAAAATGTCACGAACCTAGCGCGTGCGGGCAGAATGTCCTGCAAAGTTAGATGTGATTTTAAAATAATCATGCATGAATTATCACCTGTTTTACGACAGTTTCACTAGTGACATCAAACATTCTGGGATCTTCGATTTGTTCTCCAAAATGTCTATATAAGAAAACAAGTCAGGAGATTTTGGGAGAGCTGAAGGCAGGTTTCAAAAAAAGTGCATCAAAGGTCCAGGAGACCCCACCCGTCCTACCCAGCCTGTTACAACCCAACTGTCTGGAGCGTGTCAACAGCCAGCTATCACTGACACCCGCCTTTGCCACCAAGAAGAAGGGAGGGGAAGAACATAATGAAACAAACTTTTTGAGCTGCAACTGTTGTAGTGCGAGTGAATAAAAAAACGACTACTATTTTTCTCCCTTAAATTTTGAGTTTGAGTATTTCTTTTTTCTGCAGACTCCTTTCTTTAAAACACAAAACTTTGGTCCTATGGTACAGAGAGAGATGTGTGTGTGTAAACAGGATTTGGCATTAAATATAACCCACAAGTGTTGATATGCCATGAAAACAACTAGAACATATATATATATATATATACCTACTATCTAGGGCATTTTGTGTATTTATAGATAGATCATATTTATGTCGATATATGAAATGTGGGTATGCAGTTGGATATGCATATAGTTTTAAACATGCACATTACATATGCATATCAAATGAAATAATAGATTTTTATTTTTATTGGGTATATGTGTATGTTGTGGCTAGATTGAATCAGCCTGCTCAATTAATACACCTGTCTCTTCATTATTTTCAATTTACTCACTGCCTCTACCATTTTCTATGTACTTCCCTAAACAAATGCACAAGTCATTTATTTCCCTCAGCCAGTATTTTTTGGCACAAGGCTAGTGTTAGGGGCACCTTGTGAGAATGAAACTCAAATGTAATCGACTGCTATTTGGTTTGATACCACAGAGAATTCTTTGGACATTACTTAGAGCTGATATAAAATCATTTTATAGTTCTTTTACAGTTGTCATGAGCTTACAAACTTTATGAATTGTTTATTAAACTAGAAAAATTCTATAGTTTTGATATTTGATATAAAAAAAACATTTCAAATATAACCAGTGATTGAACCCAAAGGCGAGTTAGCCCAGTTGTCTGGGGTTGTAGAAAATATTGATTGCATCTCTGCAGAGGAGTAAGACTCCTCCTCCACGGGTATCCTAAAGATGACACTAAACAATCTGATGGTGAGGCTCCAAGAATGGTGGATTATTGGGGAATGCAGAGTAGCCCTTCATTGCCATTGCTCCCAGGTTCACTATGGCTCAGATTGGTTGCACCTGATAGGGTCCTATCTATGGATCAAATAGAACTGTTTGACATTCAAACTGAGAGCAAACAAATGACTTAGGTTAAATTGAATTGTTTGAAATAGAACTGTTTATCATTTAACTGTGTAAAAAAATGACTTGTATTTAATTAAATTGTTAGTGCTACATTGCAATACTTGGAAAAATTTAACTTCAACTTATGCTAAATTAAATAGTTTTAATATAGAACTGTTTGATCTTTTAACTGTGCGTAAATAAATGACTGATATTTAATTGAATTGTTGCTGATACATAGCAAGTACATGCTTGGAAGTACTTAGCTTTGTTGTATAAAGTTGACAAATAATATATACTCAATATATATGCAGAAAACTAATTTAGCATTAGATAATGTACAATGGTTGATATGCCATAAAATCCGACCAAACCAAATCATATATGCTTGATATATATAAAGAGGATTTGGCATCAAATAACCTACAATGGTTGATATGCCATGAAACCAAATCATAAAGTGTATTTAGCATTAAATAACCTACAATGGTTGATATGCCATAAAGCCAAACCAAACCAAATCATATATATTTAATATATATATCTATATATATATATAAAGAGGACTTAGCATTCAGTAACCTATCTTTCAGGCAAATACCCTTGGGAAAGGTATGAACCCCCTTATCCTCCCAGCTATGGGTTAAATAGCACCACTACTGTTCTTCTAGGAGAATGGCTTTGGCATTAAATAACCTAAAAAGAGTTGATATGCCATTAAACAAAAAAATCAAACCATCAGTAACCTATGATGGTTGATATGCCATAAAACCCAACCAAATTCTATATAGTTAATATATATGTATAAAGAGGATTTGGCATTAAATAACCTACAATGGTTGATATGCCATAAACCCAACCAAATTCTATATAGTTAATATATATGTATAAAGTGTATTTGGCATTAAATAACCTACAATGTTTGATATGTCATAAAACCAAAGGAAACCAAAAGCAAATTTCTCAAAATGATTAATCCGAGTGATGTTCATAGTGTAGTTTCTTTGACATAACATTTTGATTAGCAAATTATTAATAACTTTATTCGGAGAACAAAAGATCATTTTATATGATTTTATTTCAAGAAAATTTTCACTATTAAGTCATATTTGATTATTGAAATACATATTTTAAGTTTTTTGAATGAATGCACTTATTTTCTAAAAAAATATTTTAAAGCCTTTTTAGGTTTTAAATTGGATGGGATTCTGAATTATCACTTTTTTACAAAATTGTTGAGGAGTTGAAGGAGAGGGTGTTCAAATTGACTGTGTATACTGCAGTATAATCCAGTAAAATCTGATACTATTCATTGAGGTTCGTGGCTGGGAATTGTAGTTGTATTAGTAATAAACAGTACAATGAATATGTGGAATAACTAGTATGTACCAACTTCCCTGCATAAGCAGGATGTGGCACAAGGTCAATTTTTTAAAGCAGGATTTAACGAGTTTGAATTCTGAGTTTTCCTTCTCCTAAACTGGTTGCTATTCCAAGGTGAAAGAGATCAGTATTTACCAGTAGCTGGAGGAAGAATAGATGGATTCATACCTTGCCCAAAGGTATTAGCACTATCTGAAGTGCAAACAGCCCAGTGCAGGATTTGATTTCAGGTTGCTGTGTCCATTTCCAATGACAATGACCCTTACACTAAGGGCACTCCTCCGTTTCTACTGACATGTACATTTCTTGAGGTCATTTCCTTCTTGGTGGAACCAAGAACTTTTCACCAATTCTTTATAGTAATATTGAAGATGGAAAATAATTTTTTTTCTTTTTAACCATATTTTAACTCGAGCAAAGAACAAAAAAAACCTATGGCTATGTGTCAATATTTTCATATTTCAATTTCATAAAAGAGTGTTAAAAATTTATTACTTTACCCACTACAATGTGGCAAGATTCTACCCTCGAAAAGGAGTCCTGCATATGACACTAAACTATATATGTTAGGAGTGTTCCAGCTTGAAAGCATAGTAGACTGTGGAGTACCCCTTCATTGACATTATTTCTGGATCCACTCTGACTACCACTTCAAGTGGTTGTCCTCATAAGGATCCAATCAGTGGGACAAATAAACCTGTTTAAAAATTATTGATGATAGAAATTCTTGAAACCATCAGTGTTAACAAATGATATTATAAAGCAGTAAGAGTTACTTTAAGATAGAATTGTATAAAAATTATTAGTTTTAGATAGGAGTACTTGAAAGTGTACAAATGTCTGCAAAGGAATGATTATAAATACCACTGAATTTAGACATGTTAAATGCTGTTTAAAACTCGATCTTGTGTTGCATCCGACTCGTGTGGTGGAGGGGTTTGTAAATATATAAATTTATAGGAGTGTCTTTTATATGAGATTATTATTTTAAATCTATATGTATATATATCTTCAGTTAATATATGAGGATATGAGTTGACCATTCACAATTTCTTTCTTTGCTTATATAGATGTTAGTGTGTTGAAATTGGTATTGCCTCCTGTTTGCTTAGTCACTTGAATGATCTTCATTGCATCAATCCATACTGTTAATCCTTTTTAACACTTATTCTTTAAAACATGCTTCATAAAAAAATAAATCGAAAGCCTTTTTGCAAAATATAGCAGCATTAGAGAAAAACAATTTTTTTTCCTTCTTGCTATATTTTTAACTTGGGGTTAAAAAATCCTTTATTATTATTATTATTATTATTATTATTATTCCTTGAGAGTTTTTCAAATTAGCATTAGCCAAAGGTCTTACACTAGACAGACAGCAAGTCTCCAGGACTTTTCTCAGTATTCTGGCTAATCTCTATAATGCAGTAATTTGGGTAGACTCCATTCATCCTGTTATTTCCAAGTCCTCCAGTCATTGTATCAATCCTTTGGTGATTGTACCAAGAGCACCAATTAGAATTGGTAAAATTGTCACTGAAATGTTTCACAGTTTTTTTCAATTTCCTAACAAGGTCCAGATACTTATCTTTCTTTTCACTTTCTTTCAGTTTTACCCAGTGGTCAGCCAGGACAGTATTGTAATCATAATAATAAATGTGTAGACATTTTCTAAGTTACTTATGAGAGTTTGAACTGTCTATCTTTTGGTCAGTCATCTTATAAATTGTGAATATCTTTATTACAATAATAATAGCACTGATGACTTTAATCTTTTTCATGCTTAGTCTTTTGTTTTGATGTGTACTCTTAATAAATTGATATTAATAAAGAGAAGCTCCAATGGACATATGTTGTAGATATTATTATCATCTAATCAGGAAGAGGAGGGTCAGGAATGGAAAAACTGTGGCAGAGATTTGGGGAAGAAGGGTATTGTGAAGACATGGTTGCTGGGGACTGTTGATGCTTAAGTGATTCATTCCAGCGTAGTTCCCAGGTGTCAGAGCAGTTTTAGTGATTTCAAATTGGAATCTCATTAGAATTCACGTTTTACTAGGAATTCAATCACTCCTCCCTTCAAGCCATCATGTAATAGAAATAAATAACAGAATACCTGTGTGTATGTGCATAATTTATATATATATATATATATATTTGTTTTCATGGTAAATTTATGCATGTCCAGAAACATTTCTAAGTAAACAATTAAGATGTTTGAAATTGGTTACTTAGATGTATGTAAGTGCATAACTGCTTGTTTAATTTTATTTGTTCTTCTCTTTTTCTCTCACGCATAGGTTCTTCTATACCTCTAACTAATATATGTATGTATTTCTCTCTCTCTCTCTCTCGATATATCTATACTGGAAGCTTTGGTGTGTTTAGTCCTCTAAATAAATATATTAAATTAATATATGAGGATGTGTGTGTGTGTGTGTGTGTGTGTGTGTATGTCTGTCTGTCCGTCTCTCTCTCTCTCTCTCTCTCTCTCTCTCTATATATATATATATATATATATATATACGCGCACACACACACACACATTATTGCTTTTTATGTTTATGTATAGATACATCATCCATATTTACGTGTATATACTAAATATATGAATGCAGTTTTATACGCATGTATGTTTAAACAACCACATATTAAATATGCATATAAAAGGAATATATATATATATATATATATATATATATATATGAGTATATTTTTGTATTTAATGGGTATGTGTGTATGTTGTGGCTAGATTGAATCACCCTGCTCTATTAATACACCCACATCCCCTCGTCATTTTCAACCTACCCCTTCATCTACCACTTGCTATGCACTTCACTAAACAATTGTACTAGTCATTTATCTTTCACAGCCAATATATGGTACTAATAAGTGATTGATAGATAGTTATCACGGGCATCGAGTGTCTTGCTGGGTCACTCCAGAGGTTGTCAGCAATCAACTGGCCGCACTTTTATTGAAACGGACTGTCTAAATTTGTATACGTCTGAGTAGGGGCCTGACATATAACTAATAAAGTTCATTTATGCGGCAAAATTTACTTGATATAGATTCTAGGTGACTGTCAGAGACATTGTGCTGGCTTGTAAGACCTTAATGGTAAACTGAATGAATCTGTTGCTGGGAGTTCAGCAGGTCAGCCCTTGAGTTCTTGTAGATGGTCATCTACTCTTTCTTCTGGGTGTGAGGTTGGATGCATGCAAACTGGCAGTGGAGGGATTGTTGAGTAAGGTATATGTAGCTGGGGGTATGGCAGATTGAAATAATAATAAGCAGGAAGATGTTGATAAAGACATGAAATCTTATAGATGCCACCCCCATCCAGATTTATAATTGTTGAAACTGCTCATCCTCTGTTTTAAACTTAAGAAATATTAAATAATTACATCACCTTTTCTCACATGAGAGAGAGAGAGAGTGTGTGTGTGTGTGTGTGTATATATATATATATATATATATATATATACTCTGTTGAATTTTGTTAAGTAATTTTTTGAATGAACATTTGTTTTTATTTTTTGGATAAAGAATTGGCAATTATTATTGTTCCTTTAGACCCTAGTGGGATAGGACTCAAAGTCAGTTTTATAAGCAAAATAAAGTTGGTTTGTATTCAGACATTTCCTTCTCCAAGATGGGGTGCTTAACCAAGGCTAAAGAACCCAATCTGAAGTGAAACTCAAAAAGCCTTTTACAGGTTTTGAACTCAGATCCCTGATTCCATTTCTTATAATTATAACCATTACACTTAGGTGACCACTTTGTCTATTCTTTATATTTTTTGTACCCAAAAACCAGCTGGATGTAACATAAGATCAATTTTGAAGCAGAGTAAAGCAGATTTGAATTAAATGTTCCTTTTCCTAGGCTGGTTGCCTAATTAAGGCTTAAAAGAAAACACACTACTCTACTGCTTACCTGTTGTGGCCCCAGAAAGGGTCACTAATGAAAACACAAACATGGATATTAGATAAAAGATTATATTACACAAGAAAGATAGAGTTATATAGAAAAGGTAAGAAGTCTCGTACTGTTCGGATAACACAGATATTGATCTGCCTCTGGTAGTGAAATCTCTCCGTATTTAATATGGTGAGAAGAGTCCATTATGGTAAGATGGGTAAGGCTCCCACAACATTACCCATAGCTCAGAAGAGAAGAATCATGCCTTTTGCAAGTGCATTAGCATACGAGCACACTCATTACATTTCTTGAATATTTTGTCTAGTTGTAATTTTTAGTTACTTTAAACACTATTAGTGTATAATAATAATAATTATAATGGCAAGTGACATGGTGTCAGCTGAGGGTGTCCCTTTGGCAAAGTGGCTAATGTGCTGGACGATAAGTAAGTGAGATCAAATTCTTGTTATGTTATTACATTCACTTTGGGACAAATGACCTTGGGAAAGATATGACCCTCTTTATCCCACACCCAGCTATGGGTTAAATAATATCACTGCTGTTCTCCTACGAGGATAGCTTTGCATTAAATAACACAAAAAGGTTTATATGTTATTAAACTAAGAAAACAAAACCAAACATTCACTTTCGGATTAAGACCCTTGATAATGTATGAACCTCCTTATTCTCTCACCCCCAGATGTTGATTGCCATTGCTCCCTGGTCCACTCTTACCCAGAGTGATAGTTCCTTTTAAGGTCCTATTTATTGTTCAAATAGAAGTGTTTAATCCTTTACTATACTTGGAACCATTTAACTATGTGCAAACAAATGATTAATATTGAATTGAATAATTAGCATTTGATAGCAATACTTAAAACCATTTAATTGTGTACAAAAAATAGACACAGACTTCTTAGAAAAAATGTGACCCATAAACTATTCAATTAAAAATCATATCTGTATAAGTCGGATTTGGTATTAGATAACTGACAAGGGTTAATACGCCATTAAACCAAATAACCTAACCTAACTTGAATTGACTGGTGAGACTCTACTTTTGGAGGTCTGTGGAGTATCCCTCCACAGCCATTACTCCCTGACATATTCTGACCTGGAATGGGAGTTCATGGTATGATTCTATGTATGTTTCAGATAGAACTGTTGGAAAATTATTAAGATTAAACAGAATTCTTGATAGTATATAATAGTAAATTATTTGTGTTAAGAAGAGTTATTGGAAGCTATAATTGTTTACTAAGGATTATTATCAGTTACTTGGAATGATACTATTGTATGGAAATTATTTGTATTGGATAGGAATACTTGATGTCACATAACCATGTGCCAAGAAAAAAAATTCCTAAAAAAACTATACAAAAAATGTAAATATTCACCTATGATGAACATGATTCTCTGACCTCGCAGCATAAAATAACTTGACATACCTTTAAAATCAATCAGTCATCAGATAGTAAAAGTGAATTACTTGATCAGTAGAAATTGAAAAATTCAAGTACCAATTCTTATTCTGGTTAATCGAAAACATTCTGGTTAACTGTGATGAATGTGTTGTAATTCATTTTTTCTTGTGGGAAGTTCCTGTGGGGTAGTGGCTGGATTGTAACGTTGTAAGCAAGTTGGATCTCCAGTTGTGTTATTACATAGACTTTTGGACTATTACCCTTGAAGAAAGTATAAACCTATTTAACCCCACTGGTTATTGGTTAAATAGTATTACTATTGTTCTTTTAATAAGTTGGCTTTCATATTAAATGACCGAAAAAGATTGATAAACCATGAAAAATAAATAAATAAAAGAAACTAAACCAGTTCGTTTGTTATTTTTCTTTTGTTGTTTTTCTTTTTGGGTGGGTTAATACGATCTTGGTCAAAATGATTAGCACCCATGAAATTAAAGTACATTATAGCGAATCCTTCCTGATAAAAGCAAGAAAATGAATCTAATGAAAGATCTTTTGTCTATTCACAACTTGATAAAGAACAGCAAATGTAGTTAAACAACAGCAGTAGCCCAGTCTCTAGACAATTGGGTAGCCTCAATTGATTAAAAAAAAAGGAAATATCACATGTGACTAGCAGCCCTTCCTCGATACCCTCTGGTCAACTCGTTTGTTCTGTCTGTCAAAAAAAAGCAGTTCACAAAGAACAACAACAACCCACTCCTGCTGCTGACATGCCCTTTTATGCAAGTTCCGGCCTATTGAAATTTACATACGTGGTAGATTTCTTCTCGTGAGAGATGAGATCAGCCCACTATAACTTCTGCCTCCAGAAGTGGACATATTTTCCTGTGCTTGACATGCAAGGCATAGTCTTACGCGCTTTGATCCAGGGGGTAAGTTTCCTGTCTCGCTACAAACAAACAAGTTTAACAAACAACAAGTTTAGATAAATTTGGTTATTTTCCATTTATTTCAGAAGATAGAGTGAAAAAATGAAAGGGTGCCAATAATGGATGACTAGAACTGTAAATAAAAAGAAATAAAAGCAGGGATTTAAAACACAAAGCTCATGAATGATTAAAATCTCTCAGAGAGCATATAAATTCCATAAAATGTTTCAACAGTTCTATCAGTATTAGAAATAATAGTTTAATATGACCATATAAGAGCAAAATATCCAAAAGGAGTCCACCTGGCATTATGATTTAGATGGTGGGCTTTGACATCATAGTAAGTTTGAACTCAAATTATGTGGTTCCTTTTTGGTCCAATACTCTTGGAAAAGTTATAAACCCCTTTATCTTCCAAGCTATGTGTTGAACAGCACCACTACTGTTCTTCTGTAAGGATAGATTTGGTAATAAATAACCCTTGAAGTTTGATATACAATTGAACAAAGAAACTTCAGCAAACAAAAATATCCATAAATAGTTATATATAAATGTTAGTGGTAATTCTTCAACTGAAAGGAGATTTACTTGGCTGATGATTTGATTTTGAAATGCATTGATCTTTTCATGGTTATTTTTATTGGCTTGCCATCAAAAAATTCATTTTTTGGTTTACAAACATTCTGCCCTGATTTAAAATAAGAGGTATCTTACTACCATTATTAGTTTTGTGATAGAAGTACTTAAAGAAAAGTTTAAGATAACTTTAATATCTGTGTTGCTTCATAGGCTTCAGGTTAGTTACAGATGTCTAATGATCATATGGAAATCAGACCTGACCGATAAAATAAAACGTAGTCTCTTCCAGGCAGCGGTCGTGTTGATACTGCCATATGGATGCACTACTTGGATGCTAACAAAATGGCTGGAGAAGAAGCTAGATGGCAATTACACAAGAATGTTGCGAGCAATATTGAACAAGTCCTGGTGGCAACATCCCACAAGGCACCAACTATACGGCCACCTGCCTCCCATCACGAAAACTATCCAATTTAGACAAACCAGACATGCAAGACACTGCTGGCAAAGCAGGGACAAGGTCATAAGTGATGTACTCCTATGGACCCCCATATATGGCCGAGCAAAAGCAGGATAACCAGCTCAAACATACATACAGCAGCTATGTGAGGATACGGGATGTAGCCCTGAAGACCTGCCAGAGGTGATGAATGATACGGGGAAGTGGTGAGAGAGGGTCAGGGATATCTGTGCTGGCGGCACGACATGATGATGATGAATGATCAAGTCTGCAAAGAGGTCAGACCTCTCCTCACCAAGTGTCCTAGATATGACAGGAAACCATCTGATGGCGAGACTCCAGCTTTGAAGATTTGGGGAATTAGAATACCCCTTCATTGCCATTGCTCCCAGGTCCTCTATGACCCAGAGTGGTAGCACCTGATAGGGTCTTATCTACAGGTCAAGTAGAACAAACTGTGTGCAAACAAATGACTGATGTTGAATTGTGACTGTTATATAGCAATACTTGAAAACATTTGTGTGCAAAAAAATGTTATTAACAATTCAAATATATATATATTTAATATATATGTGTAAAGAGGATTTGGCATTAAATAACCTACTATGATTGATGTGCCATAAAACCAAATTGAGCCAAGCCACCCATCTAAGTACTAAGCAGGCTCATTGCTGCTTAACTGGGGTGAGCTGGTAGAAACCATTGCTTCCATTATGGCATTGACTGTAGACCATCTTCACCGAAAATCTTGGTTTGATTCAAATCATGTAATTAAGATTGGCATTATTTTGTTATCAGAAAGATTAAATGTATAAATCTTCCCAACACCTCTACCACAGGCAATATGTGATACAAAGAGTTTTCTTTCTCTTACACTGGTTGCCTAACCAATGCTAAGGACTCAGTTGGCTCTACTGTTTATTTGTAGATAGGGGGAGCACAGATAGACTCACACCTTTGACAAGGGCATTAGAATGAAATGAAAGGGAAACTGCCTCATTCAGGATTTGAACTTGAATTATCGATTCAGTTTCCTATGAACACATTCATGACATGAAGCATGCCTCCCCCAAAATGTATCCACTTAGGGCTGAACTTGAGATGTCTGCCCCTCCTAAAATGCTAAGATACCCTAATATGCTCAATGTGCAAAGTACCCCTCACAATCACACATTCTCTTGAACTGTGACAGTTTCAAACTCAACTAAAATACTACCAGACAAGCAGCCAAAATGACCTTTTCAAAAACAATAAACATGACTTTTCTAAATAAAGAAAAAACAAAAAAAATAGTCTTGGACCGAATCAACCTTTTCACAAAAATTTAACCAAATATAATCAAATACTATTTGAAAAACCTATACCCTAAACCCAAAAACCAACCTAGAAGGCAAAACTAATTTAAATGTTATGGCATTGAATGACTCACTGAGGTTGATATGCTATTAAACAAAACTCAAACCCAGATGTCTGCTTCTTGCCTCTTATCAATCTGCCAGTTGATATCATTTACTTTTGGTTAATTTTAAATTAACTATTTTTCTTATTTTTTGCTTATCCTTATTATCTCATATTATTATCTTTATCAGAACCGTCAAAGGATATTCATTTATTTTCTATTGTTAGAAACTGCCCTGCAGCACTTAGTTTTTTGTTTTTAGAGATTTACTATGACCAAAACTAAAACACCAGATCTTTGCAAACATTATATTAATACATAATTCAAAATGTATCTAAAAAGAAATAATTTGATGAAAAACTGAATTATTAATAATAATAATTAAGAAAAGAAATATATAAAGATAATCATCAATAAAGTTTGGAAGAGATAGTAGCATAACTGGTATCACCAAAGGAAATGGAATTAGAAATCCATGTTCAAATCCTGGATGAGGCTGTTGACATTTCACTTGGCATTGATGACCTAGAGAAAGGCATGAAGCCATCTTTCTTACACCCCAATTATGTGTAAATAAGAGGGCAGACATTGTTCTTTATCCTTGGTAGTACAACCAGTCTTGGAGAAGGAAAACTTGTAATTCAAACCAACTGTACTCCACTTAAAAACTTTATTTTGCTGAAGTGGTTGGGTACATAGATATAGTTTGGGTATTGGTTCAATCAAAATGTTCCCTCGAAATTCAATGAATACTTTTCATACCTTTAAAAAATGAAATTGAAATATGTCTTAACTTAGGCTGTCATGTTTTTAAATATGTGATATAAACTTAATAAAGATAATCATTTTAAATGGGAGTGAAAAAAATTAATTTTATTATCAGAGTGTTTTCAAAACAATCATTTTTGCATTTTATTTATGTACATTTACATTAGAAAACTTAAAAATTTATCTTGACATTGATTGGTTGATATTTTTGGTGCAAAAATTCCTCTGTGAGTGTAAGTCTTGAATTTTGTTCAGCTTTTTTTTTTCCATTATTAAGATTTCATATTTACTTATCAATCCCTATTTTAGTTAGTGTGGATTTAAGTCCATGAGAAAAGTTTGCAATGCCAGCAAGCTATGATAGTTGTCCAGGTAGAAAAAAAACAAAAATAAAAAGCAATGATGTGTTATTTCCTTCATTAAGATTCAGTTCCTATTTCAGTTATTTATCCCATTAGATGATTCAAGTTAGACAGGTAACCAAGTGACAATTGTGATCATTTTCAATGGTCTCAACTTAGTGGTGTAGATTCAGGAGCTTCTCCACTCAGGCAATACCAACTTCATCATACTAAAAGGTCATGTCTTATAATAAGTAATAGCAATAGAGCTATATTTGATACCACTTACCTGCATGCAGAGGAGGGCTCCATATTTTAATGGAAAAATAAAGTAGGTTTCACCAGCCTTCATTAGGGAGGCTAGGTGAATACTTTTCTTATTCTGTGTTGATCTGCATATGTGTACATATACACTACCAGTCAAAAGTATTTGGCAACCTACAAACATTTTTATTTTTCATCCTAAAACTGTTATTTTTATTGAAACAAGTCAAGCACCACAAAGTTTTATTTATCATACTAAATACAAGTCTTCATGAGCTTCATTAAATAAATATTAAATCAAAAACACAAAAAACATCTGAAACATTTGATCCATCAAAATGACTCCCTTTGGCTGCTATCACTGCTTCACAGATTCTCAGCATTCTTTCTACCATAGACTGAAGACAGTTCTGCTCAGCTTTCCTGCAAGAGTTGCTAAAGGTAAGCTGCACTTGTGGCTTGTTTAGTTCTGATTTATTGGTCAAGTTTATCCCACACTAATTGAAGAGGATTCAGGTCCTCTGATTAAACTGGTCAAGCCATCAGTTGAAGAGCTGGGTGTTCCTTTTCACTCTTAATGTACCCCTGGCAGAGTTCACTTGTATTCTTTGGGTCATTATCTTGAATGAGTATAAATTCTTGACCCACAAGCTGCATTCCAGATAGAATTCCATGATGTTGCATACTGCAGCATCATGATGGCCAGTCTGATTCAATTTGCAGTTCACCTGGTGCAAATCCCCCCTACACCATAACATCTTCCTCCATGCTTAATGGTTGGTATGATATAGGGTGTTAGAGCTCTTCACCAACTCTTTACTGCACATAGACACTCCTATTTGACCCAAAGATTTTAAACTTTGATTCGTCTGTCCAAAGAACTTTATTCTACTACTCTGTTGTCCAGTCTTTGTGTACCTTGATCAACTGGAGCATTTGGATATTGTTTTGCTTCTTCAACAGTAGTTTCTTGTCAGCAATTCTGCAATATATGCCAGCTTCACAAAGTCTTCTCCTCACAGTGGATGTTGACACATTTTTCCCCCAAGATTGGTTCAGTTGTGCAGTGATGTTTGGAGCTGTCAGCCTTCAGTGAGACAAGCTGGTGACTCTGATGAAATGGTCCACTGCATAGCTAAAACAGATAGTATCTAGCGAGCAGTAAGTCAACACAATATAGTCTCATGTAAGTTGAAGTGGTGTAATAATTCAACTTTTAGAAAACATATGTATACACAGTACAAAAGAAGAAAAACACCTTCATATCAATTTTTCAAAAGATATCTGGTTATACTTAAGTCAAAGTTTCTGAGGAAGACTTGTATTTAGTATAATAAATAGAAACATTGTGGGGCTTAACTTGTTTCATTAAAAATAACACTTTTAGAATAAGGAATAAAAATTGTTGAGGGTGGCCAAATACTTGTGACTGGTAGTGTGTGTATGTGTGTTGATGTTCATATGTATTTATATATATGTGTGTGTGTGTGTGTTTTGATATGCATACATATAGACAAGTGTGTGTTGATGTGTATATATATATATATATATATACACACATACATAAAGGTATCTGTGTATGTTGATTTGAATATATGCATAAATGTATCTATTGAAGTGCATAGATGGATAAATGTATGTTTGTGTTGATGTTCATATGTATTTATATGGATGGGTTTATTTGGATACATATAAAATGAATATATGTGGATGTGTGGGTTAATGTATATATATATATATATATATATATATATATATATATATATATAAGCATTTATGAATATTAGATGTTAGTATTGGCCTGGGGAAACATGGATTCAATCCCTGGTCGAGTCATACCAAAGACTCAAAAAATGTTACTTGATTCCGCCCTGCTTAATATTCAGCATTATAAGTATCAAAAGTAAAGTGGAGCAATCCAGGGAAAAGAGTAGTGGCCTCCCCTACACCTCAGTGTAGTAGCTACTGAAAAAGGAGCCTTCAGGTCACCCTTGACTATTGTTGCCAACTTTACTTTCTATATGATACTTAACAATCACCTGTCAATATGTTTCAACCTCAACTTATTTCTTTGTCTATTTTGGAGATTTATGTAAACACCAAGGATTTTCCACTTTAATTTCTATCAATTTATCATTCTATCTATATATATTTATTTATATAGATTTTTTTAGCAGAGGCGCTCATGGTGTAATGGTTACCATCATAGGAAATGGCCATGGCAAACGAGTTCAAATTTTGGACAAGGCTGTTTGTGTTAGATATACCTTGGGAAGGGTATGAATCAAACTATTCTCTCTTCTGCTTTAGAGCAGACTGAGCTCTTCAACTTAAATATAGTCACCAGTCTAGGAAAAGGAAAACTCTGAATTCAAACCTGTTAAACTCAGTTTTAAAAAATAGATGTTGTGTTGCATTCTGCTCGTGTGGAGGGGTTGGGTAAATATGTAAATTTCCCGACCATTTCGGTTGCTTTTTACTGGACTACTACTACTAAATCATTTTCCATATTTAAAAAAAAATTATATACAAGTATATATATATATATATGTGTGTGTGTGTGTTGTCTGTCTATTTTAATACCCACCTGTCTGTCCAACTTATGTAGCAGTCAGTGCTTACATGTCTATTGATACATGTCTTTGTGTATGCTTATCTCTGACCTTTTGTGCACCAATTTTTACATATGTCTGCATCATTATATCTTCATCTTTGTTCATCTGTAAATATCTATATATCTGTGAAGAATGTCAGTCAAGATGATTTTTCTCAATTCTATATTAAACGAAAAGAAGAAAAGAAAAAGAGAATTCCAATTCAACCAAACTTGCCTGGCTGAACAGTAATCCCTAAGTCTGATACCCCCTCCCAACATATCCCTTTGTTTCATATAATCTTAATACTTACCCCTTGTTCAAATTGATTCCACTCCAACCACCTTTATCTAAAAGCTCAGCATCTTATCTCATCTCTACTTCTTTAGTGTTGTAGTTTTTTTTGGGGGGGGGTGCCCTTGTCTGACTTTCTTGCTGATTCAAAGAATAATTAACATTTTGCTTGCAAGGAAAATATGTATCAATTAATTTCTTGGCAAAAAATTATACATCTTCCCACAGTCTGACACACACACACACACACACACATCTATTGGTATGCTTTTCAAGAAAAAATAAAAACTTAAATACTAGACCATATCAGTTTTATCATCCTCTTTTTATATCTGTTTTTTCTAAAGCACTTGGTTAGATCATCATCATCATTATTGTGAACAGGTGCTAAACAACTTCTTTTTTTTTTTTAATATCTGCAGTTTTCATGACTGTCATTTATTGCTGAATGTGACTACACTGATGAATGTTCAGGTCACCATAAATAGAATCTGTTACAAGAGCACTTTTCCTCTGCGTTTATCTTGCTGTAGCCATGCACTTCAGTTATAGAGCAGCCATGATGTTATCCCTTGAGATTAGAGAATGGGAGGGAGCAGATCTAGAAAAACAGAAATGCAGTCTGACCTTGATTGCTCTATTGCCATTTTAGAATCAATTCTTCCTATTATTCTGCTTCTACATGTCTGTCTATGATTATACTTCCTACCTGCTTAGGTCTTAACAATTTTTCTCTCTTTTCCTTTTTTCATTCTCTCTGTCTCTCTCTATCTTTTCTCTGCTTCTCCTCCATCCTTTCCCTTTCATCTTGGCATTTGACCTTCTGTTGTATCTGTCTTTTGAGACATACTTGGATCTCATTTTTGTCAATACAGTGCTTCTGTAAAGTTGTCCTCTTTACTTTGACTCTTGGAATCAATTTGGCATAGAAAAGAGATTCATTTTCTAGTTCTTGTGTCTTTGGTAGACAGGGAGGGGACTTGTTCAAAATGGTCTAATTGCATCACTGTTCACAAGTTATTGTCCTTTGAAAGATTTTTATTTTCTCTTATGGTTATTTTGTAGAGGACTAAAGTCAACTCCAAATATTTAAGGGGTGGTTTTCTTTTGCGTTTTTTAGATGCTTTCTCCTTCTTTTTGTTGCTGTTGCTCTTCTCAATATGGTTTATTTGATCCCATGACATTCAGATGTTTTAGGTTATAGAATGAAGAAATAATAAAGTCAACTCCAAAGACATTAATCTGTGATTTAATTTCTATTAAGATGTTTTGGGTTATAGAATGAAGAAAAAATAAAGTCAACTCCAAAGATATAAATCTGTGATTTAATTTTTATTAAGATGTTTTGGGTTATAGAATGAAGAAATAATAAAGTCAGCTTGAAAGACATTAATCTGTGATTTAATTTCTGTTAAGATATTTTGGGTTATAGAATGAAGAAATAATAAAGTCAGCTCGAAAGACGTAAATCTGTGATCTAATTTCTATGAAGATGTTTTGGGTCATAGAATGAAGAAATAATAAAGTCAGCTCGAAAGACATAAATCTGCGATTTAATTTCTATTAAGATGTTTTGGGTTATAGAATGAAGAAATAATAAAGTCAGCTCGAAAGACATTAATCTGTGATTTAATTTCTTAGAATTAAGATATTTGACTTGTTTATATTGAATTTGGGTATTGGGCATATTTTGATTTGGCTATTTGAATTAAATGTTTTTATTTTAGTTTTTCAATTGCAGATTTTTTTCTTGAATATTTTGACATCATATTTTTTAGGAGGTATTTGGATGGAATACTTAACTTGGATATGTACATGGCATATTTTTTTCTTGGGTACTTAGAGGGTATATTTTTACTTGGGCATTTGGATGAAATTCTTTAACTTGGGTATTTGGGCAGAATGCTTTAACTTGGGTATTTTGATGGCATACTTTTACTGAACTTGTTTGTTGAAGCTAAATTAGAATTTTCATTATCAAATCTGACTTGTAAACTTGGTACAACTCAGGTTTTAAGTGGTTGATCAAACTCATCTAGTGAATACCTCTAACAACTAATGTTTTAATAGAATGATTCACTCTACCTTTTCAGCTCTTTTGAGCCCAAATATTATTTAGCCAATAGAAAACCTGCTAGGGGTAATGGATGATAGTGATGGATGGTGAGAGAAAGAGAGCTAGGAAAATCAGTGTTGTCAATGCGATTTGATGATAAGGATGATTATTTACCCTGTAGGCCCCATGAGATCTTCAGTATTGTTTAGTATTAAAAGAAAATTTGTTTCTAATTGCTTGGATTTGAGAGTTAAAGTTAAAAACAGGAAGGACTTTAGACAATAGAAACAAATTTTTACTGCAATCAATATAACAAGGGTGTGTCCTCATGGTGTAATGGTTAAAGCAATGGACTCTGTAATCGTAGTAAGCGAGTTCAAACTCCAGTTGCACTAATACGTTCATTTTCGGACAAATACACTTGGGAAAGGTATGAACCCCCTTATCCTCCCAGCTATGGGTTAAATAGTACCACTACTGTTCTTCTAGAAGGCTGGCTTTAGCATTAAATAACCTAAAAAGGTTGATATGCCATTAAACAAAGAAAACCAAAACCAATATAACAAGGCAAACTTTTAGTCATGATGTTTCTGTGGATCTGAAGTCTAAATTTCTGGAAAAACATTTTGTTTTTGCTTTGTTTTTTAAATGGAATTGTGAAATTAAAAAAAAAAGGCAATTTTGGGGGGTTCTTTTCTCTACTTCTAAAATCTTGTTTCAAATCTATCAAAGAGATTAAAAAACAAGTCAGATTGCCATTTAAAAAGTTGCCTAACTAATAAGTTAATTTGGATCCCATACTGCTAAAAGATATTCAATGTCTCCTGCAATCTTTGACAGTAAGTACATTTTCTGATTGTTTAAATACTTATGAAGAGTACTCTCTGAAAGAGTAATTCCCAAAAAGACTATAAAAAGTACTTACCAAAAGTATTTCAATAAGTAAAGAAAATTTATTTATTTTGTTGATAAAGTTGAGTTAAGTGAAATCATCTTGCTTGAATCTATCACTGGTGATCTTTTTTTTTTTCACTTGTAGTTTTTTAAAATCTGTCACAAAGTTTTTTTTCTTTAAAGAATTATGTTGATCTGGACTGAGAAAGAAAGTAAGGCAGGCTATTTTAAGTTGAACAAGTGAAATTTTTTTCAGGTTATAAGATGACAAATTTCATTTTTTTTTGTTGGTTTGTTTGTTTGTTTTTGTGCCTTGTCTATCTTGATCTCTTTCTGTCCATGTGGCTCAATCTGTCTCAGCCTATTCCTACCATGATAATATTTTCTTAATTTATTTCTGGATATTTTCTCTATATTGACACATCTCATATTTCTCTTGAAGCTACAGTTGCTCCTGATCTGTGAGATGGGGGGGTCCTCGTGGTGTAATGGTTAAAGCGGTGGACTACGGAATTGTAGTAAGCGAGTTCGTACTCCAGTCGCGCTTTAAATTCACTTTCGGGCAAATACCTTTGGGAAAGGTATGAACCCCCTTATCCTCCCAGCTATGGGTTAAATAGTACCACTACTGTTCTTCTAAGAGAATGGCTTTGGCATTAAATAACCTAAAAGGTTTATATGCCATTAAATAAATCAATCAGTTAGATGATCTGTGATATATTTACTGATTGTCTTAAAACATTTTAAAGAAAAACTGCAAAGGATGCAAGCAAAATCGTTGATGAAAAACTAATAAAATTAGGTTATATTAAATAATATTTTCTTTTAAAACTTGTTCAAAACCAATAAGATAATTTCAGGAATAAAAAAAAAAGATTGTTAAGTTCATTTATCTTATCCCTTCACTATTAGCAGGTTTGACATTAAATCTTTTTTTTTTTTTTCAAACTGGGCACTTTCCTCTGTACTGGTGGACAGTGCCAAAAATAGATGAGCATTCCTCTTTTTGGGGGGGTACCTCAAACATCAAACATAACTCAGTTGACGGGGCTTAGAATATGCTGACTGCATCCCTGAAGTGGTTTAAGACCACCCCACAGAAAATAGGCATGTTCTGGGCATGACATAAAACTGCATTCAACAGACTCCCATTATACAGATGAGAGAAGTGTGGAGTACCCCTTCATAACCATTACTCCCAGATTGTCTCTTATTCACAGTGGGAGTATCTGTTTGAGTCCCATCTATGGATTAAATAGATCTGTTTAAGACTTAGTCATATTTGATAGGCTTTTGTGAAAAAAAAACTCTTTATAATATCTACATAATAAATGTAAAAATGAATGTATAGTGAGTATGATTCTCTAATCTCTAGGCATGAAATAACCCTAGATAGGTTTGGCTGAGTCAGCTGGGGCTGTAGAATACACTCACTGCATCTCTGCGGAGAAGTAAGACACTAAATAATCTGATGGTGATGTTCCAGTAATGCTGGAGTTTTGGGGAATGCTGAGTACCTCTTCATTGCCATCACTCCCAGGTCCACTCTGGCTTGTAGTGGTAGTACTTGATAGGGTCCTATATATGGGTCAAATAAAACTAAACTGTGTATTAAGGCTAAACTGAATTGTTTGAAATAGAACTGTTTTGTATGCTAAACTGAACTCTTTTAAATAGATCTGTGTATATGTATAAAAATGGATTCGGCGTTAATAATCTACAATGGTTGATATGCCATAAAACCAAACCAAACCAAACTTAGATGGGTTGATATGCCATTAAAATAAATCAATCTTACATCATGAAATAAATCTGATGCTACTTCCTTTAACCTTGATGGTTAAGTTTTGCATAATGCATTTTTTTTGTTTCAAAATAAGTACCAATTTTTTTCAATACTTGGGGTGATATTTTGTTAAAATTGTTGAATAGAGAATGAATTTGAAAGAAAAATATCAAAAGGAATAAATTACAATGCCTGAATGATTTAATTATTTTATTTATCAATTAGGTTTGTGTAAAAAATGGTTCTGCTTTTTAACTATAAACCTTAAAGATTAAATATTATTTTTTCTAACTGTCGAAGAACTGTTGAATAGTTTACATTTACTTTTTATGCCACCTATCAAGTTGTTTTTGAGTAGTTTTGCCTTCAAATGGTTGTCATCAATCAGAGAATGATGTCTGTAACTTTGGCCATTTTTAAGACTCATCTCTGTTAGAAAATCTTTCTTATCCAAAGATAAGATATTCATTTATTGACAGTTCCGTGGCCAAATGCTTGGTTGAAATTCTGACCAGTTTCCATGACTTATGTTTCATCTTGAATTCAGAAAATAAAGTCACTCAAATTGGCTCTTACCCCATCCCAAATAAACCAAAATGAAGAGAGGTGATTCCCAGTGGTTAACATGATGAACTGTTTCATTGATGTAAGATATTCACTTTAAGTTAAATACCTTTGGAAAAACTATGAACCCTCTTATACCCTCTTGCTATGTTAAATAGTATCTCTTCTGTTCTTCTATAACAATGGCTTTAACATTAAATAAACAATGAGGGTTCATTTCCAATAAAACGAAGAAACCAAAAAAAAAAAAATAATGAAAACAAAACCATCAACATAAATCTGTTGGGCAAAATTTGCCCTTTAAAATGACATATCATATATAATAAAAAAAATAGTTGTGTCTTGAGTATGATGCTAAACAGTATCTGGTGGTGAGGCTCCAGTTCTGGTGCTCTGGCGAGAGTGGAGTACCCTTTCATTGTCATTACTCCCAAGTCCACTCTCTTCAAGAGTGGTAGTACATATTACCATTCTATCTATAGGGGAAACAGATCTGTTTGCAAATTATTTGAATTAGATAGAAATACTTGATATCATATAATGGTGTACTAAAAATCTTAAAAATAAATCTGCAATGTACACAATTCCCTAACTTCTTGGCATAAAATAAACCCAGATTAGTTGACATGTCCTTAAAGCTGATGATGCACTTTATTTTAAAATAAGCATCAAAATTTAACAAGAACTGCTATTATTTTTACATGAGCCTCATCTCTAGAACCATTTAAGTTGTGATGAGCCTGCTTATTACTTTTATAGGTAACCACTTCTGAAGTTTAGGTACTGAAAGCAATCTAAGACCTGTCTACTAGATTAAAGAAACCTTTTAACAACCATTTAATATTTATGATTTGGCTATAGAGATTAATTTTGTATATCAGGAATTGAGACATATTTGTGTAAATATTGAGTTGCTCAGAGGAATTCATTGATAGAATGACAAAAAATAAAATTGTGTCATTATTTACTCAGTCATCTCAGTATCTATTATTATGTGTGTTTTGTTGTTGTTGTTTTTTTTATCTTAGTTTCCAAGACAATGTTGCCCTAAGCTTTCATGTTATGGTTAAAGCTTGAAACTTGAGGTTCAATTTTTCCAGGTCACAATATGACAAAACAAATCAAAAGAAAAACATTTTTCAAATTAAACTTCCTTTTAATTCCTTTTATAACATAATTATTTTGTTTGCTTATTTTTTGAAGGAACAAATATTTGTTAGAAGGAAATAACAAGTCTTTCCTGTAGTTTCTGTTTCCTTTTCTTCCAGAAGAATTGGTAGAGAGTTCCCGGGGATAATTCCAGAATATTTTCCTTTTTTTTTTTCTTTAAGAACTTTACAAGCATGATTTCATATTTCCTGTTTAGAAATTCTTTCTGACAAAACAGGCAAGATTTTCAAAAGTATTTATATTTATTTATTTTTTTAATTTCATTTCGTTATGGTTAACGAGCAGGCTGTCAACTATGACATTTAGAGATTGTGTTCTGTCATCAGAAATGAATTGCCAGGCAATGTAGATGTTAGATCAGGATTTTAATGTTTGAAAAGGATGAACACTATCAAAGCAATGAATAAATTAGTCTTTTTTTATGTTATTGTTTTTTTGTTTTTTGTTTTTTTAATTATTTACTTGAGATTATTTAGGAATCAGCTTCTTTGTATTAAGCCAGCATCAGACTTTCCTGAAATGGATTTTTATAAAAAGATCTACTTTTGTATTTTAAGTTGAATGCACAGAGATGCATATACACTTTTAGAATAATATTCTGGGATATATGTGCGTGTGTGTGGGTATATATATATATATATATAAGTACATTATTATTTTATAATTATGAATATATGTGTGTGTGAATATATATATATATATATATATATATAAGTACATGATTATAATTATGCATGTATGTGTGTGTGTGTGTATATATATATATATTTTATATATATATATATATATATAAGTACATTATCATTTTATAATTATGTGTGTGTGTGTGTGTGTGTGTGTGTGTGTGTGTGTACTTTTGCATATATATATATAGAGAGAGAGAGAGAGAGAGATGGAGAGAATCCTAGATGCACATCTATGTATTTAGGTTTACATAGGAATTTGCATCAATAAGTTTATTGCCTAAAACAGTTATTAGTTGATGAATTTTGATCTGAATATTTTACTGTTTAATGTTCAATCCAAATGTTATTCACTACTGAATCAAGTGCATTTGAGAATGAAGATGATTGAAGAAAAATATTTTTTCTCTTAAATGAATACTAACTCGTTATTAGGCTGTGGACGTATTGATATGCCTAAATACATATACATATACGTATCTCTGTGTATATATGTATTGATAGATACCTATATGCATACACACACATAAATTTGCATGTTTTGACTCACACACACACACACACATATATATATATATATACACACACACACACACACACACACACACACACATATCTCTCTTACTCTTTGTGTGTGTGTGTGTGTGTGTGTATATATATATATATATTCACACACATGCATATCCATTTATATATATATATATATATATATATATATATATATAGTTACATTAATGTGTGTGCATATATTTATATATATATAAGATTGTCAATGACAAATAAGTATAGAATCCATGTGTTTCAAAATCTCTTCTTTTTTGTTCCAGTGGAATCTCATATTTATAAGATTATATTTTTTGTCAAAATCTTTTTTTTCAGTGGTTTGCAGTTATTGCATTGAAGCAGTTGCAAGTTGGCCTTCAAGTCTTCCTCTCTTTCCTTATCTTCTATTCAGAACCCCACCCCCTTACCCCACTTGAAGATTTGTACCAATATTATGAGAATCTCCTAGAACCAGTGTCAGTTATTTGTTGAACTTCTTTCTAATTATGTAACTGTTTTTTGTTCTCTTTGTTCTTCATGGTTTAAAACATAAGTGTTATGCTTAACAAATGTGAGGAGAAAGAAAACTCTTAATTCAAACATGCTGGACTCTTCTTAAAAACTGTCATTGTGTCACAGGCTGATTGAAGAGGTTGGGTACATAGATATGAGGTGAGAAAGAGTAGTATAAAGATTTTTAAAAATTTATTTTTTTAATTTTAAAATTCAAATGAAGATGTTTGCACAGCTGAATAATTTAGAGAATCAAGTGATATCCTGATTGCTGCAGAGGTGAGCCAGTGTCTGTTTTTTTTATAAATTTGGATCACTATTCTCTGTACTTTTTGCCTCTCACACAAACTCTCTCTCTCTCTCACACATGTATATACGAGATAAACAAAAGGGATATGACAAATAAGAATATTTCTTGGTAGCTACTTAATTTTTTAATGGATAGTATTTCCTTATTCATTTTAACTTCTCGGGCTCATTATACAGAAATTTAGAGCAAAGAAATATCAGTCAAAAATCAATAATTGACCATGCTTCATTGAATAGTTAGAAAAAAATAATGAATTGACTTGGGGTCTTTATCTATTTATCCATTTTTTTTTCAAAAAGAAAACTTAAGGGAAGATTATTTAAAGAGAAAATAAACTTAAAATGTTAATTTTTCTCTTAGTTTTTTCTTATAAGTAATGCCTCAAATATTTATGAAATTTTCATTCTTAGTTTGTGATAACAGACAGAAAATGTAGGTTATGTGGTGACAGAGATGAACAAGTTAATCACATAAGCAAAGGCAGCAAACGGGCACAGAAGAAATACAATTGGGTGTGAAAGGTTATTTATTGGGAATGGTGCAAGAGATGAAAAATTGACCATAATGGCAAATAGTGTATGCACAAGTCAATACCTATCCAGGAAAATGAGATGAATGAAATTCCTTGAGTCAGACAAACAAATCCCCCACTCCCACCCAAAAGGCCATATGTTGTATTAATTAACAAGAAGAACTTGTCTTTGCTTGATTTTTACCATTATTAAATTTGTCCCATTCATGTCACTTTATAAGGAAACTTTTTCTTTTGATCAATTATATATGGTGTGCATTTTATTTTATTCTGTACAAAATCAGGGTGGATGTTTGTTGTTTTTTTTTCTTCATATTGATACTTCATAAAAAAAAGAAGCAAAAATTAATTACATTTAGGTTCATCCACATTCTATGTCCAGTTCCTATCATTTCCTCTCTTTCTTTCTCAGCTGGTTTTGCTCCTCCCTGAAACCGCTGTTGTTTTTTGATGTTTCACAAGAAAAGAGAGAAAAAGACGTCTTTGCTAGATATTGACACAGAAGAAAAGAAAAAAGAAAAAAGTCCATGACCAAAAAAGCCCCATCCACCCGTCCGATATACACTTAAGAATTTTTGGTCAGTCTACTAACTATGGCTATTTATTTCTCTATCTCATATTTGACACAAGCTGAGTGTGGAGGTTGTTGAGTAGGGAATGGCAGTGACACCGACTTTTTTTTGTCTGCTTGAAGCCCTGAAAGAACCAGCTTTTCTTGGAAAGAAACATTTTTATCTTGGCATTACTGACTTATTGAATGAAGAATTCTTTTCTCTTCCCATCTCCTGCATCTTTCCAACACAGTTACATTGTTTGCATCCATAAATATATTTTGGTCATCTTGATTTTTTTTTTTTGTCCTCCCACCCCCTTACATTGCCTCTACTCTACTTATTGTCTTCTGTAGAATCTATATCTCACATGGTCTGCCTCTGTCTGTCTATATGTCTCTCTCTCTCTCTCTCTCTCTTTCATAATCTGTTGCTTTCTTCACCAGAAATGACGTGCTCTATCCATGGTTCTTTTTTCTTTCCTTTTAGTGAATTCTTTTACGTAGATTTTGTCTCTTTTTGCATCTAGCACTGTTTGTGTGGAGCTTCGAATGGGCCGACTTAATCCTCTGCAGAGGGGTATGTAGTAATTTACGAAGTTATCAGTTTCGCTGTGGCACTAGGCTGAATGAATGGGGCACCCAGTGCGGAGGGGGTATGACCCCCCCTAAACAAAGGGGTGCCCTGGTTACTACACTAAACTGCATGTGGTGGTGATATTCCTGTTCTGGTGCTCAAGGGAGTCGGGAGTGCTCCTTAATTGCCATCATTCCTTGGTACACTTTCACACAGTGGTAATACCTTTTAGAGTCTCATCTATGAGTAAATTAGATTTATTCATAAATTATTACTCTTAGATATGAATACTTGAAACCTTACAACTGTATGCAAATTATTTGTATTTGATAGGATTTTACTTGATATCATATACCTATGTGCAAACAAATAACTACTATTGAATAAATAATTACTTGAAACTATATAATTTTTAGTGTTGGAGAAGAGAGGAATATTTGAAACCATATAACTTTATTTGTATTAGATAGGAATACTTGATATCATCTAATTGTGCAAGGAATTCTTAAGAACCAATGAACCAAGAATAAAAATCTAAACATAAAATGCTTGTGATTCTTTGCATATAATATCCCTAGACGGGCTGACATGCCGTTAAAATCAATCGATCGATTCCCGCTTTCTTCTTGCTCATGTCTATTTTTTTTTTTTTTTTTTGTCTTATCTTTTATTGAAACCTTTCACACAGGTCTCTTCTCTGCTTCTTTTTTTTTCTTCTCCTCCCTTTGTTTTCTCTCTCTCTCTCTCTCTCATATATATCCTCTTCCCACCCTTTTGTCTGCCTTTTTCTTCTTTCTTTTTGTTTGATCTTCATCTTTACTAACATATCCATTTTATATTTGAGGTTTTTGTTGAGTTTCTTTCTTAGTGATAATTTATTTAGTTGTCACTTTGTAGTCATACTTGTAAGCCCCTTTTTGTCTATTATTATTATTATTATTATTATTATTATTATGACTTCGTTGTTCTTCTGTTTTTTGCAACTGTTTTGTCATATGGTACAGAAAATGCGACAAGATAAAGCTGACTAATACATTTCATGCTTCAGAACGTCACAGAATTAGTTATTCCCTCACCCTTTTACACCTCTACTCCATTTCTTTCCTCTCCCCACCTCTACCCCTTACCAAAGTCAATGGTTGTCGGATGATTAAGGTAGGAAAAGACGTGGCATTTTCCATGATAGATATCAGTTTTCACAAAGAAGATGACATTGGTCTCGTGTCTTTAGAGAAACAAGACCAAAAAAAAAAAAAAACTCAACAAAAAAACAATTGTAGTGTGGTGTTGTGAAGTGGAATAAGAGAAAGGAACAAAAAGACCTGGGAAAAACCATATCAGTTGGTTGTTTTGGAAAAAAGAAGTCAAAGCAAAAAGAATATCTGACATTTCCAGAGTTAAAATATTTTATAGGAGCAGCCATGCTGTTTCTATCAGTAGCCAACAACTGGCAGCTTCTTTTGTGGCATCAAAGTAACAGGGTTGTTGGGAAGAGAGATTGGGTTTCAGGAGGACAGTGGCAGGGTTGTCAGCAGGGGTTGGTGGCAGTTAGACAAAGAAAAAATAGGTGTTGGTGGATAAGTTCCAAATTGCCAAAGTTGGATAATCATTTTTAGACTCTACCATTTCTCACTGTCTCTAATAGGTGCCATGGAAATTATACTAGTGGTATGAGTTTGACAAAATGATGATTGAGCAAAGGATTGATATTTGAATAAATGGTAATGCTTTAATAATTAAAATGATTAAAGTAACTCACACAAATGCCAAACAATTGGTTATTCCATCCTTGCTCATTCTTCTAGTTAACATTATCTCAAGTCTCTTAGGTATACTGTTTAATGTCCAAGTATAAAATCTTGGCACTACTTAATCCTGTACCAAATAAGAACTTAGGTGTGATTGATTGATTAATATATTTTAAAGGAATGTAAACCTGTCTTGGGGTATTTTATGCCTAGAGGTTAGAGAATCCTATTTATATAAACATAATCTGTGTGATTGTTTTTTTTCAGTTATTTTTTACACAAGGTTATGTGGTATCAAGTATTCCTATCTAAAAGATCGATTTGACTGTGAATAGGAGTCCTACAGGTACTACACTATGGATCTGAGTGGACTTGGAAATGATGGCAATGAAGTGGTTCTCTATCCTCCCCAGATTTCTAGAAGTGGATCCTCACCATCAGATGCGGTGGAGTGTCATACACAGGATACCCCTTTTTGTGGAGGTGTGTTACCCCTCTTCAAGGGATACAGTTGGTGTACTCAAAACCCCACTGACAAGTTGATAAACTGTAATAGGACAAGAATCAATGTTTATAAGAAGGCAAAACAGTGAAAACTTTTATGAAAAAAATTGAATTAAACAGAAACAAATTAAATAGAAGTCAAAAAGAATAAAAAATATCACATGATAAAAAGACAAAGATGAATACGGCCCAGTCAGCTGAGGTTGCAGAATACACTGATTGAATCTCTGCCAAGGGTTAAGACTTCCTCCCACTACGAGGGTCCTGAATAAGACACTAAAAAATCTGATGGTGAGGTTTTAGTAATGGTGGAGCTTTAGGGAATGTAGAATACCCCTTAATTGCCATTGCTCCCAGGTCCACTCTGGCCCGGAGTGGTAGCACCTGATAGGGTCCTATCTATGGATCAAATAGAACTGTTTGTCATTTAAACTGTGTATTTATGATAAACTGAACTGTTTGAAATTGAACTGTTTGATCATTTAACTGTGTGTAAACAAATGATTGATTTATATAGAAAATATGTTTAGAAATCATATATTTAATATATATGTATAAAAATGGATTTGGCATCAAATAACCTACAATGACTGATATGCTATTAAACCTAACCAAACCAAATCTTAAATTTTTAATATATATGTATAAAGAGGATTTAGCATTAAATAACCTACAAGGGTTGATATGCCATAAAACCAAACCAAGGATGTATACCATACATTCTTGTGTATCGGTCAATGTTTGATTTATAGTGATGAAATAATGAAGTCATGCCAAGAATTTTTGGAGCCAAGTTTCAGTCTTTGTCATGACATTATATGTTAATTTCAACCTTCCCAAAATATGGCTCATAGATAATGTTTTTGTCACACAGGTTGCATTACCAAAGTTAAAGAGCACAGTCTACCCTGCTATTTATACCTAGTTAGGTGGAGAAGAGATGGATCCATGCCTTTTCTAAGAGTATTAGCTTTTAGTGAAGTGCAAACAGCCTCATCCAGGATGTGAACTCTGGTTGCTGATTCCATTTCTTATGACAATAACCATTAAGCTGAGAGTGCCTCCATAACTTAAGATTATTATTGCTCATTGGCTTAGTGGGTAGAGTGTTCGTCAATGGTCCAGGAGACCTGGGTTCAATCCCAGGTCACGTCATACCAAAGACTTTAAAAATAGTACTTGATACCTCCTTGTTTAACACTCGGCAATATAAGGTTCATATCAAGGGTAAGTGGAGCAATCCTGGGAAAGGAGTAGCACCCTCCCCTACACCTCGGTGTAGTAGCTATTGAAAAGGGAGCCTTCTGGTCGCCCTCGACTACAGTTGGCAACCTAATTTTTATTATTGAAAAATAATAGTTTGTGATTCATTTATAATATTATGAAATATGATAAGGTTAATTATTGAATTGTTATTTACCAATGTATATGGTAAAAACCTTTGTATCAAAGAGTAGTTTTTTAAGAAATGATTAATTTATGTGCTTATCTACTCCTCCGCATGAGCAGGATGTGACACAAGGTCAATTTTTAAGCGGAGTTTAACAGGTTTGAATTTGGAGTTCTCCTTCTCTTTGATCAGTTGCCATACCAAGGTTAAAAAGCCCAGTCTACTCTACTATTTGCCCATGGCTGGAGGGAGAATAGTTGGATACATACCTTTCCCAAGAGTATTAGTTCTACGTGAAATGCAAACAGCCTTGTTCAGGATGTAAATTTGGGTCCCCTTTGACCATTTGCAATGATAATAACCATTACACCACAAGAACCTGAAAATGTTTTATATATAATCATCCATCTTTAAAAGTTATCAAATATAAATGAGGTTTTGATTTCATTTTTTTGTATTTATTAGTCACACCACTGGATATAATTATCCAAATTAAATATTAGAGAAAAAGATGGATTTTTGAAGATCTAATTATGTAAATGGAAGGAAATTTGTTAACTCTAACCTGGCCAACTGGAATTTTTTTTTAATTTGTGAAAGTATTGGCAAAGTAGCGAAAAGAAAAGGTAATTTGTGTTTTGAGGATCAGCTTTTAAAATCAAGAACTCTCTAGTGTGTTCAGCAACAGGAGATAGAAAAACACATTAAGTGTGAATGCAATCATTTTGTTGTTGTTATTATTATTTGTAAATCAAAGAAACGAAAACAGAAGACAAAGATGACAGATTCCAAATAAATATTTCCTAATCACCTTGATATTTAATGTTATCGGAAAGTGGAGAAGACTGGGTTAGGTTGTGAGGTAAGGGGAAAGGAAAAAATAGTCAGAAAGTTTTCTCATGTAGACAGTGATAGAAAAAAAAATCTGAATGACAGCAGATGAGGATGTAGAAAAGCTACTGCATTTGACCAGCAAATATGACTTCACCAGAAGTGTCAGATGAGGAGATAGTTTGAGTTCTTTATCAGGAAATCACTTGAAAGTTTGAAACTGATAAGAACAGAGAAGTTAATCTTCTGCTTCCAAGAACTAGAGTGAAGAGAAAAACAGACAAAAGAGAAAGAGAATTAAAAAAAAAAGTAGAAAGGCAACTGTTGGGAAGAGAGAATGAAGTCAAAAATGGTCATGATGGATGGCACTGATAAGATCAAGGCCCTTCACACTGATGTAGTTTTAAATATTTACACTAAATGTTATCGAATTGAGAAACATTTTTTTATAAATATTGGAATCTGGTTATATATGTATGTGTGTGTTGGCTTGCTTTTGTGTTAGCACATTGGGAGTTATTTATTCCATTGTAGATGGAATGTACTCATACATTTGAGAGTGTGTGTTTGTGTGTGTATGCATATATATATATATATATATATACACACACACACACACACACAGAGACAGATACATGTTAGTACACTTTTTGTATCATCGATTAAATGACTTATTAAGTACAACAGTGTAAGACGTACCTTAATTTTATTGTGGGATTATTTTTAGTCAAGGTTACTCATGATATAAATAAAGCCTCTAAGGTCTCTAATTGACATTGGGAATACAATTGTCATTTTTTAAGTCAGAGTTCTTCTTCTACACCAAGGAATAGGGGTAATTTACCCTGCATTGAAACTGTTCTTTAAAATTTTATGATCACCCTGTTGGTGATGGTATATCCTGAGGTGGAGTAAGACCTTCCCAAAAAGGGGTATCTTTTGTATGACACTTAACTGCATTTGATAATAAGGCTCTAGTTCTGGATATTTATAAAGTGTGGAGTACCACCTCAATACCATTACTCTCATATCCACTTTGACCCAGAATGATAGTACCTTTTAGGGTCACATCTATGGGTCAAATACATCTGATCAAAAATTATGTGTTTTTGATAACACCTTGTGCAAAAAAGTCTTAAGAAACAACTACAGAAAAATGTAAATATGGATATGAAATGAATGCGATTCCCTAACCTCTAGGCATTGAATAACTCCAGATGGGTTGATGTGCTGTTAAAATCAATAAATCAATTCTATCAAAAAGATATCCCTCGACTTTATTTTCTTCTTGTGGCCCCCAGGTAAAATACTTGTCAAAGTTTGGGGTAATAGTATCCTTTCATGTAGTAATATTACGATAATAGTAAAAAGTATTTCCTCACTGAAGCCTTATAGAACTATTTGCATAAAAATGGATTTGGCATTAAATAACCTAAAAAGGTTGATATGCCATAAAACCCAACCAACCAACTTAAGTCTTATGTTATTAAATCGAATTTGTATATATATATATATATATGTGTATGTGTGTGTGTTTATCTTACACATGGATGTATATATCGTATGTGTGTATATGCAAATTAATGGAAGAGTCCACATACATATGACTGGTGGCCCACGAAAGACTGACACTTTTTAAAGTCATAACGAACTTGTTTGTATTATTTGTTAAAGATTATAATTGATCTTAGGAACTGGAAAAAGTCAAGTTAAAGTGTGAAAGAATAAACTAAAAAAGGGTTTAACTATTCAGCTGACAGATCTACAATATCCAAAGAAAGAAAATTATGTGTCACTTACTTTAATGTGAAGAATACACCAAATAGAAATATGCTTCGTGTACAGATTTAAAACTAATGGCACAGTGATAGACTACCCATAAAGTGGTCATTGCAAAAGTATTTGTACAGAAGCAACAGCAAAAACTGTTTGTTTGTGAGTCAGTCTTTTATGGGCCACCTCATGGGTGTGTATGTGTGTCTGTATATATATATATATATATATATATATATATATATATATATATATATATATATATATATGCTGGTTTTATTAAATAACAAAGATATATGTTGTCTATATAATTTTATTAGGATCCTTTCAAGTTTCCTGACAGGTGCTTTGGTTTTAGGTTGAAGTTGATGGATGAATTTACCGAAATTGTCCTACGTACTTACAAACAGTTGATAGGCCATCATGAGGGGTTTTGCAAATGTAAAGAATTTCTTATTTTTAAAGTTTTAAAACATCCTATTTCTCTTGATAGCATTTTGTTTTAAATCTGTTTTGATGTCATTAGAATGTGAGTTTAATCCAACTATAGGTTTATGTAATGTTTTTTTGTAATTTAAATTCAACTTTAAAAACTTAATAAAAAGCCATTCTTTACATGGGCAAAACACCTGATGATGGCCTCTGAATGGTCCAAAAGTGCTCAGGATAATTTGAGTCAATTCATCTACCAATGCAAACCTAAAACCAAAGCATTTGTCAAGGAATTTGAAAGGATCCTAATAAAATGATATAGACAACATATCATTTAATAGACAACATATCATTTAATCAAACCTATGTGAATGAAGGACTGTTGCCCAATCACACACACACACACGTGTGTGTATATATATATATATATATATATATACACTTGCCTAAAAAAGTTTTTTTTTTCTTTACTTTACAATAAACTTGATGTTTTCCGTACCAGATTTTTGCATCCAAATATCCTCCCTCTTTGGCCCAGTTGGCTGGGGCTGTAGAATACACCGACTGCTTCTCTGCAGAGGGGTAAGACCCTCCCACAAATGACTGTCCTGGATATGATGCTAAGCAATCTGATGATGAGGTGCTAGTAATGCAAGCGCTATGGGGAATGCAGAGTATCCCTTCATTGCCATCACTCCCAAGTCCACTCTGGCCCGGAGTGGTAGCACCTGATAAGGGTCCTATCTCTGGGTTAAATAGAACTAAACCGTGGTTTGAGTTTACTGTTTTTTGCATTTAAACTGCATATATATGCTAAACTGAATTGCTCAAAAGACAACTGTTTTGACATCTAAACTGTGTACTTAGGCTAAACTGAATTATCTGAAATAAAACTGTTTTGACCTTATGCTAAACTGAATTGTTTGAATTAGAACTGTTAGACTAAACTGAATAGCTTAAAATGTTTTTGACAATTAAACTGTGTACTTACATTTAAACTGCATGCTTCTACTCAACTGAATTGTTTGAAATGGAACTGTTTTTGACATTGAAACTGTACTTAGGCTAAACTGAATTGTTTAATATAGAACTGCTTAGACATTTAATTGTGTGTAAACAAAAACTTTACTTATACTAAACTGAATTAGTTCTGTTTGAATAATCTGAATAGCTTGAAATAGTAATGTTTTTGACAATTAAATTGTGTACTCATGCTAAACTGAATTTTTTGAAATAGAACTATTTGCATAAAAATGGATTTGGCGTTAAATAACCTACAGAGGTTGATATACCATAAAACCCAACCAACCAACCCTCCCTCTTCTGAAAATGAAAAACCTCAACCAGATGAGTTTATTTCCATTTTCATTATTGTTGTGACAAAAAAATTTGTTCTTGATTTCTATTTTTGTGTTGGTTTACTTGTTGCCATACATCTGTAAGCAGCAAATTTTTAAAAACCTATGAAAAAGCTAAAACATTCATGTCCATTGCAAATTGTACCTCTTCATTTAAACTTAACAAAATCAAACATTTTTTTTTCTAAAATCAGAACTTCTGCTGTTAAAATAAATCTTTGATAAACAATTTTCCACAATGGAAATTTATGTTGAAACTTAATCATTCTGAAATAGGTTGGAGGTGAGGGGAAAATCTTTTAAAGATAAATATGAAAAAATAAAAACAGGAAAGACCTGTAATTAGTTATCTATCAGTCATTATTTTAACAGATTTTTAAGTCCAAAATTTAGGGGTGTGCATTATATATGAGAAGTTTTTTTCTGGATACATGACTCATCATATTCTGAACCGAATGACTGAAAGAAAGCTATATCCAGAGTCCAAAGTAATATGTTTTCATCATTACAGAAAAATATTTACTAGATTGTGTGTTTGTTGATAATTTTGTTTTTTCTGATGTTGAGCATATTTTCCTTGCAAACTTATTGCATATTTATGTGTACACAACTGTGTATTTATCTTTGATATTAAGTAAATTTTGCATTTTAAAACATAAACTATATAAATTCTTATTAGACTTTGAGAACAAAAGAAAGTTGAAAAAACACTAAATTTAAATTTGATTTAAATGCTGCAAATTCTTATAAGTCAACATCTATTATACACTAGAATTTTTTCCTGAATTTCATAGCTCAAAGTTAGGGGTGCATGTTGTACACAGTTAAGATATATTCTGCATCCCATTTCAAATCATCTGGAAGAGCAGTGGGATCTCCTAATGTGACATTTCCTTTCTTCTGGAGTAATTAGTCACCACATCAGATTGTAAACAAAATGGCTTTGAATAATCATAATTATTAGTAAATGTTGTTTCTCTCTGCTATTTAAATCCACAGAAATTCACCCATTTCTTTCTGCTGAGTACAGCAATAATAAAGCTTTAATCTAAGCTTCCTTTTCATTTAATCCTTATTAATCTGATAATAAAATAACTTCACAAGTGTAGTTTATATTTACAAGGTAATCTCCTTAAATGTAAAATTGAATAAATGATATGAATTTAAAAGAACAATAGATTTCCTATGGACATAATGAAAAAGATCTATTTAAGGATTCTGATAGATTGATGAATGTATATCACATTACACAGGTTGTGAGGAAGTGGGTTGAAAGAGGAGGAGAAGGAGGAGTTAATTGGTCGGTTAATCTTATAACAATATCAATAAAAGAATAATAAAAAAATCAGCATATTTCTCAGCCTTCTTGTCACATGTAAATTTTTTTCTTTGATAAATGAATTTATTCTGAGGGCAGTATCCTCATAGCAAAACAAGAAAATTGTATTTTCTGTTTTGTCATCTTTTTCTTCTACATGCATTGGTGTGTGAGAAAATACTCGTAGATACACACACACACACACACAACTATATATATATATATATATATATATATATATATATATATACCTAAACTTGACTGAGAAAGTTTGTTTTTTTCTTTACTTCGCAATGACCTTGATGTTTTCAATACCAGATTTTTGTATACAAATACCCCCCCCCGTTCTGCTATATGAAAATGAAAACCTTAACCAGATTAGTTTATTTCCATTTTCATTATAGTCACACACACACACACACACACAAGTATATATGCTGTCTCCTGCAGAGAGATAGGACCACTCTACCAAAAAAAGAAAAAGAAAAAAAACCTGTCCTGGTTATGAAACTAATTTGCATATGATGATGATACTCCAGTTCTGGAGATCTATAAAATGTTGAGTACCATTTGTCATTACTTCCAGACCCACTCTGACCCAGTGTGGTAGTACCTGTTAAGATCCTATCTATAGATCAAGTAGATCTATTGAAAAATTAACATTATTCACATGGTTTACTTGATGCCATATAACTGTAAATCAATTGTACTAAGAAAAGTTACTTGAATCAAATTGTTAACAAAGAATTATCATGAGTTACTTGGAACCATATAAGTAAGTAAAGTTAGCGACAATATTTGAGGGTGACCTGAAGGCTCCCTTTTCGATAGCTACTACACCAAGGTGTCGGAAAGGACACTACTCCTTTCCTAGGATTGACCCACTTTACCCTTGATCCATACCTTAGAATGCTGAGTGCTAAGCAAGGAGGCATCAAGTACCATTTTGTGAGTCTTTGGTAAGACTTGACATGGGATTGAACCCAGGTCTCCTGGGCCATTGGTGAACACTTTAACTATTATGCCAATGTCTGGTGGAACCATATAACTCTATCCAAATAAATGATTATTATTAAATAGAAATAACAGTTTGAAACTATATAATTATTTATGTTAGATAAGAATACTTGAAATCATACATCTGTGTGGAAATTATTTGTATCAGGTTGGAATATTTGATAGCATATAACCGTGTGCCAGAAAAACTTTTTAACAGCTACACAAAATATAAATATACTATGAAAGTAATTCAGTAAAATCTAGGCATAAAATAAACCTGGACAGGTTGATGTGCTGTTAAAATCAAACACTGAAATACAGTGTAACCCAGATATAAGAGAGTTGCCAGGACCAGAGAAGAAGTCTCTTATATCCAAGTTTGGGCTATTTTATATACATTAACACAGGCTCTAATTTGGGACCAGAGGAAATCTCTTATATCCGGGTTCCACTGTGTGTGTGTGTGTGTATATATATATATATACACACACACACATAATTGATATTGATAATATAGTTTACTAGATCTATAGAGTGCTTTAATATAAGTGATAGAGCATATGTATCTAGTTGAGGAAAGTGTGGATATAGTTGATGATACTTGGTGATAATCGTTTATTGCTTATGTTATGAACAGATAAATCATATATACATATATATATATATATATATATATATGCACATAGATACACTCAACATATTCAAAGAAAAAATAGAATAAAAGGTTGAAATTAGTTGGCTATAATATTAATAAAAGTAATTATGTTTAAGAAAGAAATACAATATCTTGTTAGTTAATTAAATATTGATTGTTTAGAAGTAGATTTTTGAGGTTATTTCTATTGTATAAATATGTTCATAAAATTCTATTAATGATAGAAAGAAACCTTGAAAATAAAAAAGAAAATAATCAGAATTTTTTGTTAATCAAATATTGATCACCTCCAAGCCTATTTTTTCATAACTGCTTTGATCCTTTTAAGCACAGACACACTTGCCAAACTTATCAGTTTTAGAGCAGTTTGACATGTAAATACTTTATCGTATATAAAATGCAATGTGTATCTTTCTGATGTATATATATATATATATATATGACTCTTTCTACATGAGCAGAAAAATTCACTGCATATCAATGGGCAAATTGCCCATTTTTATATAGTCAACATTTCTAGTGGTGTTGTAGAAGGAGAGCTTCCTTAAGCTTGATAAATAAATATTTTGCTCATTTCTACATATCATATGCTGTTGATAATCTTGTTAAAAGAGTATTTTCTGTTATTTTATTTTTCAGATTATTTTAAATTCTTATTTTGACATTAAAAAAACAAAGATAATGAAGAGCAAAGTGTTGTGTTATTTCATTTTTAAAGAATGGGAACTTTTCTCTGAAAAAGGCAAAATTTTTTTTCTTTTCATAAGATAAACACCATTTTTTTTTTTATTTGCTTATAGCTAAAATTATTTTAATCTCAGAAAAATATTTCTTTTGGGGCTATTCACAAGTGTACTGAATCAAACAGAGTGCTCTGGGCTTAAACAGAGATCTGTCATCCAATTTCTTTTGGCTGAGAAGTACAAACCATGTGAAATATACATAATAATGTTTGTTAACGGAGAAGAGGTTTAGTTAAAAAAAGTTGTTTACAAATGGACTAAACATTGGTGTGCCATTACAAGCCTAAGTCAAAAAGTCCCTGCAGTAGAAAAACACTAACTCTCCTGGAACAAAAATGTTCTGGCTACATGATAGGACCTTTCGCTATTGATTTCCTTGAAAAAGGTGCAACTGTAAAAAGTGCTTTTTATTGCCAACTCCATAATCAAAATTCATCTTATTTATTAACTGACCCAAAACTTCTGCCATAGATAGAATGTGACACAAGGTAAATTTTTAAGTGAAAAAAAGCTAGTTTGAATTCGTAGTTTTTCTTTTCCTAAGTTGGTTACCTAACCAAGAGTCAAAACTAAGTCTTCTAAGCTATTTACCCATAAATGGGTGGGACGAACAGATGAAATTGTGCATTTCTCAAGAACATAAGCATAAAGTGAAATGCAAACAGCCTCAACCAGGATTTGAACTCAAGTCCCTAATTCCATTTCTTATGACAATAACCTTTATGCTGATCATACCTCCATCAACTTTAAAAGTATATATGTATATATTAAAAGTAGTTAAATTTATTGGAATTGTTTTCATTTGTAACTAGGGGAAAAGACAAAGAATGAATTGTTATCTTGACTTAATTTTACCTTTTGATAACCCAACTATAGATTGAATAGTACTGTACATTGGCATGATGGTTAGAGTGTTCGCCAATGGCCCAGGAGACGTGGGTTCAATCCCAGGTTGAGTCATACCAAAAACTCTAAAGATGGTACTTGATGCCTCCTTGTTTAACACTCAGCATTATAAGTTAGGGATCAAGGGTAAAGTTGGTCAATGCTGGGAAAGGAGTGGTGCCCATCCGATACCTTGGTGTAGTAGCTATTGAAAAGGGAGCCTTCGGGTCACTCTCGACTATGGTCGCCAACTTAACTTTATAGATTGAATAATACCACTATTGTTCTTCTACAAGGATGGCTTTATCATGGATTATTTAACCCATGAAGGTTGATATGTCATTAAAATTAGGAAACCAAACCTTTTAATAATAAGAGTGATTAAATGTGAGCTAGAAAATACAGAGCAATTTTTCGATAACTTATAAGAATGGTGCAATTGCAAAATTACCAAAATTCTGTTATTTCTTCGGTAGTACAGATAATTTTTTTTTAAAATACCAAATAAAAAATAAAATGCATGTAGCATCCTTGTGTAGATCCGATGAAGCTTTTTCACTAGGCTTTCATTAAAGTCTAAGTGGTGCTATCATACATTAGTACTGACACAGCTATAGAAGAATTCTCTTTTAAGGCAGTATATGTTGGGATTGAATAAGGATGTATGGTTTGGTGGAACTGTCAATAATCTTATACAGCAGTTCCATTCTCAGATGGTTTGATGTGTTCTCTTGTATAAGAATAATTTTGCAGTCTTCTGTCCAGCATAGAATCGGCATTGTAACATTGTCAGAATTAAAAGAAGTACTGGGTCATCCGTAATTTATCTATATTTCCTTCACAATTTCTGTAATGTATATTACTTTATCAGCCACTAACTGTATTTTCCTTAACTTGTGTAATCAGCATGGAGTCGTGCAGGTGTCTTTAGGCTATATTATATGATAATTGTTTAAAAATGTTAGAGAAGCACAGCAGGTGGAAAAGAGGACAAATAAATGGAGATTGCAGCAATTGGTGAGTTAGATAGAGGTTGATGCTTACTGACTTAGCAGGTGACACTAGTTTGTAAATTTTATCTAAATAGATATGTATATAAACTCACAGCTTGTGTCATGTTCTGAAAAATGAGAGCTTGTCTAAAGGATGCAGATGCCATGCACACGTGCAGATGCCAAATTCAAGGGGGGAAGGGGATAAGTAGTGGGAGGAAATTCTGACAATATAATGCATATGGAATCAGATGAAGAAAACTTAAGAATTACCTAATAAGAGGAAAGTCCTATTTTAAAAAAATTAAGAGACCCGAATTAAAAATGGTCATATGTAGTATCTGCTTGTAGATGACAAATGAAACCATTGTTTTCTCTTTGTAAGAGAGTGCCCAGTTGGCTGGGGTTGTAGAATACACTGACAGCACCTCTGCAGAGGAGTAAGACCCCCTCTAACGAGTGTCCTGGATATGATACTAACCAATCTGATGGTGAGATTCCAGTATTGCTGGAGCTTTGGGAAATGCGGAGTACCCCTTCATTGCCATTGCACCCAGATCCACTCTGGCCCAAGTGGTAGCACCTGATAGGGTCCTATCTATGGGTTGAATAGAACTAAACTGTGTATTTATGCTAAACTGAATTGTTTGAAATGGAACTGTTTTTGACATTGAAACTGTACTTACACTAAACTGAATTGTTTAATATTGAACTGTTTTGACATTTAACTGTGTGTAAAAAAAATCTATACTTACACTAAACTGAATTTTTTGAATTAGAACTGTTTGACTAAACTCAATAGCTTAAAACAGAAATGTTTTTGACAAACTGTGTACTCATGCTAAACTGAATTGTTTGAAATAGTGCTTAAGTTGTATAAAAATGGATTTGGCATTAAATAACCTACAAAGGTTGATAAGTCATAAAAACCAGACAACCACCCAACCAATCTTTGTAAGAAGGGTCCTTGGTCATATTGATGCATCTATTTAGGAAGGAGTGAAGGATCTAATTAGCATTTCATAGTTATTTCTGTTGATGAGAAAAAGACCCTTATAAAATGGTCATTTATTTACAAATGGAACTGGAAATTAATTTATTTTCTAAGTTAGAAGATTTTAAATGTATTGCTCTGATAAAAGTCATATTATGATGTGCCATTTTTGCTAAGTTAGTATTATATATATATATATATATATATATATATATATATATATATATATAAAAACTTAAAGAGAATTTTAGTGATAAACTAGACAATTCATAAACCTTTTGGGTTCCCATTTAACAGTCATCCATGAGGATATTGATTCTTCTGTTTGGTAAGGAGTGAAATATTCTAATTAGCATTTTGTAGTAATATTCATTATATTTAGATTAAATGATTTTGAAATGTTGTTTGGCATGAATTTAAAATACACTAAATTATTTATTATTTCAAATTGTACTAGAAATAACTTCATTTTCTGTTACAGCTTCTTAAGAATGTTGTTTAATTAAATTTTGTTATGATCTGCCATTTCTGCTGTGTACAGTTTAAGTAATAAGAGAGTAAGCTGAAAAGTTGATATGATGATATCATATCTGCTGTTGATATTTTTTACACTAAAGCACCGTAACACCAATGAAAGAAGTGTGTGTGTGCAGCAAGTGGGACTATGTTGAAAAATAAACCTAATTTGGTCGTGATCAATGAGAGTATCTTGGTGAGTATATGAACTTTTCATCCAGTGTAGATAAATCAACCCAAACTGCAGGAAGAGGTTCTTTAGTGCTGTCCATTCTTGTGTCAGAAAAATTTTTGATGAAGTTGCCAATGGAAACAATTGAAAAGAGGAATTGAGTGGAAGTTAAAATAGAAATTGTCTGTGTTTAATTCTTGAATTACAAAACTCTAGTTAGGTGGCCACTCTGTCAGTGAGACTTAGAATATTCTAACCATTTCCCTTGCAGAGGAGTAAGACCACCCCTACCAAAAAAGAGGTGTCTTGGATATGGAAAAAAAAAACTGTATCAGATGGTGAGGCTCCAGTTCTGGGGATTGTGCTGTAGCTCTTCATTGGTATTACTCACAGATCTATGCTGATCTAGATTGGTAGTACCTGTAATATGCCATACAGATCTGTCTGAAAATTATTTACATTAGAATATTTGATACCATGTAACTGGGCATAAATGACTTGTATCGAGACTAGCTATTTGGAGCTAGAATTGTTTATCAAGGATTATTATTATTAGTTTTTTCAAACTAAACATGAATCCAATTATCTTCTTCAAGTTATGGATAAATGGTAGGGCAGACTGAGTTTTTTGTCCTTGCTATGGTCTAGGATAAAGAAAACTCAGAAAACTATGACTTCTAACCTCTTGAAGTCTGCTTAGAAATTGACCTTGTGTCACATCCTGCTTATGTGGAATGGTTGGTGAATAAATACTTGAAACTATCTGTGTGCAAATGAATGATTATTATCAAATAGAAATAATCAGGAGAAACCATATTATTAAAAAGTAAAGTTGGCAACCATATTCAAGGGTGACCCCTAAGTCTCCCTTTTTGATAGCTACTATACCAAGGTGTTGGGGAGGGCGCAACTCTTTTCCCTGGATTATTCCACTTTACCCTTGATCTGCACCTTATAATACTGACTGTTAAGCAAGAAGGCATCAAGTATCATTTTTTGAGTCTTTGATATGACTCGACCTGGGATTGAACACAGGTCTCCCGGGCCATGGGTGAAAGTATGAAAATAATCTATATTACATATGGATACTTAATATCATATAACTGTGTGCAAAAAAAACCCAATTCTTAAGAAACAACCACACAAAAATGTATATATAAAAATGCAATGAATGTGATTGCCTAACCTCTAGGCATGAAATAACCCTAGATCAGTTGATGTGGCATTAAAATTGTTTGATTATTTGGGATTGAACCTCTGACTTAGCCATTCTCATTTCACTGTTCTGATTAGTAAGGGATTTAATTGAAAGGATCCAGTCATGTTTGTGCTTTAGTCCAGTTGGCTGGGGCTGTAGAATAAACCAATGTTATCTCTGCAGAGGAGTTAGGACCCCACCCTCAATGTGTCTGGGTATGACACTAAACCATTTAATGGTGAGGCTCCAGTAATGCTGGAACATTGGGGAATGCAGAGTACTCCTTCATTGTCATTGCTCCCAGATCCACTCTCACCTGGTGTGGTCACACTTGATAGGATTCATGGGTCAAATAGAAGTGTTTGAGATTTAAATTGAGGGCAAACAAATGACTTAAGCTGAATTGAATTGTTTAAAATAGAACTGTTAGATTTTTTAAATGTGTGTAAACTGTTTAATTGAATTGTTAGTGATATACAGCAATACTTGGAACCATTTAACTTATGCTGAATTGAATTGTTTGAAATAAAACAATTTGATTCTAGTATCTAAAAAAATCAGTTTACAAATCATATATTTAATAAAGATGTAAAAGCAGAATTTGGCATTAAATAACCAACACTGGTTGATATACCATAAAAGCAAACCAGACCAAATCTTTGGCTTCTCTGTTAATAGTGTGAAAGTTTTTGACAAGTCAAGGAAAGCCGGCTAGTCTGATTTAGTCAGTGCCAAATGTGAGAATATAATTTGATAGTTTTTCTTACCTTTGGCCAAACTCTTCTACAGCTTTATCTAATAAACTGACTAAATGAGTAGCCAAATGAAAGGCTTGTATTTCAGTAATTGCCTTGATTGTTTTATGGTTTTATAATAGATTAGCTGGTATAGTTATGTGGTTAGAACTTTGTGTAAGAAAATGTAAGGTTAAATTTCATAATCAGTGGAAATTAGAATGTTAGCTTTATTTCATTAGTCTCAGTCAGTTAATCATTTACATGGTAAAGATAAATTAAAATGACCCCCAACGTTCTAATGTAACTGTTCTTTTTTGCGGTTGCATGAGCAGTAGCTTTTGATGAGGACTTAAAAAATAAAAAAAGACTTGATACTCGGTGGAATTTGTTGGGGTTTTGATATAGATTAGAAGATAGAAATATAAAAACATTTCATCAAGGGGCTATAGAGGGATAGGTGGGGTGAGAGAGATAGAGAGATCCTAAACAAGCATTCCCCACCCTTCTAAGTGAGTGATGATAATAGCTGAGGATTAAGGTTTAAAATATGATAGCCCTGGCAGGGACAGGTATGAAATGAGTTGAGAATTGACTTGGGCTTAGATCAATGTTTCTCTCAACTGTATTGTTGTCATACACACAACAAAACACCTCTGAATACATAGTGCACCACCCAGTGTCACTCAATGAGAAAGCAAGTCACAACTTAATCCTCATTATCCCAGGGGGTAGTTAGAGTGGGTGGGATCAATTGATAGGTGATTGATATCAAACACAGGCAGCAGCCCTGACAAACTTGGATTCACACTAAGTGCTGTCATTACAAGCAAAAGAAAATAAATCTATTTAAATGTCTGTCTCACAGACACTAGCTAAATGGTTACATTGTATAGTTGATCACAAAGGACCATTGTTCAATTTCCAGTGCTTTACTTGTGACAGTCATTTCATTAGAATTAACCATCTTTTTTTTCTTTATCTCTCTATCATCAAATAAGTTACCATGAAATTTTTGTAGTTGGTATAAAGATACTGGAGCCTCTTCGTTCTTTTCAAATATCTAAAAAAAAGTTTTTAGCAAGGGGTTTCATTTACAATGTAAGTAAAATGGTAAACTGTATCATTACTGTGCCCATCAGGCATGTTGAACCAAATCCTTCAATGTATTTCTTTTTTCTTCAGCTTTCTGTCACTGTATAATGTAATGATGCTAAGAGATTTTGCCTTGAAATATTTTGTAGTTAGTAATGAGACCCTGAAGCATATCTTCTTTTTACTTTAGTTTCTTTGTTTTTTTTAATTTCTAAAAAAATGAAAGGTTTTAGAAAGGTGTTTCATGGGTTGGGGGGTCCTCATGGTATAATGGTTAAAGCACTGGACTGTGAAATTGTAGAAGAACTTTTTCAGACAAATACCTTTGGGAAAGGTATGAACCCTTCATCCTCCCAGCTATGGGTTAAATAGTACCAGTACTGTTCTTCTAGAAGGATGACTTAGGGATTAAATAATGTCGGGAGTTGGATATGCCATTAAACAAATAAATCAAACCATTTCATTTATAATGTAGGTAAAAGAGTAGACTGGATCATTACTTGGTACACTGTATCAGCAGGGCGTAAAATATAAAGACCGTCTTCTCTGCAGAGGTGTAAGACAGCTCAAATAATGAGTGTTCTGGGTATGATTTTAAACTGCATCTGGTGGTGAAGCTCTAGTTCCAATCCTCTGAGGAATGTGAATTACTCCTACATTGTTATTACTCCCAGGTTCACTCTGGTCTAGTGGTTGTACTTGTCAGGATCCTATCTAAAGTCAAATTAGTTGGTGTGCAAATTATTTGTATTAGATAGGAATACTTGATATGATATAGACATACACAAGAAGCTATGCAAAATATATAAATATGAATGTACAATTTATGTTCTTCTCTAAGTTCTCGGCATAAAATAATCCCAGACAGATTGATATACCATTCAAATCAATTACTCATGCCTACAGATTTTCATATCTAATTTATTGTAAGAAAACTGTGGAGGATTTTTTTTTTTTTTTTTTTTTTTTTTTTACACATACATTCTTTGAAGAAAATCCCCCCCCCCAATTAAGTTTTCAATTAAGGTTTCATTTACAGATTAAGTATTATTGCAAACTGTATTACAACTCTGTGTGCATCAAGTATTCTAAACTAAGTAAGTAAGTTGGTGACCATAGTCGAGAGTAACCCGAAGGCTCCCTTTTCGATAGCTACTACACCAAGGTGTAAGGGAGGGCGCTACTCCTTCCCTGGATTGCCCTACTTTACCCTTGATCCGTACCTTATAATGCTGAGTGTTAAGCAAGGAGGCATCAAGTACCATTTTTTGAGTCTTTGGTATGACTCGACCTGGGATTGAACCCAGGTCTCTCGGGCCATTGCCGAACACTCTAACCGCTAGGCCAATGTCCGGTACTTAAGGCACTACATATTAGGAACATACAACCCAAATTTAATAGAATTAATTTTAAAACTACTGCTAATGTACTTAAATGTCATTAACTACTGACACTATTTATAGAAACAAATTTGAAAAGTAAACACTTTGCAATACAATGGTACAAATGCTCATTCTGACAAAGTAGTAATGTACATACAAAAGTTATATCACTTTTTTTCCCCTGATGATGGACTAAAGTTGGGCAGAAAGTACTTGGGAAATAACTAATCATGGAAGGTTAATCAACCAATTTCCACCGAATATCATAAGATCAATACAACAATTCGAAAGGGTTAACAAAAATAATATGTAGACAAGAAATGTCTCTTATGTTCAATCAAACATGTATCAATGAAGAAATGCTGCCAAAATATACATATTTTAAATATATATATATATATATAAAACTATATGCACACACACACACACACACACACATATATATATATATATGATTAGAATTCTTAAAGACCTACTAAATTGTCGAGAACTCAGCATTTTTTAAAGATTTTAGTTTAGCTTCTTATATTGTTTTATCTTTGTTCTAAGTAAAGACATGAACAATAGTTTCTTTGAACTTTTTTCAATAATATACATTTTTCTTGTCACTAGTAAGCAATAGTTGTAAATAAGGGAGTGAATAAGAAGGATCTCAATCCAATAAATGAATTTTAGTTTCATCACTAAATTAGCTGAACTAAAACAAGTTGATTTTTGTCATCCTCCTTGAAAAATCTTGCCTTCCGATTGGTCCCATGCCTCTTAAATTTCCTGGTCACATGATCATACTGCTGCTGTAAAACAAAAAAATTGATTTGCCTCCTTTTTCACTTAAGCTTTATGAATACTTATTTTTTTCTGTAAAGAAAATGATTTTCTTTTTGGGAGCTAAATTCTCCTCTTCTTCCTGCAAAATCCCAGGCCATCAATCAAGGCAACTGTGGCTGACCCTTGCCAAAATCCATTTCAGTAAATGATCATTTTGTTTTTCTTGATTCATTTAGGCTTAGGAAATATCTGAAAAAAAAAAATGAATTGTTTTCTCTCTCACTTTTTTTCTCCAGTTCATCAACCTGCTTCAATGACATTTACTTTGTCATCAGATTAGATAGAAAATATATATCTTTTTTTTTGTTCCATACTCAATAAATCATTAAAATTAACCATCTATTCATCTATACATTTCTATTAAGACATATGTTCATATGTAAATAGTCTTTATTTACCCAACTCTTTCGCCATGAGCAAAATGTAAAAAAAAAGTGGGTTGTTTAAGCCAAGTACAGTTGGTTTGAATTTAGAGTTTTCCTTCTCTTAGACTGGTTGCCAAAGCAAAGTTAAAGAACTTAGTCTACCCTATTATTTATCCATAGCTTGGAGGAGAATAGTTGGATTAATATCTTTCCCTAGGGCATTAACACTCTGGGAAATGCAGACAGCCTTGTCCACAATTTGAACTCGTTGCTGAGTCCATTTCCTGTTGTAATAACTGTTATACCAACAGCACTTCATATGTAAAGACTAATTAGTTAAGATATTTACATAACTTTGTTACATTAGTCTGTTTGTCAAAAGGAATTAAAGCTTTTTGAACAAGAAAATTATCTAAAATCTCCCAATTTTTAAAAAAATAATTATATATAAAAAATAAGATTCATTAAACTAAAAAACTGAATTTTAACTTGCCCTATAAACACAATGCTAGAAAAGCAAGGACAAACTCATAAGTGACATTTTTCTATGGACCCTGAAACATGAATGTGACAATGTTGGCTGATCAGCAAGAACTTATTCATATCAGCTCTGTGCAGACACAAGATGTAGTTTGGAAGACCTCCCTAGAATGATGGATGATAGGGATGGATAGATGGGTGGAGAGAGAGAGTCAGGGAAATCTATGCTGTTAGTGCAACTTGATGATGATGATACATACAAATACTCAAAGGGTCAACTGAAAAGATCAGAGGCTGACCTAGATACTCTCATGGAATGTTACTAAATGATATTAATTTTCTAACATAGACACCCATACAGTTAAAGAACTACATGGTATAATGGTTAGCAAGCTAGATTTGCAGACAGTTTTCCACTTCTTTCATTGGTGTTGCTGTGTTTGAATCCTATTGGTCAAAAAGGTCATCAACAGCAGATATGACATCTTCATATCAACTTTGCATTCATTGTATATCAGAAAGGTTTCTGTAGCAGGAAGTGGATATGGTGACTCAACTTCAGAAACTGGATGAGGCTGTTAGAATTTCACATAGCACCAATTCCCTTGAGAAAGGTTTAAATCAAACTAGTCTTCCTCCAGCTATGAGTAAATAGTAGAGCAGACTGATTTCTTTAACCATGGTATGGCAATTGTTCTAGAAGAAGGAAAACTCAAAATTCAAACCGGTTAAACTCTGCTTAAAAATTGACTTTGTGTCACATCCTGCTTGTGTGGAGGGGTTGGGTAAACATATATATCAGAATATGAAAATTATAGCTAGTGATTTTATTGGTCCCATCCTGCTATATATATATATATATATATATATATACTCACACAATATGGCTTTTAAATAGGTACACCACTTGGAATTCTTTATGTAGAAGTTAATTTTCTTCTAAACTAAAGATAGCTGGATTCTCTGATTTCTAGAGGAACATTCCACAGTCAAAATTGGTATTATTAGGTATTATTTACAACTAAACTCGACAGCATTGAAACTCTGTTACCAAAAGTAAAATAGAATACATAGAAATAAGGAATGTACTTATTTTTGAACTGCTGTGTATTCGTATTTTTGGTCATATAGTTTTTAGTTTGGCAACTGTCATTTGATCTGCAATTTCCAGGTGTATTACTTGCCTTGGTGACTATGTGTTATTGGTACTTACATTTGAGGAATTTTATTTAGCTAACAATATACTAAATCTGCATAGCTTTTCATTTAGCTTGTCTCAAACAGTTGATTTCTCTGATTTTCATTGTTGTTAAATACTCCTCTATCAATTTACACTATCTAGCCCTACGCTAAACTTAGAGTTCATCAGAGAAATTAAAAAAGCTTGAACAATCTTCAAGAGATTTCTCAGTTGGAGTGGAATAAAACTAGAGTTAATTTCTGGAAGAAACTTATTTCAAATGTCTGATAACAAATAAGTATCTCACAATTAAATACTTTTTATTTTATGTCCAAAACTTATGCATGATACTTAGAAAATGAATTAGTCTCAAAATTTATATGGCGGTAAATATTTCTTCTTTTCTCTTGATACATAGTATGTCTCAAGTATTTACTATATTCAGTTGAAGTTTTGAAGTTCGTAACAATAATAGGGATTTATTTCTTAAAAAAACATTTGAAAATCCCATATGTCCAATACTTTGCTGAGTCCTATAAATATATATATGTGTGTGCATGTGTGCACATGCTTTATTGCAAAACAAAACCTACATATACATATGAACAGATGTAGTTAAACATATCAGTATGTCTGTGAGAGGAATATTGTAGCCTATTAGGGGGTTAAGTGATTGTTTTTTTCGGAATTTTCCTGGCATAATGTTTTATCTGTGTGATTCATATTTACTACCAAATTATATGCATTGTCGAGGAAGGATATTATGTTGAAAAATAAATATTAGTTGAATAAAATGAATTTTTTTTCAACTTTGAATTAAGTGATATATTCATCTACTATGCATGCATTCATTCCTGAACATATGTGCAAATATACCTTCTGTAGGTATATTATATATTTGTCCTCATACTTCAACTCTATCTATCTAATATATATATGTATATATACACTTGCTTGAAATAAGAACATAGAATCCTGCATATGTAATGTATTTGAGGACATTGAATCTTCTGTCTCTTAAAACAGTCAAATAGAATCTGTAAAGGATGAGAAGATGATGCCCAAAGGGTACAGGTGCTTGCTGCATATCGCAGAGACTGGCTCTGGGCAAATCTGGATACAAAGCTGGTCAATACCTTCCTCTTCCCACTTTTTCTATTTTCTGGGTAAGATCGGAAATTTCTGGCCTGTGAGGCAATTGCGTTTATGGATTTCCAAAAATATTGATGGCTGTGAGGTCTTAATGTCAGTTGCATG
>OY757927.1:78652158-78655751 GCA_963585895.1 Sepioteuthis lessoniana | reverse complement strand
ATATGTGTTTGTATGTACATATATATAATCAATGTATTTGTGTAAATATCTATATGTATGTATATGTATATATTTTTTATGATTATATATTTATTATATATGTTCATAGACCGGGACATTGGCCCAGCGGTTAGAGTGTTCGCCAATGGCCCGGGAGACCTGGGTTCAATCCCAGGTCGAGTCATACCAAAGACTTTAAAAATGGTACTTGATACCACCTTGCTTAACACTCAGCATTATTAGGTACGGTTCAAGGGTAAAGTGGAGCAATCCTGGGAATGGAGTAGCGCCCTCCCCTACACCTTGGTGTAGTAGCTATCGAAAAGGGAGCCTTCGGGTCACCCTCGACTATGGTCGCTAACTTTACTTATATATGTTCATATGTATATAGTATCTTTCTCTGTATATAAACATGTGTAAACATGTATCATATATGTGTATTTATATATAGATATATATACAGTTTTACTTAAAATTGCTCTGACCTTTATGCGTATAAATCTAAATATAAAAAACAATATATTTATATATATATATATATAAATATATTGTTTTTTATATTTAGATTTATACGCATAAACGTCAGAGCAATTTTAAGTAAAACTGTAAAAGTGAAATAACTTTATACTTAAATATTTTATAGAAGTTTTTATCAAGGAAAAATACAGATATAAGTGTAAAAATAAATTATATAATTACCAAATATGAAGCACTATAAACTTTTTTTGATAAAGTTATGAGAATAATTATATAAAATTTGATAAAATAGATGATTAAACATCAGGATGATTTAATAAATTCCTAAAATTTAATAAATATTTTTTATTTATAAATTTTTAGTATAAGTAAATAAAATGTGGTTTATTTTATTATGTTATACAGTCACTTCACCGGCTTTTGCATTGTGAAATTTGGGAAAAATCTCTGATATAATAGGAACTTAGAAAACTAATAGTTAATTTGTGTAATAAACTCTTAATAGGGAATATTTCAGTGTCTGTTGGAAACTCTAAAGAGTTAGTCAAAATATTTTTTCTGAAAACTTCAGGAGACTGGGTTATGTGAGCCAGAAATTGAATGGCAGTCTTAGGGAAACTTGCAAGGGAAGACAGATTGATTGGTAATGAATCAAAAAATGATTGATTTAGGACAGCAATCATTATCTCTTAATGAGGTAATTCTAACCTTGGCATAAAAATATCAAGGCACACTATTTCCCAAAGATGTAATGAAATAAATTTGAACAGTTAAGTAGATTATACAAAACCTGACCTTTTAAAAAGAACAAAGTGAGCCGAATGAAACTTGCCTCTGAACACATATGGATTGAAGAAGAGTGGGATTGTGTTCATTTCAGCAATGAGTCAAAGTTTAACCTGTTTGTTTCTGACAAGAGAATGTTCATTTGACACTGTCCTAAGGAACCATGTTTGCCTCAGTACACTGAAAGCAGCATTAAATTGGGAGGAGGAAGTGTGATCATATTTGGCATGTTTCTTCTGCTGGTACTGGACCTCTTGTCAGGCTACGCTATAAAATTTACAAAACTCTATACAAAGAGATATTGCATAAAGATTTTGTACCTAATTTGAGAACTGCAATTTATCAACTAGTATTTATGCAAGATAATGCTCTGTGTCAAACAGTTAAATCTTTTAAGACATTTCTTTCTGATGTTACTGATATGGAGTGGCCTGCTCAAAGCCCACACATGAATCCTATTGAGAAATTTTGAAAGTTACCAAATGGAAGTGCTAAGGAAAGAATACAAGAAATATCAAAGAACTATGGACTAATTTAAAAGGAGAATGGGAGAAAATATCCATTGATGAATGTAAGCCATTAATTTACTCTTGTTGCAAAAGATGTCAACCTGTTATTGAAAGTAAAGGTCTATACATCAAGAACTAATGAATTATAAATGATATTTTCATTTAGATATAATGCATCCATTAGAATAGTATGATTTTGTTAATTGTACTGAGGTTTTTGATCATCTATTCTTTTTGAATGTTATTTAATTATTCTTATAACTTTATCAAAAAAATGTTTATTGAGCTTTATATTTTGGAATTATATAATTTATCTTTATATCTTAATTTTTCCTTGATAAAATGTTCCATGAAGCTTTAAAATAAAAAGTTATTCCACATTTAGACTTTTTCTTAATGTCATTCTGATCTTTATGTTCACTACTCTATGCATATATTTATATTAGATATGTGTATGTTGAGAGGTGGTATGCTGACATGAAATGCAGTCATACAGATGCAAATAATGTTGAACACTCTGGTTGCCCAAATTTGGCAGTTGTCTCAGAAAACATCATAAAACTCCATAAACTTGTTTTGGCCGATTGTAAATTGAAGTTGTATGTGATAGCAGAGGAGTTGAGGACATACACCATTTTGCATGAACATTTGTCAGTGAGAAAGCTTTTACAAAGTAGATGCTGCATTTGCTTACTGTCAGTCAAAAACAACGAGTCAATGATTCAGAGCGTCGTTAGCAACTGTTTCAAAGCAACAAAAAAGAGTTTTTGCGTAAATATGTGACAACAGAGGAGACATGGATCCACCACTTCACTTCAGAGTCAAATCGGCAGTCAGCTGAGTGGACAGCAGCAGGTGAAAGCCATCCAAAGCGACCAAAGAAGCAAACATCAGCAGGCAAGATTTTGGTCTCTGTATTTTGGGATGCGTAAGGTATTTTGTTCATTGATTACCTTGAGAAAAGAAGAACCATATATTGTATTATTGGAGTGTTTGAAGGAAGGAATCGCCAAAACAATGCCCAAAAGAAGAAGAAAGTGCTCTTTCACCAAGACAGTGCCCCATGTCAAAAGTCGATCACAGCGATGAAAAAAACTACATGAATTACACTTCGAATTGCTTCCGCACCCTTGCTATTTTCCAGATCTGCCGCTAGCGACTACTGGCTGTGGGCAGACCTCAAAAGAATGCTCCAGAGAAAGAGATTTGTCTCCAATGAAGAACTGACATCGGAAACTGAAGCATATTTTAAGGCCAAAGACAAATCATTCTACAAAAAAAGCATCATATTGTTGAAAAGTTTTGGAATCACTGTATCACCTGAAAAAAGTCGAATTTTGCTTAAAATTTTTTTATTAGTTAAGTCCAGGACTTATTGAGTGATCTGTCATATTACGCATCACCCGCACAAAATACTAAATCTCAAGTGGTGACAGCATATGCCAAATAAATCCCAAATAAATTCATGAAGTTATGAAGTAATGTGTTATATATATATATATATATATAATGCGTATAATTTGTATAAATCTATATTATAATAATTATAAATATATATTATAATATGTATAAATATATAGTATGTGTACTTTATATGTATATATATATATTTTATGTATAATATGTGTAAATAATATTGTGTACTTTACATTTGTATGTATATATATATATTTAAATATTATGTGCAGAATATATATAATATGTAGAATATTCATAATTATATATAATGTGGAGAATATTTATATATTAGTATGTATTATGTGTAGGATATATATATTAGAATATATAATATGTGTAGAATATAAATAGATATATATTTTG
>OY757927.1:78602158-78647158 GCA_963585895.1 Sepioteuthis lessoniana | reverse complement strand
GCTTAACACTCACTATTAAAAGGTAAGGATCAAGGGTAAAGTGGAGTAATCCAGGGAATGGAGTAGTGCCCTCCCTAGGTGTAGTAGCTATTAAAAAGGGAGCCTTCGGGTCACCCTTGACTAATGTTGCCAACTTAACTTTACTTGAAACTATAATTGTTTACTTAAGATAATTATTAGTTACTTGAATCCATATAACTGTGCAAAAAAAATAATTATCATTAAATAGAAATAGATAATTAAAACCCGATAATATCAGATAGGAATACTTGCAACTATTCAACTGTTTGCAAATTATTTGTAGTAAAAGGAATATGTAATATCATAAAACCATGTGCAAAAAATAATTCTTTTGTTTTTTTTTTATTGCCTAAGCTTTCTGAGGTCATTAAGGATTTTTAGTTGATTCCCCCTTTGTTAAGAATTTTTAATGGTCTCTGCAATCATAAGAAATTAAAAAAAGATTTGTTTGTTCAAAAACTTATGAACAGTACTTTGTATATAATAATGCTCATAAAGGCTCTAAAAAGTATTGATTATATTTTCCTGTTGAAACACTTAAAAATTACATATTAATTAAAAGATCATTAATAACTACAAGAGCATTTATTCTGAAATGATATAAGTGGTTAGAATTAAACTTAGAACTTTGTTTCTCTAATGTCACTGACTATAGCAATTTTCTAAGTTAGCATTTTGATTAATTTTATTTTCTTAGCATTTGTTTTTAAATAGCCAGTTTTCATATCTTTCTTTTGGCATGTCAGTAAGGATTAGGATTGGCTGACTGCATCCTCCATAGGGGGATAAGATCTCCTCCCCATAAAAAGAGGTGTCCTGAGTATAATAATAAATTGCATCTGTAGGTGAAACTCTATTTCTGTGGTTTTGCAGAATGTGGAGTTATATCTTCATTACCGTTACTCCAGTGTCCACTGTTACCCAAATTGGTCATACCTATTAGGGTTCTATCTATTGGTCAAAAAGATTAATTTGTAAATTGTCTTAGATAGCAATGCTTGATATCATAGATAAAAAAGATGTGCAAAAAACTTCAAGTATACAAGGTAAATATACCAATTTTAAGTCTAGGTGAAAATATTTTGAAGTATAATAAAATGAAAGTTGTTATCTAATGAAGAGGCACTGTGAGAAGTAATTAAAATTGAACAGGAAAATATTTCTATTGAAAAAAATAAGAAAGTTAAAAAGTAGGTTGAAAAAATTCTTTTCCTCAAAAAGTCCTATATTTAAAAGGACTTGATGTTTAGATTTTAAATCTATTTTTTTTCTTAGGTAAACTTTTCAACAGTAAAACTATAAATATAACCCAGGCTCATTTTAAGTAGTCCTATCCTCAAAACTTAATGTAATATAATCATAAATATAGTGACATCACATAGATTAAATCAAAATATTTCATTGCTCACTAGCAGAATCTGTGCATACCCCCACCACTCGAGGGCTGTGAAATCCAAGATGGTGCTCAACCTATAACAATGTGTTTCTCTATTGACCCTCAAAACATCTATGTATTCTATAAGATTCAGTTTCTTAAATAATAAAATGGAAGAAATAATGGCACTTAAATCAGCAAACTTACGACTAGGCTATGTCTGTGCACTGTTGTATTCAAAATAAGACAAATATACAGGATAGAGAAATTACACTTTGAAATATCCTTTGATTAATTATACAATTACTGCTCTGTGATATTGCGTTCAGTTTGGATAGGGAGTTGTTCCTTAATATTTTCGAATGCATTGTAATGAATAGATCACCCAAGCAGTGCTTCAATTATCTAATCTATCAGATCTATCAAAGTCCTTTTGGAAGTCACTCATGATGTGCAGCTTATGCTGTAGGCAGATCCTAGTTTGTACCCCAATAACTCAGTGTGTTAAAAGACTAGGCTTGATATGATCTCATCTGAAAATCTTTAAAGTGAATTATGAATTCCATCATCAAACAAAAACATCTTTTTTAGTCTGCATGAGGTTATGTGTTTGAAGATACCGATTCATTTATATCTTTAAATTTAGAACAGACTAATGTTAGAAAAATAGGGGAAAACAAAAATGCATTTGCTGCTTTTTTTTTTTTTTTTATTGGAAAGATGAGAGATAAAAATACTTTGGGAAAAAGGGAAAAAAAGATAAAAGGTGGATATTTTCTGAAGTTCACAGTGAAGAAAATAAGAAAAATTAAAACGAAAGAAGTTGCACTCAACTAAGACAATAACCAAAAAAAATAAAACCAGGTATGCTTTCCCTCCATCCACCCACCGACGAAAAAAAATTTTTTTAAAAGGAAGCTGAAATGACAAATCATTGACAGGAAGTTCAGTTAGGGTATTTAAAAAAAAAAGGAAAAAATGCAAAACTGAATAAGACCTTCTGTATGTACCTTTCTTCTCTCTCTCTCACTCTCTTTCTCAATTTTAATTTTTTTTTTTGCATGGGTACTTTATTCTTTTCTTTCTCTTTTGTTGCGATAGTTTTCCTCATTTTCTCTTGTCTTTAATTTTATATTTTTATCCCTTTGCCATTCATTGACATCTATTTCTTCGTCCCTCTCTTCCTGAAAAAAAAAGGTCTTAAAAAAATAACCTAAAAAAAGTCTTGGTGCTCTCTAACCATTCAATCATTCTTTCTTCCTTTTCCTTATTCTTCTTCCAAGTCCCTACCCTGCCAACTCGCACTCCTCTCTTCCTTCTGCCCATAACTTTCAAATTCCATAATCTCAAAAGTTATGCAAATACAGATTTACAAATAGCTCAACTGCTTGCATAAATCAAATAAACATGGAACCAATTCTGGTTACCATTATTTTTATTTATTTGTTGTTCCTTTTTTTGTATTGTTTTTTTTTTTTTCAACAATTCTTCAGCATTTCATTTTAGCTGCAACTCATTAGAATATTGAAAGCAACCCAAAATACCAAAGTTTCCAATTGTCACATAGAGAAAGAGACAGAAAGAAGAATAATTTTAAGTCTTCAAAGCTGATTAATAACTTTTTAGTACATAATTCTTAGTACCAGTAAATCAGCATTTTGTGTCAATTAGATGTTTGACTTAACATATATATATATATATATATATATATGGCATCTCATGTTGTATAATGGTTATTGAATGAGATAAGCAGACATAGTGAGTTTGATTCTCACTGACTCAAACTTCTAGCTTTAATTATTTCACCAAATTTTGAAATAAAAATCAACAATTTATTTGTAAATTGAGGCAATTATCATGTATATATTTTGTGCAATTTCCACTGAAGTGGTATGTATGTGTGTGTGTATATATATATATATGTGTGTGTGTGTGTGTGTTTGTGTGCATGGGTATAATTTGCTATATTTAGAAATAAAGAGAGCTCAATATCAGTCAGATATATGTATGTAGAGAAAGAAAGAGATGGAACATAGACACAGTGTCAACAGTAGTTAGTGATAGTCAGTTTTGACCAATTCAACCATCAGACCAAGTCTGGATTTGGTTTAATGATCACATATGTGAGAAACTTAGAGATATCAACCCTGTCTGAAGTTATTAAGCAAATCACATAAAGTTCAATAATTCAAATTTAGTTTGGAAAAATAGTTGAATTTCAAAAAATATATTCAGATATCAAAACAAAACCTGTGTTAAAATTTTAGGTAGTATCAATGCATATTATTGAAGTGAATGAAGTTAATTGATCTATTCTAAAAAAAATCTGACATCTGAAATTTTTTGGTTAAACAAAATAATAAGATTTTGCTTCAATAAAAAGGTAATAAAATCATCAAAAATTGATCGGCACCTATAATGACACAAATAACAACCATAGAATGTATCTTTGAATCATTTACATTTTCATATAGTTATCCTTCTTCTCAGTAACAGTGAATAATCTTTTATCCATTGATTTTGTTAATTTTTTTACTTTAGCTGGTTCAATTTCTGATGTGGTAGTTTTATTGCCTCTCATAAGTCTGTTTTGTTTTCATACTGTTTGCCACTGAGATATCAGGTCATCTTCACCACTGACCATAGATTTTCAATTAGATTCAAATCAGGACTTGATTGTGGCCATTCCATTATTTTCTCTTTTGTAAACCTTTCATGCTCAAAGAATTCACAGGTAAGCTTAAATATACAAGAAGAAGCATTGTTGGGCATAATATTCCATTTCCTTGGAAAATCATTGTTGTCTTCTTTTAGCTACAGGTACATCTGAATTGGATAAAATCCATCCTTTGACCTATCCATCTGGTCCATAAAATGTCTCTCAAGATTTGTTCATGAAAATAACCTTTAGAAAAGTTAATTTTTATGTATTTCTTGGCCCAATTTTGATGTTTTGAAATATTTGCTTTTGTGAGAGGAGATTGCCATGGATATTTTTTTTACATATTTCAATTTACAATGTCTTCTACATCTTTTGTTGTTCTTGACTTGCTCAATTCCAGCCTTTTCAAGGATCTGAGAATTGTTTAGAAGTGATTGTTTTGCTAAAACTCAGTTTATGTTCATCTCCAGAAAACAAATTCTTAAAGCTTTTTCCTTTATTTTGAGTTCTCTACTTATATTTTTAACAGCTTCTTTATCCTTCAATCATCTCTGCTATCCTCCTTGGATATCTATGAAGTGGAGATTCTCACACTCAATAACTTAATTTTCTGTTTTTCAGCAATTGTTAGAACATTCCCTTTATTCATGTGTCAACATATATAATGACTCCAAGAAACAATAGTTTTTATTTGATAGCAGATGTCTGATACTTATATTAGTTTAATCTGTATAGTAACTTCAATCAGTCCATTTCTGTGAATATCAAATATCTCAAACTAACCATCAAAAATAGCAGAAAATTGAATTAAATATTTAGTCAATGAATGAGCTTACATGTGATAAATATTGGTTCTGAAATTTTCCAGTTATTGAAGTTTGTTTGATTTGCATAATAACTTCAGACAGGTGTAATGTGATCATAACTTTATATATATATATATATATATATAGTTAAGTTGAAACCTATTTCCACTGATGCTTGTATTTTTTGGTGTTTTGTGAGATTGCTGCTGTTCTTATCAGGTGAGGTCCTTTTGACATTCAACAAAAGATTAAAAAAAGTTAGTCGCAGATTTTGGAATATTTTGCAATTTGACATTTCATGTTTTTTGCTCACCTATTTTTTAAATACAGAAGCTATATTATCAATGATAAGTAAAGTTGGCAACGGTGGTCGAGATCAACCAAAAGGCTCTCTTTTCCTTGAATCTCTCTCTTCATTTGCCCCTATCATCCATCATTCCTGGCAGGTTTTCCATACTCTATCCTGTATCTGCTCAGAGCTGATGTAGATAAGTTCTTGCTGGTTGGCCACTGGCAGCACATTCATATAATAAGAAATAAGATGAAATGATATACTGATGAACAATCATTGCAGTAGAAGTAATGAATAAAAAGTGCTCTAATTCCAGCAAGCAGAAGAGTATGAAAATTGAAGTAATTTTTGGCTCAGTTTCTTGGTCTTCTATGATTGGCAGTTGAATGCATTCTTCAGAAAAATAAAAATACACAATCATCAACCTGAAGGCTGAGGGAGATATCTAAGAAAAAAAAAAGAAAAAAAAAGAAAAGGAAGCTTATAGAAAAACTTAGGGTGCAGCACACATTTAGGCTTGTGCCAAACTAAATGTACATAATATATCTACTATATACATTATAATATAGATTGCATAATTACTAGTGTCATAGTTGAATTCTTGTTATTTCACATAGTCTTCTACTAAAGAAGTCTAAGTTTAATAAAGAAATATAATGTATATAATAACTTCTTTATATAGATAATAGTTAAAACAGTAGTTCGATACTCACTATTACCTTGTTTGTTGTATCAAGAATATGCTGACTGGTAAAAGCCCCTCCCAAAGTGGTATCATTGTTATGACACTAAACCGCATTCACTTGTGAGATTCCGATTCTGCTGCCTCTGATGAGCTAACGGGGTTTGTCATTCAAAGAGACAAAGAGTGGTGTGCTGTATATGCACGCAGAACAGCCAATGTTTATGTGAATCTAGCAATCATTCCCGGCTGGATAAAAAAACGGGTGGTGAGCAGGACGAACAAGAAAAATTAAATGTGACAACGAAGCTGTGTGGAATGAATTCCTTTTATAGTAACACCAAAAGGAAGGAAGAAAGAAGCAAGTGTGGATGAGCGAAATGGCCTACCTCAAAGTTCAAAACAATGGTGAATGTGTCTTGCGTGTGGAGTGCTGGAAGTACAGAAAAAAACGGAAGCATGAGTGTCCTTGGGGGTGCAATTAGTAGGTCACATGTCTCGTCTCTGGTGGGACGAGTTTTGTGACATATGCAAATTTTGATCAGTCAGAATTGATATAAAAGGAGTAATCTCGGTATTGTTGTGGTTGTTGCATTTGTTGCTTCACAGTAGGACTGAGTGAACCAGTGTATTGACACGGCAAGTGAGAAAGACAGGACTGGTCTCAAGCAGTTAAAAGGTTTCAGTATTTATAAAAATATTGGAATTTTTATTCATGCCACCATCTATATGTTATTGAGTGAGTTGTTAGATGTGAAGTCTTTGGCCATCTACTTAGTATACCATCTGAGTGTCTCTGCCATACAGGAGGGTTGAGAGAATTAGGGTGTGGTACACTGCACATTTAGTATTTATAAAGTGGTCATAGAATGGTTGCTTTACTAAAGGAAAGAGCTCAGTCTACTCCAGCCCACTCAGATGGGGCAATAGAATATGCTGATTGCATCTCTGCAAAGAGGTAATACTCACACCTCAATGAGTATCCTAGATATAACACAAAACCATCTGATGATGAGACTCCAGTCTGGAAGCTTTGGGGAATATGTTTTAATAAGTTCTAAACCAATCTATTTGATCCATAGATGTGACCCTAACAGGTACTGCCACTTTGGATCAGAGTGGACCTGGAAGTAATCGCAAGAAAAGAGTACTCAACACTCCCTAGTGATCCAAAATTGAAGCCTCACCATCAGATGCAATTCATTGAAATACCCAGTACATCCCTTTAATCTCATGCCTCTGCAGAGGATTAAGCCAGACCTGCAAAGAAAAACTAGTATGTCACAGGCCTTCGGCATTTTGTTATTTTGAGAATGGAAAAAAATTAGAATAATTGATGATCTGTTAATTGATCACAATGAAAATTTCTAAGGGTTTTTTCTCCTTGTAGGATTAACAAGGCTAATCCTTGTAAAATCCACTTCTTAGTTTTCTAAGGTACACGAGCAGATAAGCTGAAGTTCTCATTTTTTCAGACATAAAAAATTGATTAGATGGTGCCATTCTGAAAAACCAAAACTAAATTGATAGAGATTTGAAAGATCACAAAATAGACATTCAATGATAAAAACAAAACCAAGCATTCATTCTCCTACCAGCTATGATAATTACTAAGCAAGTGTAATTTAAAGAGGAAAAACAAATTCTCATCTAAATATTCATAGCTTTCTTGATTGTTCAGTGTTTATAAAAGAAAGAAATTGTCAACTCATTTAATACTACTGAGAAAAGGAAAAAGGAAAAAAAAAAAAAAATAATCATGGTTGTTAAAAAAAAGATGTGTTTCTCACTTGTTATTTTGCCTCAAAAAATGGCATATGACAACATGTCTACCTCAGATTTCATCAAGACAAAATAGATTTGGGTTATAGTTTATTTTCTCTGCATAATTGTGTTAATTGCATCTTTGTATTGAAATTGGTGTGAAGGTTTGTTTATAATCTCTACATTGACCTAAAATTGTGTGTGTGTATATATACAGATCTATATCTCTACTATTTTTACATATACTGACATTTAATCATGGATTTATAAATTAGAACAGATTCATCAAGGTTGTGTGTGTCTCTCTATACATACATACATATGCATATCTATGCAAATTACTGTGGGTATATGTGTGTGTGTATTTGTGTTTGTAATATGTGTGTTTATGTATGTACATATTTATGTGTGTGTGTGTGTATATATATATATATATGTAGTGTGTGTGTGTGTGTGTGTGTGTGTGTGTATATATATATATATATATTCGTGTGTGTGTGTGTAATATGTGTAGGTATATATGTAAACAATGTGTGTATATGGATGTGTGTATATATATATATATATATATATATAGATTCATGTGATATAAATATATATATATATTGGTACGTGTGATAAAAAATATTTATCTATATATATATATATATATATACACACACAAACACACACACTCTCCTCTTTTATATATATATATATATATATATATACACACACACACACACAAACACACACACTCTCCTCTTTTATATATATATATATATATATATATCTTGGTGTGTATATGAGTGTTAATAAAAGATGAAGAGCAAATTGTGAATTGATTTGTCTTTGCACACACAGAGGCTATTAATTTGATGTCTGACTGTCATCATTAACCAATGACACTTATTCAAACTAAATTGCAATCACAATAGCTGGACATTATTTCTACTTTTGAGGTGTTCACCAAGATAATTGATGACACTCAATGTCTCTGCCACTTCGACAACACGATGAACAGTAATTAACTACCTTAGGGGTTTTCTTACACTTGGAATCACCAGAAATGCTTAATTGAATAATAGACTCTTGTAATTGGTCTCTTTGTAGTTGGCACATCTTGGCCTTTCATTGTTATCATCTAGCTATTATTATTGGGTGGGCATTTTTTTTTCCTCCTTCTTATACATATGAGTGTGTGTTTTGTACTGTTATTGGTCTAACATTAGACCCATTCAAACCTTTTCAAAACACACATTATTCCGATTGACAACCATTGATTAAAGCAAATTTCTTTCTAGCCCTGTTTACTTCCTCATTTCACCATCCTCATATTTTCTGTGTCCTCAGATAGCAGAAACAAAAAAACATAGTCATATAAATTAAAGAAGATTATATCCCTTGGCTTGTTAAGCCATTACACTGATGTATCCAGTAAACAGTTCTCATTCTTTATCGTTTTTTTATTAACTTTTTTGTCCTACATATAAGGACATAGAAACTGATGTTGTTTAAGTCTGTGTCTGTCATTTATTGGATTGTATCTAGCAATTAAATTACTTAGTTTTCAAATTGCCAAGATTTTATTTTATCCGTTAATTCTTTTAATAAATCTTTCTTGATATTGTTAAGTTATTTTATCACTCATTTATTTACTCCCCAGTACAATTATTGAACCAACATCATTCAGTTGGTATAAACTAAGACTTGATGATGATCAGTCCCACATGCTGTTGAAATGAGTTCTGTTCATTGAGGTCTATATCAGCTCATGTTGTATTTCTCTTGGAGGCACTTGATAAAATTGCTTGGTGAATCCCTGTTAGACAAGATAAACATAGGTAGCAGTGCAAAGTTTGGGGAGGGGAATATATGAGTGATTCAAAAACTTAACTGGTATTTGCCAAGTTGATTAAATGCAATGACAAAAATTCTTGGTTATATTGCAACTGTGTTTCCCTTATAGACATTTCATATAGTTTAGTGTCCTGGATATGACACTGAACTGCATCTGATGGTGAGGCTCCTTTTTTGAAACTGTGGGAAGTGTGGAGTATGCCTTCATTGCCATGACTCTCATGTCCACTCTAATCCAAAGAGACAGTGCTAGTTAGGGTCCCATCTAGGGGTAAATTAGATCAGTTTAAAAGATATTTATATTCAATGGGAAGTTAACAGGAAAAAAAGGAAAAAATCTAAAGAAATACTGTCATAATGAATCTAATTATGAACATAGAATGTATATGATCCCCTTACCTTTAGTATAAAATAACCCTTGATAGGTTGGTATACTGTTGAAATCAATAATCAACCAAATAAAATATAGGGAGATAAAGAGGAAGAGGTAGAAAGGATATATCATTATTTTTTTTCATCATCTTATTCTCCACAGTCTTTAACAGACTTGGTATAAAGGCGAATAATTCCATGTAATATTTGATGATGTTGCTGCTCAAGTCAGTCATGGGTAGTATTTAATACAGTGAACATTTCAATATTATATATATATATATATATATATATATATATATATATATATATATATATATATATATATATGAGCACATGTTTCCATGTATCAAGTGGTCCACATAATGAAAAATAAGATAAGTTTTGGCGAAGATTTTTATTTTCTGAATAGGGCTTTTCTGGCCCATTGACAAAATGGTTAGAGTGTTTGGCAATGACCTGGGAGACTGGGGTTCAGTCCCAGGTCAAGTCAAACCAAAAGCTCAAAAAATAGCACTTGATATCTCCTTGCTTAACACCTAGCATTATGAACTATGGATGAAGTGTAAGTGGAGCAATCCAGGTAAAGAAATAGTGCTCTCCTCTACACCTTGGTGTAGTAGCTACGGAAAAGGGAGTCTTTGGGTTGCCCTACTTATATCTATGTATGTGTGTGCATTAATAATGTAGTCTGCAATGTTTGTAAATATAGATTGCTAAATATCAGTAATAGAGCATGTATATCTAAGTTAGAATAGCATAGACAAAATCACTGGTGCTTGGTGACTATCAGTTTCTCAACTGTACAATCACCAGGCTACACACACACACACTTGAAGGCAAAAAGTAGTTTTCAAACTTACTATGTGCTTTTGATTACTCAGTTTTTAACTTAGAAACAAAAAGGAATTAAATACATTTGGTAAACAATGAAATACTGAGCACTTTTTTGTTAATTAGATATTATCTTTACCTATATAGACTTTTTTCTACAATTCAGAGATTTAATGGTATCTAGTTGTATGATAATTCAATTCTATGGAGAAGATTTTTAAAAATGTCTTCTTAATCTCTCAGTTGTTGTCAAAGTTAAATATTAGCTAAGGAAACAGAATTGCCTATGTGTAGAGCAGATGATGATTTAAATTTTTTTTTTTTTTTTTTGTAACAGTTTGTCAAAATTTTTCCTCTGCACTCTAATTTACTCTCTTGGGGATTTTTTCAAAACACCATCAAGTACCAGCTTGGAAATTGTTCTAAGATTATGAGACCCATTGAATAGAATTTGATGTGGAATAAAATGAGTAATAATTCATATTCCTTATGTTTATTGGCTTAGTCGGTTGAGTGTTTGCCAATGGAAACCTGGGTTCAGTCCCAGGTCGCATCATACCAAACACATTAAAAATGGTACTTGATACCTCCTTGCTTAACACTCAGCAATATAAGGTACGTATCGAGGGTAAAGTGGAGCAATCCAGGGAAAGGAGTAGCACCCTCCCCTACACCTTGGTCTAGTAGCTATTGAAAAGGGAGCCTTCTGGTCGCCCACTTAACTTTTACTATGTTTATATATAACAAATAATCGAAGTAAGTTTCTTCCTGTCAGCAGGGTTTTGAATATGTTAACTGTATCTCCTGCAGAGAGGTAAGACCTTTCTCCCACCGAAAAGGAATGTTCTGGGTATGACATTAAACTACATCTAGTGGTGAGGCTCCATTTCTGGAGATTTGAAAAGTATAGAATACTGCTTCATTGCAATTACTCCTATATCCACTCTGGCTTGGAGTGGTAATACCTGTTAAGGGGTCCATCTTTGGATCAAATTGATCAGTTCAAAAATCATTCATATTTGGTAGGACCATGTGTTAAAAAAGCTCTTTCCTAACCTCTAGGCATTAAATAACCCTAGATGAGTTAACATGCCCTTAAAATCAAGCAAGTGAGCAAAATAAATTATGTAAAACATGCCAGGCTTTTCTTAACGACTTACATCCTCACATGTATGAACAAAAGCTCAAAATGTGGATTGCCCAGTCAGCTGGGGCTGTAGAATACACTGACTGCACCTCTGCAGAAGGGTAAGACCTCCCCCACCTAATGAGTATCCTGGATATGACACTAAACAATCTGATGGTGAGGTTCCAGCAGTGTTGGAGCTTTGGGGGATGCGGAGTACCCCTTCATTGCCATTGCTCCCAGGTCCACTCTGGGTTAAATAGAACTAACAGCATTCTTATGCTAAACTGAATTGTTTGAGTAAACTGAATAGCTTGAAATAGAAATGTTTTTGAAAATTAAACCGTACTTACATTTAAACTGCGTGGTTATGCTTAACTGAATTATTTCAAATAGAACTTTCGACATTAAAATTGTATTTACACTTAACTGAATTGTTACATATAAATGCTTGAATAGTCTGAAATGGAAATGATTTTGACAATTAAACTGTGTACTTATGCTAAACTGAATTGTTTTAAATAGAAAATATTATTTACATAAAAATGGATTTGGAGTTAAATAACCTACAAAGGTTGATATGCCATAAAACCCAACAAAATCAAAATGTGAACAGAAATTATTAATAGTCTGCATTTCTGAGTTGCAAAATCAAAATTAGCGTTGACTGAACTAATCATACTGGTGTCCTCATTTTAGTTAGTCTAGCCAAATTTTGACCTTTGTATTCTGTGACCCTTTTTCAGGTATCTCTGGTATTCAATGATAGTCTTATAGATTTAAAGCATTAGTTATATCTATCTCCTAACTTGGTGGTCTCTTGTTAAATTCCTGGATCAAGCAGTGACTATTCAGATTCATTTGTATTAGCTCAGAGGGATTAATTGATTTGAGATGATGGTGGGGAATCTCTGTGGTGTAATGGCTAATGTACCAGACTGCGACCTTGAAGTAAGCAAGTTCAAGCGCCAGTCAAGTTATTATATTACCTTTCAGACTATACTCTTGCAAAAGATATGAACCTCTTTATTCCCCTCTAATATGGGTTTAATAGTATCTCTGGCGTTCTTCTACAAGGATAGTTTAGAATTCAATAACCCATGAAGGTTGAATTACCATAAAACAAAGAAATCAAACCAACCAAAAAGATATGATATTATCATATTTACCAACCCTTCCGCTCAAGCAGGATATGACACAGGGTCAATTTTTTAAGTGGAGTTTAACAGTTTTGAATTCAGAGTTTTCCTTCTCCTAGACTAGTTGCCTCACCAAGGCTGAAGAACCTAGTCTGCCCTACTATTTACCTATAGCTGGAAGGAGAATAATTGGATTCATATCTTTCCCAAGGGTATTAGTGCTATATGAAATGCAATCAGTCTCGTCCAGGATTTGAACTCACGTTGCCATATCCATTTTCTGCGACGATAACCATTACACCACGAGCACCCCCATAAGATATGATATTATACAAGGAAAATTTCAAATGAAAAATTCGGTGAATAATAAGTTAGGCTTACAAACTTACTAATCTGAATAGATCAGTGTATATATATATTTACCCAACTTAAAGATCTGAGTAGATCAGTGTGTGTATATAACATATATATATATATATATATATATATATATATATATATATATATATATATTTACCCAACCCCTGGACACATAGAGGATGTGACACAAAGTCAATTTTTACTCTGAGTTCAGAAAGTTTGAACTCGGTTTTCCTTCAAGACGGGTTGCTATACTAAAGTTAAATAGCCCAATCTGCCCTTCTAATTACCATAGCTGGAGAGAGAATAATGGGATTCAAATCTTTCCTAAGGGTATCAGCACAAAGTGAAATGCAAACAGCTTTACCCAGGATTTGAACTGGGGATGCTGAATAATGAAAACCATAGCACAATGTACAATAGTAGGACAGAGAAGGAAAACTCTGAATTCAAACCTGTTAAACTCCACTTAAAAATTGACCTTGTGTCATATCCTGCCTGAGCGGAGGGTTTGGTAAATAGGATTACACAATGTACATCTAGCGCATAATAGTAAATATCTAAATTAAAAAAAGATTATTTGAAAGGCTGGTTGGGTCTTTGGTTTAATTTTGTTTTGCTATTTGAAGTAGTTTATATTAAGATTTTTTTTTTAGACTAGGGGCATTGTCATTCATCATACTCTGCTTGTGAGTTGGTGGGGTTTTTCTATCAGAGACCCTCCTTCAGTTTAGTGTCTTCCCAAATGAGCTTACAGCACCCCTGTTCTTGTGTTTTTTGTTGTTTTTTTTTTTCATAAACTCCAGATCCTGTTTTTAGAGTTTTCTTACTATGCAGGTTACCTAACCGAGGTTAAAGAACCCAAACAGCTTATTTTACTCATAGCAAGGGGAGAGGAGAATCAGATAGATACCATTAAAAACGATTTCCTGGTTATGACATCCAAAGTCACCCCTTTATTGACTCTGACTCAGAATGGTAGTACTATTTAAGGTTCAATCTATAGGTTAAATAGATCTGTTTAAAATTTATTTATATTTAATAAGACTGGATGCAAAAAAAGAAAACCACTTCAGAAACAGATAAAAAATGTAAATATGAACATAAAAAGAATACAATTCCCTAACCTCAGGGCATAAAATAACCCTTGATGGACTGATATGCTATTATAATTGATCAATCATTGCAAGAATGATTGAGAAGTGGCTGAAGTCCTGTTAATTATATAAAAATAAAATTTAAAAGGATGTTGTTTTTAAAAGATTTGATGTTAGGAATGAAATTAAGAAATGAAAAAAAAAAATGATTTCTTCCTACAAAAAGTGATAGTTTAATCTTTGACAACACAACCACAACTTCTTGTAACTTCAGTTGAGAAGAAATAGTTTGCAAAGCTGTTGCTCTTGAAATAAATAAAACTTTTAAGAGTTGATTTCTTGTGATCACCTTTAACACACATGCATAAAAAAAAAGGAAATAAAGAAGGTTTACAAAGTCTTGATAAAGTTTTCTTCTGATTGGATCCTCTTAGTTGGCTTTTTTTAAGAACAAAGAAAAATAACAGTTCCGCTTAAAAACCTGCAGAAAACTACATATTATAAAAGATGATTGGACATTACTCCGATATGCTCTCAGCTTTCTCTGTTTTAACACTTGTGCATTAAAAGTCAAGTTAATGATGCGCAGCTATTTATAATCACAATTTTCTGATGTTAGAAATTTCCGTGTTCCTCATTCTTCACTGGCTACAATTCTTACGTTTTGTCTTTCCAGCTTAACATCATTGGCATTGTTCTTGTGTATAGTGTGCAAATTTTAAACAACTAAACTAAATACGCTTCATTTCATTTTCATAAGCATTTGCTATGTGTAGAAATAGACTTTTTTTACAAAACTCTAACAGGTTCAGTACTAAAGGTCAGCCTTCATCTACAATTGAAATAGAGATTTGTTTATCTTTTGCTCATTTTTTTTAATTCTCTCTTTTGTGCTGCTAAAACCTGAACACCAACCAATTCTTTTCATCCTCTTGTTCTTACTTAGCTAGTCATTTGCAAGTTCCTAGGGTCAGCAGATCTTCTGATTCATTTCGGAAGTATAAAGTACGGGTTCATTTCTTCAAGTCTGACCATCTCGGTGAATAACAAATTCTAGCTGTTTATTGTGTGAAATTACCCGTCAGATTTTCCACACAGTTCTTTATTTTTTTTGCTGACATTAATGTCTTCTAAGCAATTATTGCTTTAGTTCAGAACAATGAATTTCCTGCTGTATTTAAACACCTTTGGCCTTCCATAGTTCCACAGCACATTGATTCGTATCTTCTCATTGTTCTTGTACTTAATGTCTTGCTTATTGTTTTCAGCTTCCACTCAATCCTTATGGATGGAATCCTATTACGATAGCATCCAATGTTTATGTTCTTTGATTAATTTAAAACTCTAATCTCTTTTGTTGGTTTTATTTGGAAAATGTTGTTGGCTTAGCAGCTTTCGTATCAGTTGAATGAACATGAAAACATACATTGGGTTTAAAACCTGTCCTTCCAGAACTAAACTAGAAAAAAGGATATTTTTTCTATGGCTAATTTCTTACCTGTATTTTATATATTTCATGTGTATTTGGCATGTCAACCCAACAAGGGTTATTTTATGCTTATAGGAAATTGTGTTCATTTACATTTTTAGTGTAATTTCTTTGGAGTTTTTTTTTAGACACACTGTTTTATTAAATACAAATAATTTTTAAGCATATCTATTCGACTTATAGATGGGATTCTAACAGATACTGTCACTCTGAGTCAGAGTGGACCTGGGAGTAATGGTAATGAAGGGGTACTCTACTCTCCCTAGATATCAGGATACAATATTTAGGATTGAATGTGGAGCAAGTATACCCTATTTACCAACCCCACCGCTTGGGCAGGATATGACACAAGGTCAATTTTTAAGCGGAGTTTAACAGGTTTGAATTCAGAGTGTTCCTTCTCCTAGACTAGTTGCCTCACCAAGGCTGAAGAACCTAGTCTGCCCTGCTATTTACCCATAGCTGGAGGGAGAATAATTGGATTCATACCTTTCCCAAGAGTATTAGTGCTTTGTGAAATGCAATCAGCCTCGTCCAGGATTTGAACTCGTGTTGCTGTGTCCATTTCCTACAACAATAACCATTACACTACGAGCACCTCCATGAGGAGCAAGTATACAATGATTTTGTCATAAAAAAACTAATCCTTAATGGTCAACATTTCCTGAGGAAATTTGTATAAAATATATATTAAATGAAGCAGTTTAGATAATAGTGAATTACTTAAAACTGTGTGCAAACAAATGACTATAATTAAATAAAAATAAGTACTATATACTCATGTATAAATTTTCAATATTAGATAGGAATACTTGAAACCATACAACTGTGTACAGATCATTTTATTACATAAGAATACTTGGCATTATCTAATTGTGTGCAAGAAACGACTAGACAAAAATATAAATGTACACAATATCCTAACCCCAACACATAAAATAACTTCAGAGGGATTTTCATGCTGTTAAAATCAATCTCTTACTGGGTTAGATGGGTAGTCAGAGAGGCTCAATCTGATCAATCGGCTGGTCATATCAGCCCTTTATTGGATTTGTGTTAAAATCCAAATGAGGACGATGGCTGTCGAGTCAATCATGTGGTGGAAAGACTTGTAGCCCTTTTTGTACCTGGTGAAAGTGGTTGACTTGGGAACAAAAACCTAGGGACAAAATAAAATTTTCTAACATCAGCATGACTATAATGAACATGTAGCCCTGATGTTGCTAGATGAATGGGTTGTTTCCCATTTTTGTTTGCACATCCCCACATGGGGCTCCGAGGTGGATGGAGAGCATGTTCAAGGAAACATACATCTAATTGTATGCATAACACAAAAAAAAACTGAGCTAATAAAAAAAAGACTCTGGGAAAATTGTGACTGTAAGACAGAAGAAAAACCAAGTTATTTCCCGTCTTTCATCATGATGGAATCAGCAGAAGGAATTCCACTAAGTAAACTGTCTCCGTTCAAGATTGAAAAAATATTGTCAAAAAGCTTAAAACCAAAAACAGTTAAAAACCTTAAAAATGGAACTCTACTAATAGAAAGCAGTAATAAAAACCAAGCTGACAAAATATCAAAATGGAAACACTTTGACAACATAAAAATAAAAACCTATCTCCACAATTCCCTGAATACATGTAAAGGAGTTGTAAAAAGCCATGAACTCTCCTTAGGTACATTAGATGAAATCAAAACCAACTTAGAAGACCAAATTGTTAGAGAAATCCAAAGAATACAAATAAAATAAAAACGAAGAAACAATAGATTCAAATACATAAAAAAAAAATTTAAAAAAACGGGAAAACAATAGATTCGAATACATATATAATGACTTGAAGAAATTAAAATTAGATACCAAAAAATAAATGTAGAACCTTAAATCCCAAATCCCTTTAGATGTTACAAAGGTCAGAGATTTGGGCGCCAGCTGGACCAATGTACACAACCATCAGTATGCAGAAGATGCAGAGAATATGATATACATAACAACTGCCAAAAAGACTAAAAATGTGCTGCCAAGGAAACCATGTCGCTGGTTCTAGAGATTGTGAGATTTGGAAGAAAGAATAAGAGATTATCAAACTAAAACATACATAAAATATCACCTACCCAGAAGTGAGAAGGATGGTAAGTTAGCGACCATAGTCGAGGGTGACCCGAAGGCTCCCTTTTCGATAGCTACTACACCAAGGTGTAGGGGAGGGCGCTAGTAGGGACTACAAAATATGCAGACGTGACCAAAAAAAATATCCCAACGACCAAAAAACAAAGCTGTTATATTGGTAAAACAAGTGCAACCACAAAACCTGAGGTGGTTGCCCAGGTTGTTAATGAGATGAGTGTACTGATCCAGGAGTTGAAAAGCAGTTACTGAAAAACTCTCCAAAGACCCAAACACCAGAGTTTTAACAAACCAAGAGAGACAAGCAAAGCGAGACAGGAAGAGCTCAGGGATCCTTACTTCTGAGATGACTTCTGTCTCTGGGCCTCTATAGGCCCCACCCTAAAGGAAAACTAAAATCCCCCACCACTGACAGGCTGAGACATGTTACCAAAAAGGTAAAAAAAATAGATCCAGCTCAAGAACAAGAACTACCCCAAGAAAGGACGGATGTGAGCCCATAGAAATGAAGGCTTCCATTTGCCAAACTAGGAAAACACAGATGAAAACCAAAATGAAAAAGGAAAACCCACAAAGCACATTCAAAATACCCTCAAGAACAAAGTCGCCTATATGAATCAATAAACACTACAATGCTCAGGAACAACAAAACCCCTATGAAGAGTCTATAGTGTAGAAAGTATTGATAGTGATACAGATTGTATTTGGCTGCCTTCATCTTGAAGTATTAAATAACTATAATACACGAAATTATTTAACTGTGGGCCGACTTATAACCTTGCTCACCTTTTAAAATGTGAATCTCTATCATACGTATCAAGTTATTATGAATCTCTATCATACATATCAATTTATTATGAATTTCTATCATACATATCAAGTTATTATGAATCTCTGTCATACGTATCTATTTATTATGAATTTCTATCATACATATCTATTTATTATGAATTTCTATCATACATATCAATTTATTATGAATTTCTATCATACATATCAAGTTATTATGAATCTCTGTCATACATATCAATTTATTATGAATTTCTATCATACATATCTATTTAAATATGTGCAAACAATTGACTGATGTTAAATTGTTAGTTACATAGCAAATCTGGAAATCATTTAACTGTGTGCAAACAAATGAGGAAAAGTAAATAGAAAGATTTGTATATCAAAAAATACCTGAAATCATTTAGCTGTAAAAAAAAAAAAAAAATGAACTTAGGTTTATTCAAAAATGTTATTAGAAAAATTTTCACACACAATATTTATTTCATATATACGTCTAAACAGGATTTGGCATTGAACAATCTGCAATGTTTGATATGTCATGGAACCAAATCAACTTATGAAGAACTGCTTTTGACATATGGACTGTGAACTTATGTTAAAGCGAATCGTTTGAAATGGAACTGTTTTTATATTTTACCGAGTGTAAAGAAAACCATACTTAAATCTGTATAAAAATGTATTTGGCATTGAGTAACCTGAAATGGTTGATATGCCATAAAACCAAACTAAAACCAATCAAAATCTATCCAAATATAATAAAACATAAACAAAACTCATACCCTAAATCCTAAAACACGCACAAGAAACAAAATCAATTTAACCCTTCTGGCATTAAGTGACCCATAGAGGTTGATATGCCATTAAACAAAACTCAAACTCACAGTTTAAATCAATCTATCTTAATTCTAGTTAGTTTTTATCACAACTCAGTCTGGCTATGACTTGTATGAGAGTACAAACAGTGTACATCAGAACCAAAAATAACTGATACACTCCCTATGAGAGATTTATTTTTAAAAGTCTTGAATTTCTACAAAAAGTCAAAAGGATGTTATGATTAGATAAAAAAAAATTTTGTTTTTTTTGGAGATCATTTAAGTATGGGTAAAATATTGGGCAGACTGACCTCTGTAGTCTTAGTGAGCAACCAGTTTAGGAGAAGAGTAACTATGAAATCAAAACCTCGACCTGAAATCCCTTAGGCAGTTTGACATTTTTAACTTGGTTTTAGCAACAGTTGAATGATTTGTGTGAAGACAAATCAGCCCTTGTTTTTGTCTGAAATAACTGTGGCTGTATGGAGAAAGGAAGACTTGATACATAGTCAACTGCTTGTCTACAACACAACCTTTCCCAGTTTCAGATCCTGATCCCTCATTTCACAAGAATTATGAATGTTACCACTTCTGTCTATTTTGCAACTTTGCTTCATTTGATTAAAAATAAAATTAACTTATTTTGAACTTTGTCAAACAAATCCACTCAAGTGAATAATTTTGAATTGATGTGTGTTGTTTTTCTCAATTCTTTCGTACTTCATATTATCATGGAAGTTTCTAATTCAGAAAGCTGATTCTAGCCTAAAAGGAGCAGAAATCAAACAGATATTACACTCTGATTTGAGGTAAAAAAAAAAAAAAATCATGATGGTTTTAAATACAAACAAGCAGTGCTATTTTGTAGGTTTCTTGTTCAGAAGACCTGATTCCAGGTTAACATGGTCAGAAATTGAGGGGATAATACACTGAAATCAGAATATATAGATTCAGCATTTATGAGTTAAAGTATTTATTCTAAATATTTTGGTTTGAATTAGCTACATTCTTTAACTTCTAAAAATATCTACATTCCTGATTTTATGGCCTCAGAGGGATTAACAAATTTAGGTTTTCAATTTTTCAATCTCATATGAATAAAAATCTTAGAACTGAAAAGACAAATGAAAAATCAACTTTGAAAATGTTGGATATTTCTTCATCCTTTCATAAATTTTTAACTCTTTTAAAATGCTTGATTCACTTTTAGTTAATTTACAATTACCTTGGAATAATTTACTAAATGTCTGTCTAGCTAGCCAGCCAGTCCACCAGCTGGCTTATGCTCTACAGTGTTATATCCAATTTCAACCAAATTTCCAGTTGTTGAGAGGCTTGCCTAGAAATGTTTAAAACAACTAGTTACCTGGTGGAATGTATCTCTTACACTCTATCTAGCTGTGTCCCTTGCTGTAAAAATGTGATTTTTCTCAAAGCACTTACCTACTCTCTTGGTAATCTTTACAAGAAGCAGATGGCTCTCACAGTATGCAGTGAGATCTTTTCTGTCATGGCCAAGTATTGAGCCGCTAAGAAGGAATTTATTTGATCCCAATGATTACTTAAAAAAAAAGTTAAGAAACTTTTTTAAAGTTGGGGTAATACTATCCCTCCTAGTCTGAAAAAGAATAAAATTAGATATTTATTCAGAATATTAATAGATTTTTAAGGGTTTTTGAGGGTATCTGAGATCTGTAAAGGAAACTGAAGCCATCTTCTATATGCTAAGAGTTGGTGTGAAGAAAGCAGTAACCTGAAATAGATAAAAGATAAAAACAAATAAAACATTCTTTAAATAGGAGTAGCTATTCTAAACTTTAAGAGGGGAAAGTCCTTGTTGTGTTGTAGGCCATCTTCTAGACTGGAACATTGTAGTAACTGAGTTGAAACTCCAGTTGCACTACAGCCCAGTTAGCTGGAGTTGTAGTATTCAATGACTACATCTCTGCAGAGGGGTAAGCCACCCCAAATAAGAGTGTCCTGGATATGACATTGAATAATTTGATGATGAGGCTCCAGTAATACTGCAGCTTTGGGAAATATAGAGTACCCCTTCATTGCCAATGCTCCCAGGTCGATTTTCGCCCAGAGTGATAGCACCTGATATGATACTATCAATAGGTCAAATAGAAGTGTTTGACATTTAAACTGAATGCAAATAAATGACTTATGCTAAATTGACTTGTTTGAAATAGAACTGATTGATCATTTGACTGTGTTTAAATGAATGACTGATTTTTAATTGAATTGTTAGTGATACATAGCAATACTTGGAACCTTGGAACTTTGTTGATTAAATAGAATGGTTAGAAGTAGAACTGTTTGAAATTAAACTGTGTGTATCTGCAAACTATATTTACAAATCATATATTTAATTTATATGTAAAAACTGGATTTGGCATTAAATGACCAACAAAGGTTGATATGCCATAAAACTCAACCTAACAATCCAGTTGCATGATTATGTTCATTTTCAAACTTATACTCTTGTGAAAGGTATAAACCCGCTTATTACTCCCAGATTTGACTTTAAATAACCCACAAAGGTTGATATGACATAAAACAAAGAAACTTAATCTAGCCTAAACTTTTATAAAAACACCTCTACATCCTTTTTTACCATCTACTTACTTAGCATCTTACAACACATCTGCAGTACTAGGAGGTATAATTTTGATTTAGAGAAAAAAAAAAGCAAATTAATATTTCTTTGTTAAAAGTTTTTCAACCAATCCTGAGTGTACTTGCTTTCACCCATTAGTGAAAAAAATCTGTCACGAGGAGACTTATAGTGCATGTCCTCAATGAAACTACCATTGTTTTATTAATGATTTGTCATATTATGTTTTTAATTTTTCAGTATTCAAATGATGCAGTGTATTTTTTTCAGCCTGCATACCAGGCTGAAGGGATAAATTTGACTCCAACTCACCTGGTGGGTAAGGGGTTAATGTACTTGTAGCCCCTTGGCAAATATAGGTATCTACGTAAATTAGCAAAGTCTAAGAGAAGGTTACAAGTAATCTGTTAGAATCAAACTCACAAGTCACGGTCTAAGCTTGTTAACCACTACTCCAAAATGAAGCATTTATATCTATAGACATTAGACAACTTATACGTTTATAGCTTATCTTTAACTTTATTCTATGAAAGTATCTCTCTCATATATATATATATATATAAGTTTATACAAGCATAAAGGAGTCTGTTATTAATAGTAGTCATTTCTGATTAATATTCTCAAAATTTTCAGGTCCCTCACGAGGAGGCACTCCAGTAGATATCAGTTTAATTTATTGTTTGGATGAGACCTTTCTGATGAATTTTAAATTGAGATTTTGGGCTCACATCTCGGCTTCTTCCATGTTCCTTTCCTACTACGAATGTCTTTTAAACAATCTCTGAGATGAAAGGAGTTCATATGTCAAGTTCTATGAAGGTTGGCTTATTAACCTGGGAGTGAATGGGTAGCAAGCATACAAGATATATTGCAAGCTATTCTTTCTGAGTTACAAGCCCTTTTGTACTTAAGTTGACAAACAAATATCTAGATACTAACATGTACAAAGGATGTCCAAAAAGTAAGATACTGCTTAGCATGAATTAATGAAAATTAAAACATTGAGCAAGCTGTAAATTCCAAGAAGCAAATAGTTCTTAAAACAGTCAGAACAGCTTCAATATTGAGTGCATATATATATATATATATATATATATAAAAAAAAAAAAAAAAAAGAAAGAGAGAGAGAAGTCAAATGTAGAATGGTCAGATGTTAGAAGATATTTGCATGCCAAGAGAAAAGATTCATTTTAAGTTAGAATGAACTTGTTGATATATATGAGGAACATGTAATGGGCAGGAAGATAGTATCAATCTTGTGTTGTGAATTTAAAGAGGAACTTGTGTAGGGTTTCCATATTCATCAACAGTGAAAGATAGTATTGCACAGGTTGAAGTTTTAATTCAAGATGATAGACTGTGAAAACTTTGGGATATGACCGTGGAATTAAACTCTCTGATGCTGGTAGTCCATGAAATTGTTTATCAGTAACTGTCGTATTGTTGGGTCCCAAAGCAATTGACTAAAGAATGTTATTTCCAAAGGTTGGCTTGATAAGGTTGTAATGTTTTACATTGTCCACTGCATAGTTCTGACTAGGGAATCTTCAGATTATGTTTTGTCTGGGCTGCTTAAAGAACATTTCAACACAGATGACACAGTTGTTGCAAAAGTGCAAGGATGGCTTCAGTCAATTGACTCCAATTTCTTTGTAGCAGCCATTTATATACTTATTGGACACAGCCCAGTTGGCTGGGCCTGTTAAATATGCCAACTTCATTTCTGCAGAGGAGTAAGATCCTCCAATGAGCATCTTGGATATAACACTAACACATATGATGGTAATGCTCTAGTCCTAGAGCTTTGGGGAATACGGAGTATCTCTTCCTTGGTATTACTTGGAGATCCCTTCTGATCCAGATTAGTAGTACCTGTTAAGGTACCATCTATGGGTTAAATATAACTATTTAATCATTTACTATACTAGGAACCATTTAACTGTGTGCAAACAAATAACTGATGTTAAATTGAATTATTAATATTTCATAGCAATACTTGGAAAGATTTAACAGTGAGCAAATGAAGGAATTATGTTGAATAGAATTATTAGTAATAATTGCAATGCTTGAAGCCATTTAACTGTGTGCATACAAATGATCACTACAAACTATTCATTTGCAAATCATATATATCTAATATATGTATACACCGGATTTGGGATTAAATTACATAGAAAGATCAATATGCCATAAAACACAACCAACTTAGCAGACAAGTGTCTCAGTCTTGATAGTGGCTACATGGTTTGGCATCCAGTTTAGGAAAACTCTGAATTCAAATCTCTTAAACTCTGCTTAAAAATTGACCTAGTGTCACATCCTGCCCGTATGGAAGGGGTTGATAAATACACACTTGGATGGTATATAAGATAGAAGATAAGTTGCAAAACAGCTGCTGTTATGTAAAAGATGGTGAAATAGTACTAGTAACATATGCACAATTTTTTATGTGTATGGTGATAAATATTTTGGATGAGTAAATGTTTATACCTTACTTGATGGACATCCCTCATATATTCTACGTATATCTGTGTAAGTTTGTGTATAGATATGTTTGTATGTAAAGGTGAGGATAAGGTTATAAATATTTATGGCCCAATATTTCCCTTTCAAATATAAATGTGCTTTTTGTCAATGAAATTCTCAACTTCTAAGTTCCAACCTTTTTTTATGTCAGAGATTGATATTTCTATATAAAATTCAGTAAGAGTAAAATTGATATCTGAAAAATGTCCTCTCTATCTGATGACTCCGTATGAGGCATAACTAGACTGAATGAAAATACCAAGTAACTAAGTAAGATTCAGGAAAGTTCATGTTTATGCCTCATTTAGATAAAGGCTCTGTTGTTAGAGCTCAGTAAATGCCGACTATAATCACTGGAGAGGTGTTAGAACCCCTTCCCTAAAAAGGAGCATCTTGGAAATAACAATGAACTGTATCTGATGGTGGGGGGTCCAATTGGGGGAAGTGCTGAGTACCTTTTTATTACCATTAGTCTTAGGTCCAATCTGATCTGGACTTGTAGTACCTGGGTTAAAAAGACCTTTGTAAAATTTGTGTTAGGAATACTTGAAACCATATTAGTGTAATTATTAAGAAAAGTTATTTGAAGTTATAATTATTTACTAAGTATTATTGTTATTTGTTAGTTGAAACCATATAACTGTATACAAACAAATGACTATGATTAAATGGAAATAACTTAAAACCAAATTATTATTATTAGATAGGAATACTTGATATAATTGTGTATAAAAAAGCTCTTAAGAAACAACAACACAAGAGATGTTAATATAAATGTACAATGAACATGATTCTCTAACCCTTCTAGGCATAAAGTAACCTTAGATTGGTAGACATGCTATTTAGACCAATCAATTAGTATAATTGATTCCTCAAAAATTGCCGCTTACATTTCCCTCTACATGAGGTAAAACTAAAGAATCAAAACATCAAGTAGCTAAATAAGATGCAGGGAAGTTCATGTTCATGCTTCTTTTTGATAAAATTATGCCACTGTTAACTATAATTTTTAATTTTCCTCATCTCTTTATTTTTATTGGTGTACAGTGCACTGAGCCATTAAAAGTGATTTTGAAAAAATCTGATTAATTTAATAATGATAAAAAAATTGAGGTAAAAAGTGAAATGCAATAAAAATCTAAGTATTGATATGGATTTGGCTTAAGTATCAATGAAGCCTGCGTAGCTGGAATTGTTGGGGTGAGGGCTTTTCAACTTAGGAGAGAATTTCAAATTCTGTTTTTAAAACTTTGTTCATGGCCTCTGGCACAGCTATGTAATATATGCGTCTCTTTCAGCCCATGAGGTAGACCACTAAAAAGTAAATTTGATATTGTTTTAATTTCAATGTGAAAGTTATAAGAAGTTGTGGTTTCTCAGAATTCCTGAGTTTTTCCTGTGTTGGGTTTGGACAAATGAGGAGATGATGATGGAGGTGGAGTTGAAATTTGGTTTCAGGAGAGAATCCAACAAGAAACAGGTAAGATTATAGACAGCTAAAGCCGATCATATGGTTTCCACATTAAACTAACTCAACTCTATCTTCTTTTCCTCTTCCTTCTTCATAGCCCATTCAGGTATATTCACGTCTTTTACCTGTGTGTCTTCCAAGGCTTAGCTGTGAGGAAAAGGAGTAATTAAAATATTTCCAGTAATTAGTTTTATTTATTTGTTTTGGCTTTTCATCATTTACCCTAAACTTTCACAATTTCTAGCCTCGTTGTCCTGCAGCCTGAAGTGGAACTGTGTAAGAAAGGAAACATTATCCCAATACCAAGGATATTTTAAGATAATAGCACTCTCTCTCTTATCCTTTGCTAAAGCTTCCTCCTCTAAGGCTTTTCTGACCAATTCCAGATGATTTATTCTTCAAATGGTGAAACTGAGAAAGAAATAGGTAGTTCTTTCAAACGCCAACAGATTGGCTCGTCAAATTGCTGTTAACTGACTGTTCTGCATTTCATACCATTTCGTCTCTCTTTGCCGGTGCCTTGTTCATCCTCCTAGCTATTGGATCTGTGCCACAAGAAATTAACTTTTCTTTTTTCTCGTGAATAAAGGGTTAATTTTGATCAGTTAGTCTTTAACTCTTCATTCTGCTCTCTCATCTCTTGACTATTCATGTAAAATTAAAACTAAGACTGATCGTGATTTGTGAACAAATTACTCTGAAAATTTAGAAACATTCTCATACTTGCTTGTGTCCTGCGTCTGACATTAAACTTCATCTGATGGTGAGACTCCAGTTTTAGTGATCTAGGAAGTGTGGATTACACCTTCATTGTCCTTATTTCCTAGTCCACTCTAACCCAGAGTGGTAGTACCTGTTAGGGTCCCATTTATTGGTCAAATGGAGGCGTTGGAAAATTATTCCTATTCAAAAGGACCACATGCAAAAAAATCCTCTTAAGAAACAACTATACAAAAAATGTAAACATAAACGTAAAATGAACATAATTTCCTAACTGAGATTGGTTGATACGCAGTTAAAATCAATCAATTAATTGTATAATTAATTTAATGCAATATCACATGTAATAACTGTTTAAGTGGTAGGAATGTAATTTTAAGTTTTAGGTGTTGTGGTTATGAATTATTTTATTAGGATTGTCAATGAGATAGAAAAGTTGAAGAAAGGATGGAATTTATTCTTCAGTCAAGGGACCTAAGTGATCAGTAACTGTGATAGTATTTAAACCAAAGAATGTCTTTAGCAGCTCCTTTCTTGAACTCTGGCTAAAGCACTTAATTTTGTATCCCACTATGGTCAGTTATATATATATATATATATATATATATATATATATATAACCAGATAATACTGACATATTTAAATCACATGGCTAGATTATATGCTTTACCAGGATTGTCATATCTTTTGATCCTCGTTCCTTGACCTTTGGTGATCAAAGCGATCTATTTGAATATATTACAGTGAGCATGTGTGAATACAAGAGAGATAGGGAGTGTATGGTTGTATGATGGTGACCTGTATGGAAAATGAAATTGACAAATTATATGAATTTTAATCAGTTTGATAAAATTTAATAATTGTACGTACATTTGTGTGTGTGTATATATATATATATATATATATATATAAAATAACAACTGTGTTGGTTGTGACTAAATAATTTTGTGGGCTTGTGGCGAACCAAGTGAGATATAATATGGAGAGTGCTGTTTTGTAAAAACTTGATGAAACTCAGGGGTCGCTGACTAAATTCCATGGCATTAAATACATTAATCTAATATATATTTATTTATTATATATATATATATATAATCATGTCGTGCTGCTAGCACAAATATCCCTGACTCTCTCTCGCCACTTCTCCCTATCGTTCATCGCATCTGGCAGGTCTTCAGGGCTACATCCCATATCCTCACATAGCTGCTGTATGTATGTTCGAGCTGGTCATCCTGCTTTTGCTCGGCCATATGTGGGGGTTCATAGGAGTACATCACTTATGAGGTCGTCCCTGCTTCTCCAGCAGTGTCCTGCATGTCTGGTTCGTCTAACTTGTATAGTTTTCATGATGGGAGGCAGGTGGCCGTATAGTTGGTGCTTTGTGGGGTGTTAAATACACATATATATTTATTTACCAACGCCTTTGCTACTAGCAAAATGTGACTTAACATTAATTTTTAAGCTGAGTTAAACAATTTTAAATTCTAAGTTTTCCTCCTAAACTGGTTGCCATACCATAATTAAAGAACTCAGTCGGCCCAATTATTTACCCACAGTTGTTGGAAGACTTTTCCCAATGACATTAGTGCTATGTGAAACGCAAACTACCTTATCCAGGATTTGAACTTTGGTTGACACGTCTATTTCCTACAATGATAACCATTAGACCACTTAGAAAGTAAGGATAAAAGAGAATCATAACAGCACTTGGTCACTGTTAGTTTCTTAACTATGTGATCCTTACATTGGCATTGCTCCGAGATCCACTCTGATCCAGAGTGGTAGTACTTGTTAGACTCTCCTTTATGGATCAAATAAATATGTGTAAAAATTATTTTTATTTCATAGGATTAAAAATATATATTTGTATATGTTTGTTGTAAATGCATGAATAGTACTCAATTTTACAAAAATATATAATACAAATATTTGAAGAAAAACTCAACTGTAGAGAGAAAATGTTCAATGCTCATATATTGCACGTACATAACCATGAATGTTGAGAGAGACAGAACATGGTGCTGATAAGGAGAATGAGAAAGTTGAGGTGAAATAGTACAAAATAGAAGGAAAAAAAAATGTATATCATGCAAAAATGAAATTCCTAAAAACTATAGAGAAAGAGTCAGAGAGTATGAGAAGAGGAAATATTACTTAAAGATAAAGTTTTTAGTAATCAAAAACTAGATGATAGATCTTAGTTCATTTTTGATTACTAAGAAAATTATATTGAAAATAGTAAGCTTGATTTATTTTTGAGAATTAGAAGCATATTTGTATTGATAGGTTTGTGTATGTGTGTATATATATATATATATATATATATATATATATATAGGAAGAGAGGTGTTTTAATGAGTTTATAGACTGTGGTAATTACTAGGTGAATGAATTTTCTCTATATAATGTTTGATTGATGTGATTAATATTAACCACTGCTTTAAGTGGTGAAAAATACATATATGAAATAAATGTTGTTTTCCATCATTAGACTTAGCAATTATTGATGTAATTATATATTTTTATATATAATGTGTGGGTGTGTGTATATATATATATACACACACACACACAAATACTTAATAATAGGCACATATCTGTACATAAATATATATAAATATATACTGACACACATAGTAATATTGCACATCTTTTCATATATATATAGACACACATAGTAATATTGCGCCTCTGTTCATATATATATATATATATATATATGTGTGTGTGTGTAGTTAAACATATATTCAGTATGGTACAAAACACCCTTCTTCTCATATATATATATATATATATATATATATATATATATATATTTTGTGAAAGTCCTATATTTTCATCTGTTTATGGCATAATACTGTTCATTACTTCAAGTTGTTAGCTCTTTGAGTGATCACTTGATGAAAATTCTCATGCCACATTTTAACAATCTTCAACAAAATTTTAAAATTATACTTGAAAGGTTTGATATTTTGAAAAATTACAAAATTTAATTTCTTGATAGGAATGTCTGATTCACAAAATATTTGCAATTTGATTTATGTCCTGATGGAAAGCTGTGAATTATCTGCCTCACTTAGCAAGCCACCTGTAATTGACTAAAACACCTGTCTTTGGGATATATTTGCCTCAGCCATCTTATTTTCAGAGTCCTGCCTGATTAAATCTCTCACTTTACCCATCTTTAATAATGTGACAAGACTTTGGACTAAAAGGGAAAATTAACGAAGCCAGTAACTAACATTTAGCTTCAACTCTGGCTCAGTTCATTGTAGATCTTTAAAAAGGCTAATTTTTTTTGTTTTTGAATTTTTATTTTAATGTTTCAAGTTGCTTCCGAGACTTATACTTTTGACTGGGGAGTAGTAGGATGGGGTCTGGGGGTGATTTTTCAAATTCAAATATATTGGAATATTTGTGAAAGAAAAGATAGATTTATTTTATTTAATTTTCTTTAATTCTTTTCATTTATTAATTTATTTAAAAACATTTGTTTGAGTGGTGTTTCAAAATGTATATATTTTAAGAAAGAACTTAAAAAGTTGATTTGGAAACTGACTGAAGTTCATAAAAGAAAGAAGTTTTGGTTATTTAAAATAATGTCTTGATTAAAATTCTTCGAACAAGTTGATAAGCTGTGAGTATTAATTAAATTAATAGAAAATGCAGATAATAATAATGATAATAATAATATTGGTAACATTAAGTAGGTAACATACAAATTTTCAAGAAGAAAAAAACATAAGGGTTTTAAATTGAATATATAATATGCCTATTCTCTCAGAAATTCCTGATGGGTGATGATCCCTTCTTATCCTTATTTTTAACTATATTTCTATAGTTAAATGTTTTTAAATACATTTTCATTGTCAGATGTTTTTCAATGATTTTTTTTTTATAAAAAAATAATACCTTTTCTATCTAAAAATAGTTTCAATTTGTTTTCTATAGCTAAGTATTTTTTGACTCTTGTCCATAGCTAAGTGTTTTTCAATGTATTTTCCATGGCAGAATATTTCTGTTGATTTTCCATATTGATTCAGAAGGGTCTCTGATTATAATCAGTAGGAATCCATGTTACTTAGAACAGAATCTAAATTTGTGAAACATAAAAAAAAAACATTTTAATATTGTCTTAATAGATATTTACTTACATGTGATTAAATACAAAAATAAAGTTAAAGGGTGGTTTTTCAAGCGAGAGATGTAAACTAATTATGCTGTAACTATTACTAAGTTACCAGCCCATTGGGATAGTAAGTAAAGTGTTAACCAGTGGTCTGGGAGACCAGGGTTCAATCCCAGGTTGAGTCATACCAAAGATTCAAAAAATGTTACTTGATGCCTCTTGGCTTATCACTCAGCATTAAGGTATAATGGTCACGGGTAAGTGGAGCAATCCCAGGAAAGGAGTTGCCCTCGGTTCTTCCTCCTTACTTACTTAGAATAAAGTAAGGACTGATAATTTCAAGAAAAAAATGTTTAAATCAATAAATTTAAGCATCAGTTAAATTTAAAAAATGTTTCTTTATAAAATTCTGTAAAAATTTTTCAGTATTACTTTGATAAGGTAATATAAAAATATAATTGGTAAATTTCTTTGATTTTAAGTTAATCTTTTAGAGTAATAGATATATACAAAGACTTATATAAGAGACCACAATCTGTGAAATAATCTTCCAGTTAATGCTTTATCATAGCAAAATATTTTTGATTGGATTTCTATTATAATTATGATATAATTGCTCTAATCTGTGTGTGACTGTTGCATCAATTCTTTATTCCTTAAAATGTTTTTTCCTTTATTTACAACATGTTTTCATAGTGAATGTTAATCATTCTCTTCTCTCAGCAACTGAATTCATGACCATTGACAATTCCTTTTTTCCATGATTTCCCTTGCATATAATAGAATATAGAGATTGAAAGCTTAAATTTGCTAAGGATACATTTTAGGTAAATATTACAATATTGTTTCTTGGATCATCATTTTTTTTTTTTTTTTGCCTACAATCATAAATATTTAGTCTGGACTGAAAATTAGTAAAGTTTCTGAAGTAGAAGTAAAGTCAGCGAGGAAGGATGAGAAAAGCTCTCTCTCCCTCTCTCTCTCTCTCTCTATATATATATATATATATATATATATATATATATATATAAAACATTAAGGAGGTTTAGTAATCATATGAATCATATTATGATAATTTGTAAGATATAGTAACGTTCAGGATATATAATATTATGTTGTATTTGTTTATAATTCTAGATAATAGTCTTAACAAAAACTGGTATAATTTTTTTTTTTTTTTTACTTTATTATACTGGACATTGGCATAATGGTTAGAGTGTTTGCCAATGACCTGGGAGGTTGGGGTTCGATCCCAGGTCAAGTCATACCAAAGACTCAAAAAATGATACTTGATTCTTCCTTGCTTAACACTAATTAAATATAAGGTATTGATCAAGGGTAAAAGTGGAGCAATCCAGGGAAACGAATAGCATCCTCCCCTACACCTTGGTGTTGTAGCTATTGAAAGGGAGACTTGGGGTCACCCTCGACTACGGTTGCCAACAACAACAAGGGTTATTAATGTGACCAGTTATATTGAATTGTAGAAAAATTTTGGTATGAAAATTTTATTAGATTTTTGATTAAGATTTTTGATTAGTAATAATACACAATATAATATTTTATAATATAATTAAATTTTGCTAAGAGGTTATTAATACCAAATATTTTTGTTTTTTGTCCAAATTGGTATTTATAACTGAGAAATAAATGCAGTATACTAAGTTTATCCCTTTATCTTGAAAATCATCAATAAACTTAATTTTCATTTTTCATCAAATGTAAATAATTTTATAGAGAGAAATAATTTGTTGATTTTTTTTGTTTTCTGGTTTGAAAAATTTTAATTCTCTATCAACAAACATGGTTTCCTATCAATTATCATGAGAGACCCCCTTTTAAATGAGTGAACCATTCCCCTTTTCCATAAGAGACAAACATATATTTACATTAAAATTTTCTCCTTGGTCCAGTTTGTATTCATCGAAAATTTATTTACTCTGCATTGAGCCATTTGATCATCAACAAAAAGTAACTTCTCAATTATTTCTATAGATTGGCTGTTTTTATCACATCACAGAGAAGTTGCATTGAAAAATATTATATCACAGATAAATTAAATTAAAAAAAGAAAAAAATAGATCAACCCTTTCATTTATCACCATTAGTACATAAGTAATAACCAATTTTCTAAGGTAAAATGAAAAGAGTCATAATTATCTTAGTGTTCTAACATCAACTGCATTTTAACCTTTATATTCTATCAGCAATGATTTTTCCCAAAATTCAAAGATTTTTCTCAACTATATACATATATATATAAGTTTTGCATAACTTGATTGAAACAACATTTATCACTTCCCCATTAACGCTAAGGAATCATTTTATTGTCAGTTTACGAGTTGTAAGTCTAGTTACTTCAACTCAAAATATAATAATTAACAATTATTATTCTGCAAATTACTAAAGTTAAGTTGCAATGAGCCTGTTTCATACTAGAATGGGTGACAACTTAAAATAGTTGGCTTTGTAAGCCACCTGAGGCCTGTTGGCCAAACAAAACCAAGCTTAATGAATAATGACCATTATAATTAGTATAAAAATGTCATAGTCAAATTTGTAAAATATTTATTACTGTAAATAACAATCTAACTTTTAAAAATTAAATTTTTGCTTAGATTTTCTAGTTTAAATTAAAATAGTCTATTTGATAGCCTATAAAATTCACTTTTCCTCTCCTCATTATAAAATTTTATGATATTTGTTAAAAATCCACAAAAAGAAATTCACTTGGAATTGAACTTGTATGAGAACATCAATGAAGTTTCAACAACTTCTTATACGCCATACAAAAATAATTTGCCTAATATTCCCGGCAAAATTTAAGATATTAAGTTGTGTTAGAGTTATTTACTTATCATTGCTTAGATTTAATACAAGATCTTAAATATGAGGCATCCTGTGAGGATCAAACTCAGCTGAGAGCCTCCTAGCCTGTTCAGAATCCCACCAACCCACCCAGTGGCATGCTGTATATTTACTTAGTTTAGTACAAAGTCATCAATATGGGTCACCGAGGGTGTAACTCATAAGCAACTATTTAAAAACCCAGCTTGTTAACCATTACAGTTAGGCTATACAAGTTAGGAATTTTTAGATCAAATAGAGAAATTATTTGTATTACACATTTTGTCATTTAAATTAAAATTCCTTTTTACATTTTTAATTAAAACGGTATTTTTTTTGTATACATAATATTATGAAAGTATCATGAAGAACAAATTTAGAAATATCATTTGCTAGATCATTCTGGTATCTTTATTTTTATTATTTCTATATTTTGGTCAGTGAGATTTGTAACCTTTGATAATCTTCAATTCTTTCTTAGCCAGAAAGTGACAAAAAACAATAAAATAAAAGATGTGTCCTTTGGATATTATATAACAGAAAACTCACAGAGCCTCTTAGCGTGAACATAGTAAAATAACAAAAATGAGGATAGTAGACCTGATGATTTTCTAATTTTATAAAAGGAAATTTATATTGGTGTTGCTGTTTAGAAAGGAGTGAATTATGAGTATTTTATTGTTATTCCCATTATATCAAGAATTAGGATGATTAAAAAATAATGTTCAGTGAAGATAATAAGAAAATTATTATTCACTTGTAAACTTGACTGGGATTAGATTTATTCTTTCCAGAACACTTTAAGGATTGTGCCCTAATAAAAATCTCATGAGAATGTGCCATTTTTGGTGAGTTATATATACACACACAAGCATATATGTGTGTGTGTGTGTGTATATATATATATATATATATATATATATATATATGTGTGGGTATACATATATATATGAGTGTGTGTGTGCATAGAAATATGTATGGGTATATGTGTATAAATATATATATATGTGTGTGTGTATATATGTATGTGTGTATATATGTTTGTGTGTGTGTATATATATGTGTGTATATATATATATATATATATATATATATGTGTGTGTGTGTGTATATATGTGTATGTGTGTATATATGTTTGTGTGTGTGTGTGTGTATATATATGTGTGTATATATATATGTGTGTGTGCGCGCGCATGTATGTGTATATATATATATATATATATATATATATATATATATATATATATATATATATATAATAAGAATTTTAGTAATATGTTGGTTAAAAAATTAACTGGATACTTAATGTAAGTATCCAGTTAATTTTTTAGATATTAGGATATTGAAATCGTATTGTAATTTGATTTATATTTTCTTATTAGATGAAAAGATAAGACTATTTAACTGTGAAACTGAATTAAAGAATAATAATTAAATATTTTTGAACTTAGGTCACCTGTTGTTACTAAGTAAAACTGAACTCGTTATTAAAACTACAAATGTAGTACCTTACATTCATCAGAGCATTGAGAGGTAAAAATGAAAAAGTCTAATGAAAAAAATGAAGCAAAATCAAAAAAAAAAAAGAAAATTTTAAAATCATTAATCTTAAGGAGAAAAAGAACAAAACTCAAACAGATTAAAAGAAAGATAGATGTCACAAATATAGATGTTGTTTTGAGGAAAAGTGTCAAATATTAAATGTATTATAATCCGTTGGATATTGAACACTTTTATCAAGTAACTGCTTTAGTATTAAACACATGTAAATAGTAACCTCTTGCATATCAAATGTTTGTATACAGTAAATTCTTATATATTAAATACTTGGATTATGTAAACTTTCATATATTAAACACTTGTATAATGTGATCTATGGCATTCGTCTATCTAGTAAAATTGTGGATCTCCATTTGGATCTTAGCAATGACTTGAACAGGGTTGTATAGAAAATCAACACTGACCTCTGCTGCAGGCCTTCCTTTTGATGATGTCCAAAGGAAGGACAAGATGATATGCAACTTAGTATTAGTGTAACTATTGGAGGTGCCTGTGGTGTAATGGTTACCATCGTAGGAAATGGACACGGCAACACGAGTTCAAATCCTGGCTGGGACTAATTTCATTTCACATAGCACTAATGTCCTTGGGAAAGGTATGAATCCAATTATTCCCCCTCCAGCTATGGGTAAATAGTAGGGCAGACTAGGTTCTTCAGCCTTGGTGAGGCAACTAGTCTAGGAGAAGGAAAACTCAGAATTCAAACCTGTTAAACTTCGCTTAAGAATTGACCTTGTGTCATATCCTGCCCGAGCGGAGGGGTTGGTAAATAGGATTAGTGTAACTATTGGAGTTGATACAGTGAGGTGGAACACAACACCTGACTGCCTATAGGGACTCCAGCTCATGGTTTCACTTCTTCACTTTGGTAAGTTACCCTGCTATACTTGTGGGGAAAGTCCACATGGTGTATCAGCTAATGTGGTGGACTGAGACATAATATTGACTGAGTTAGAATTCCACTTGTGCTTTTTGGATAACTTTCAGACTTAGACCTTAACGAAAGATATGAAATCCCTTATGTGCCTACCTACTATCAGTTAAATAGTACCACTAATGTTATTCTACAATTATGACTTTGACATTAAAAAAACCATGAAGGTTGATATGTCATTTAACAAAGAAACCAAACCTAACTTGATATACTGGTAGGGGATTTGAATTCTAAGTTTTCTTTCTCTTAAACTAGTCCTCATTAGCAAGAATAAAGAGCACAGCCTACCATAGTCTTAGCGATAAAATTATGTCCCTCTGATGGCATGAGTGTAAAGGGAAATGCAAACAGACTTGTCTAGAATTTCAACTTGACTTGCTAAGTCCATTTTATTAAAAAAATTTCACTAGTCACCTAGTTCACCTTTTGGCTATTAAACACTTTGATAATGTAATATCCTTACTATTGATGACTTACATAATGTAATATATTGGCTTTTAAACACTTGCATGATTTAAAACATTAGGTATTAAAGACTTGCAGGATGAAATGTCTTGGCTATTGAATTCTTATGTGATGTAATATAATGGCTTTAAAAACAATTAAATGATGTAATATATTGGCTTTTAAACACTTTCATGATTTAAAATATTGGTTAATAAAGATTGGCAGGATGAAATATCTTGGCTAGTAAACACTTGTGTAATGTAATATCTCAGATATTAAACAATTGGATGATATAATATTATGGCTATTAAATGCTTACATGTTGTAATATATTGGTTCTGAAATAATTTGATCATGTAATATTTTGGCTATTAATCACGTCAATGATGTTATACATTGGCTATTAAACATTTACATGAGGTAATATATTGCTTAATAAACACTTCCATGATATAGTTTATTGACCATTAAACACTTGCATGATGTCATATCTGGGATATTAAAAACTTTTCTAATGTAACCTTTTGCAAAATAAACACTTATAATATAATCTGTTGCATATTAAGCATTATCTAATATCTTGGATATCCAACACTTTATTAACATAACCTCCTGTGCATTAAATCATTGTATAACTTAATAAATTGGATATGAAATATATTATAATAAAACCTTTTGCATCTTGAACACTTGTATAAGGTAATCTTTTGCACACTAAACACTTTCATAATGTAACTTTTGCCAATCAAAGACTTGTGTAAAGAAACCTCTTAACTCAGATTCATAATTCTCATATAAACATGTTTTTTACATGTATAAAATTAATTGCTAACTTCTTAAATTTTAATCGCACATTAGCCATTGTCTTGAGCCATTGTTAAGCTTAGGGCAGAGTGGAGCTGAAGTTTTATGTAAGATTATTTTCTCTTGGGAGTTGATATCTGAAAGTGAGTATGGGTTGATGAACTTCGACTGTGTGGGTGTGGTTAGTCACATAGAAGGTGCCAAAAAGGTAATAAAAGAATTCATTAGAGTGCTGACTGTCATAGCACTGGTGAGAGGAGGAAATTGGTGTAGGGACTGGCGATTTGGGCTTAAAGAAAAGTGTATTAGAATGGGGTGGAGTGGAAGATAGATTTTGAAAGTTGTCAGCTCACACTGGGAGATAAGGGTAGTGGAGGTTGTTAGTGTACTGGAAAGTGGTGGGTAGATGTAGGGAAGGTGTGTATCTGACCAGTATTTCAATTATTTAGAAGGTAATTTTCTTTTTAATTTAAGAACTTCAAAATACTTTTATTATCTCCCTTGCTTACTCTAAATTATTATTAATTCTTTCTTAAAGGAAATCACAAGAATTATTTTGACACAAGTTTTCTACTCCTTCACCTGAGTGATCATTTTATTGGTTCTGATTTTATTTATTAAAAGTCAGTGTCCATTTTAGAGGATATCACACTGATTATTGTGAAATATTTAAATTAGATTTGTAAAAAAATTCATGATTTTTTTTGTGTTAAACATGATACTAATTGAAATATCTGTCAGGTAAGGAGCTAAAACTTAAATCAAATGTGGTTACAATGGCACTAAATTATTCTTGACTTTAAGGTATATATAGTTCTGAAAAGTCCCAACATTTTTGTGAAAAATCCATTGGAGACAATTAGATGATGTTTTTCATCCTAATCATGATGATCGTGTGCCAAATGCTCAGATTCCTTTGAATTAATCTTCCTATCCATCTCTCTCAGCTATCATTCTTTGTAAGACATTTAGATGAGTTCTTCTCAAACTATTTGATGTAGTGTACTGTTATGGACCAGTACCATATTGTGCCATATCATCATTTCATTTATGATCAACTTCCAATTATTTCTGTTTTATTGTAACACACCATGTGAAGAGAACATTATTAAATGATAAAGAAAGATTTTATGTATTTTTATTTTTACATTAAATATTATATTGTGTAATGTAAAATTAGAGATTTACTATGTACTGATAGTCAGTGACTTGCATACTAGTACTAGTATGTCTATCACCACTTTGAATAGCATTGCTCTAGACAACATCCAGCATCTGCACTGAACTGATGAACATAAGTTTTTGCTAATAGGCAAGCACTGGTCTATCTCTGTGAAGGAATCCATTAGAGAACATAACTTATATATACTCAACCTCTCAATATGGGCAGGATGCAACACAAGGTTAATTTTTTCTTTCAAGTTTAACAGGTTTGAATTCATAGTTTTCCTACTCTTATGCTGGTTGTCATAGCAAAGTTAAAAAGCATAGTCTACCTTACTATTTACCCATAGCTGGAAAGAGAATAGTTGGATGCATACCTTTCCCGAGAGTATTAACGCTATGTGAAATATAAAAAACCTTGCCCAGGATTTGAATTCATGTCATTGTGTCAATTTCCTATGATGATAACCATTACACCATAAACACCTCCATAGGAATGTCACTTATAGTTTCTTCTTACCTACCGAATAACACCTATCATGTCTTATTTGAATGGTTTGTGGGATGATAGGCAACTTGTTTTATAGAGTGCCTCTCCCAGGATTTGTTTGAAACAATTTCCATCATCCTTGTGAAGTTCCCTTCTAGTTTTTCTGTAAGGATATGAGTGGAAGTGGTGCAGCCATATACTTGTACTAACACAGTTACAGCGTGGAAGAATTTTAGTCTAGATAAAATTTAAAACAAAGTCAGATATTTGATGGAGCAATAATTAACTTGTGTATCAACAGGGTAAGAAATGCTGAATTGATCATAGGTGGTTATAACAGTAATAAAATAATTTCAATGATAACAGGATGTTTAGTGTTCTTTCTGTTAAAGTCATATCATACAAAAATACTGGAGACGTGTGTGTGTGTGTATATATATATATATATATATAACCAGCCCATTTGTATAATGGTTGGAATGTTTGCCAATGGTACTATTTACCAACCCCTCCTCGGGCAGGATATGACACAAGGTCAAATTTTAAGCGGAGTTTAACAGGTTTGAATTCAGAGTTTTCCTTCTCCTAGACTAGTTGCCTCACCAAGGCTGAAGAACCTAGTCCGTCCTACTATTTATCCATAGCTGGAGGGAGAATAAGGGGGTTCATACCTTTCCCAAGGTATGTTTGCCAATGGTCTTGGAGACCTGGGTTCAGTCCTAGGTTGTATCATAGAAAAGACTGAAAAAATGGTACTGGATATCTCTTTCTTTAAGACTTAGCATTATAAGGTATGGATCAAGGGTAAGTTGATCAATATAATCTCCTTTGCAGATGATACACTTCTTCTATTGATGCTGCAGTACTTCAATTCCACTGGTCAAAAAATACCTCCAAAGCTGATATAACTTTTTATGAACTTAGTACACTTCCCTTGTGTGACAACCAAACTTTTATAAATTTTATTCTATTATTTCTTAATCTTAAAAGAGTATATTAAGCAGACAAAGATTTATAAAAACTAAAGCCATAATTACAATAATGCATAGTTTATTAAACAATATTGCTAACCACTGTTTTATAGGAAGCATTTTTTAAAACCATTTCTTAGTGTATTCTTCCTTATACTTTCTTTATTCTTGGATCTTAAAGATTGAGCATTTGACTACCATTATCAATTTGATTGTTTTTCTACATCTTTTACTTAGACTTCTCAGTAAGGCTTACTATATGCTGCAGAGGGGTAAGAGCCCTCCAAAAAAAAATGAGGAATTCTGGTTATGAAACTAAACTACCATTACTCCCAGATCCACTTAGTACAAGTTTGGGTTCCATCTCTGGGTCAAATAGATTTGTTTAACAACCAATAGTAATGGATAGGAAAACTTGATAACATATGACACCAAATTTTTTAGATTAAGAAGAGTTAGTTTGTAAGGATTATTATCACTTGGTTGAAACTATCTGTGTAAACAACTGATGATTAGGGAGAAATAGATATTTGAAACAATATAACTGTGTATAAATTAGAATTAGTTAGGAATACTTGAACCTATACAATTACATGCAAATTAGATGCCTCCAATAAGAATACTTAATATCATAGGCCCCTGTTTGCTGGGGCTGTAGAATATACTAACTGCACCTCTGCAGGCTACCTGTTGACTGAGGATCATCAAGTTGTACTGCTAGCATGGATTTCCCTGACTGACTCTCACCCTTAATCCCTATAATCTATCACTTCTGGCAAGTCTTGTAGATTACATCCTGTGTCCATACAGATTCATTGTAGGTAAGTTCTTGTTAGTCGGCCAACATTAACATGTCATTGTGAATGGGTCCATAGGAGAAGGTCACTTAGGAGTTCATCCTTCCTTCTTCAGCAATGTCTCGCATAGCTGATTTGTCTTATTTGGATGGTTTCAGAGATAAGAGGTAGGAGTCCATATTGCTGCGGTTTTGTGGGACACTGCATCCAGGATTTATTCAAGATAGCTCATAGCATTCTTGTGGAGTTCATGTCTAGCTTTTTCTCTCTACATTTAGTCAGTGTCCATGTGGTGCATCCATGTAGTAGAACTGAGACAATTGCTGTTTGGAAGAAATTGCGTTTTATTTTATCGAATAGGTCGGGACTTCCATAGGTTGGATAACCTATTGATAGCAGTCCTTACCTTAGCTAGGTGCATTTTGATGACACTTTCAGTAGATGAGATGCTGCTACCAAGTTAGGTGAACTTGTCCACTAATTTCAAAGAACCACCATTTAGAGTGGAGATGTCTCCTGGATTAAAATAAATGTACTCCATTTTGTCTGCATTCACATGAAGGACAATGCCTCCTGTAGCCTGTTTCAGGCTATGCAGCAGGGATTCAGCTTGGGTTGGTATATTTGCAAGAAGTGCTATGTCATCTGCATAGTCTGTGTCTGTAATAGTTTCTGTGGAGTATCATCTGCTTGTTTTCAATTTAGTATAAAGCCATTTTCTTTCGTTAGATCTATCAAGTTTGAAATATGTAGTCTCGGCTGATTAGAAACAGATATGGGGCTAATGTATCCCCTTGTAGAACACCAGCAACAATCTCTGTGTATCCATCTAGTGAGTGAACCATTACTTCTGTGTTATTATAGAGCATTGACTGGCCTATTGGCATAATGGTTTGAGTGTTCACCAATTGCCTTGGAGACTGGGGTTTAATCCCAGGTTGAGTCATACCTAAGACTCAAAAAATAGTACTTAATGCCTCTTTGCTTAAAACCCAGCATCATAAGGTACGTATCAAGGGTAACGTGGAGCAATCCTGGGAAAGGATTAGCACCCTCTCCTTTACCTCAGTGTTGTAGCTATTGAAAAGGGAGGCTTTGTGTCACCCTCAACTATGGTCATCAACTTCACTATGACAGTGGCAGTTTCTTCAGGGAGATGATATGCAAGTAGTATTTGCTCCATTTTCACTCTGTGTATGGAGTCAAATTTAGTGATCTGTAATACTTGAATAAAGGATCCTGGTAGCTAAACAATTCATCACCTGGCAGCCAAAGTGGTCACATGACTTAGAACACTTCATTTTGGTCCGTACTGGGCTAGATGGGCAAACAGAGAAGCCTGATTTGATCCATCAGCTGGTCATGTCAAGCCCTAATATCTTTATGGTTGTCCTAACTGAATTCTTCAAATTTAGTGCTTTAGTGGCAAACACCCAAACTTTTTTTTTTATCAAAGTGCTAGAAGGTAATGCACTGAGACTGCAAAGCTTGAAACCATTTAACTGTGTGCCAACAAACAATTAAAATAGATAATTACTGTTCGATGCTTGAAACCATATAACTGAATGCAAACATGATTATTATTATTGAAAGAATTGTCAGTGTTAAATAGCAATATTTGAAATCCTTTAACTGTGTACAAATAGAATTATTATTGTTAAATATCAATAGTTGAAACCATTTAACTGTGAGCAAATGAATTATCAATATTATATAGAATTGTTAGTATATGATAGCACTACTTAAAATCATTTAGAAGTTTTAGTGCTAGCATTAGCTTAAACTGTTTAATTGCGTGCAAACAAATGATTGATATTAAATAGAATTATTACTGTTAGATAGCAATACTTGAAACTCTTTAACTGTTTGCAGACATGATTAATATTAAAAATAATTGTTAAATTGTAAAGTTGCAAAAAATTTAACTCTATGTAAACAAATGAGCTCTAACTCGTTTAAAATTGAAGTTGCCTTTAAACTATTAGCTTACTAATCATATATATATATATATATATATATATATATATATATATATATATAAAGAGGATTTGGCATTAAATTACCCACAAGGGTTGCTATGCCATTAAATCAAATAACCGATAAACAATTGATATAAAAAAATTGGTAAATAAATAACAACTCAAAAAATGTAAATAAAAGTGTATGATGAATTAAATTCTCTAACTTTTAAGCATAAAAGAAGTCGAGATAGGTTGGCATGCCATTAAAATCAATCAGTTTTTTCCATCTACAATATTAACAGTATAATCCAGGAAAAACATTTTTGTATAAGTTTTCATACCAACTGTTCATTTTTGTCTTAACTTTTTTTAAAATTTAAGCAGATGAACATTTTCTCTGTTTTTTGTTGTCATTATGTCATGCATAACTGTTAAGTAGATGTTGCTTAGTTTGGAACAAGGCCTCATTTAGAGTACCTTCTTTTCGGAAGAGTTCACTCAGCCAAGTATTGATAAGGTTCATTGTTGCTTAACCTTTAGAACTGAGAGTACTCCCCATCTATTACCATCCTGAGCTTATGGTTGAAAAATAACTGAAAATAAAAAAAAGTTATTTGGCAGTATGGCATAAGCAATGAAGAAATGGAGCCAGAATTAGCTTGTGGGTCAAATTGTGTCAGCTCAGCTTCTAAGAGATCAGGTGACAATGGTGGGGGTTTCACTGTGATTTGATTGACTGATGTTAGAATCGTTAAATGATACAAAAACCTTTTAAAATCTAGACTTCTATCTGTAAAAAGTCAGTCAAACAGAAAACAGCTCTAGTTAGATTGCAATAAAATTGAAAATGAGGAATATTCAAGAAATATCTAGAAAATAAAAATGTACTTGAAAAATATTCAGAAAATGACCATGTACTTGAGGGGTGTCTTGAAAAAAAAAAAAGATGATGTTGTTGAAAATGTCTACAAAGTAAAAGTGTACTTGAAAGATGGCAAGAAAATAAAGGTATGCATATGAAATTTCTAGAAAATAAAGATGTACTTGGAAAATATCTAGTAAATGAATGTGTACATGAGAAAAGTCTTGAAAACAAAGGTGTAGTTGAAAAATGTCTCGAAAATAAAGTTGTAGTTGAGAAACATCTAAAAAATGAAGGTGTATGAGAGAAATACAATAGAGCTTATGGTAAATTTGAAACTAAACTGAAATTTTTTGGCAATCCTGTCATAGCATTTTTAATGCATCTTGACTTTGTGAAATTAAATTTCACCCTCCTTCCTTTTTGAATTTTTCATCTGTGAATTCTTTTTTTTCTACTTTTTTTTAACTACCAGGTTTCATCTCTTAAATAATTGTCTGACAAATACGCACACACACACACACACACACACACACACACACACACACACACAGATGTATGTATGTAAGAGATCATTATCTTGATATCAGCAGTTTCTTCTTAAATAACCAGCAGTCAAAACCCTTCATCTGGTTTTCCCCAGACATGCAAAACTAAAGCCATAAAAAGTGCTTAATAACCCAAACTTCTCCCTCCCTCTCTCTTTATTTTTTTTGTTTCTTTCTTTACCTTTTCTTTTTCACTTGACCTTTGTGGACCCCACAGTCGGATGTTTACTGCAAATGCTATTTTGTTAATACTAACTGCCATGGTGAACATCCGCTGCCTAGACATTTGCATATTATGACATTCACACACTTCAATGTTAAGCATTTTTACCATGTGCAGCTTCCGGTGTTATGAGCAGTCTTTCCAGCGGATAGAGTCTGTCACCTATTCGAATAGTTACACATCACTGATCCGTTTGAAGTCGAGAGTTTACATGCATGTAATAAGAGTAATGATAATAATAGTAGCAGTGAATAATGGCAATAATAATTTGCAAGAATGATGGTAATGATAATTATAAGCAATAAGAATAACAATAATGATAATTCGTTGAA
>OY757927.1:78439658-78599658 GCA_963585895.1 Sepioteuthis lessoniana | reverse complement strand
TGAAAATTAATTTCCAGTTGAATTTGTGACTGAATGAAATTATTTTGTTATCATCCAAATATGAATAGATAATTAGAATTCTTTGCTCTTTCCCCAAATGCAGAATCACATAAATATATGTACATTTTCTTTATAGTAATACTTGTAAAATATTATGGAAAGTAATTTCCAGTTGAATTTGCAACTAAATGAAATGTTCATTTGCACTGAATATAATTTTGTAATTATCCAAATATGAATTGATAATTTGAATCCTTTGCTCTTTCCCCAAATAGAAATATCAGTATTAACATGGATTGCCGTAAAAATGTTATCCCCCTGGTTAGTGGCTGATGAGGGCAGGGTATTGCACATGCTTTTACATGTTGTTAGATGAAAAAAATACAATAGGTTCACAGATTGTCTACTTTATTTGATATTAGTGTTGATTTCAGCAGTAATTTTTCTTTGAGGCATATTCTATGAAAGATAACAGACTATTTAAGTCTATAAAATATCCTTTTCTCATGACTGAATTTAATATCTCAATGTAATAGCAACATTATATAAGAACCATTTAAAATTTTAGTCACCTGACTTGTCTAATGAAAACCAAGCTTTCAACTGAACTTAAACTGTCAATCACTCACATTTTACACCAAGGCTTTCCGTCCATGAGATAAGTGTTTAAAATTTTTTTAAACTGCTAACACTACATGTCAAATGTAAAATTATGCCAATCTATTATTTAACAATTCATGTTAAAAAACAGAGGTGCTTAGACTTTCATATAATCTTGTATTTGAATTGGACATTTCAGTGTTGTTAAAATTGTGTGAGAAGTGTCTAAAGTTAATCAGGTCCACGGATATTTTAATATTACTGATGATAACATACATAAAAATTTGGAATTATTGATTGTTTTTTGTCTCAAATGTTGATGACAGCATGTGTTTCAAGTGTGAAGAATATTTTGCCACGTGTAAAATAGTGTGTGTGTGTGTGTAAATATATGTACAAGGATCATTAATTAAGTTTCCAGACTTTTTTCGTATGGGCACTTTTATTGATAGTACACACATGAAACTCTAATCCCCTTTAAAGTAATCTCCTCTGGCTGCAATGCACTTGTTGTACCATTCCAACAACTTCTGGAAGGACCCATGGAAGTCCTCTTGTGTGAGCGTGTCAATGACCTTCGTCACAGCCTTTTTCATCTCCTCAATTGTCTCATAATGACAGCCTTTGAGCTTAGGGAATAACCAAAAGTCACAGGGAGCTAGGTCTGGACTCTAAGGAAGGGGAGGAACTGTGTTGATGCCCATCTTGGTCAAATAGTCTGTGACAAGGATGGAATTGTGGACTGGTGCATTGTCCTGGTGGAAATGCCACTGACTCGATTCGAAGAGTGTTGGCCTCTTCCCTAGGAATCTCTTCCTAAACTCCCTTAAAACCCCTACATAGTATTCCTTGTTGACTGTCTGTTCAGTGGGAACCCAGTGCATGTAAATCATGCCAGTGCTGTCAAATAAAGGGATCATCAAAAGTTTGTGGGTGGATTTGCTCTGTCTGGCCTTTTTGGGTCTGGGAGAGCCAGCATGCTTCTACTGGGAACTCTGTCTGTTAATTTCTGGGTCATAGCAGTAGATCCAGCTTTCATCGCATGATATTTTTTCCAAGTTTAGAACAGAATTTTATTGCATATCATTCTTGTAAAGTCCAGGTTGCATTTTTGAAATTCACCAGCTGTGACAATCAGGATTTAGTAGGGTGTATTCCAATTGATGCTGTAGCTGTTCATTTGAATATGAAATCATAAAAATTGGTCAATCATCTCATAATATGTATAGCAATAACAGTGAATTTTCAAGAGTCTATGACAATTTTAAAAGCTTGTACAAAAAAATATGGAAACTTATTGAATGCATCACGTATATAAAATAAGCTTCATTGTAAAAGTTAGAAGCAGAAACAACCCTTGCCATTATTAGTCTCCTGAAGAGGACCATGAGGTTTGAAACACTTGTGAAGTAGAAATATATGAAGAAAAACCCTAAAATACCTAATTCATCTTAATATGTTTATATATATATATATAATCAATAATCTAATGACAAAAAATTTGTAATTTCATATAAGAAATATCTATTCTGAACAAAATATCCCACCTTGTTAATGCATTTGGTGCATTGACAAATATGAATCATTCTGATCAAGTGAAAATCTGGATGAGAATTCAGCTCGTATATATAGGTTTGTTCAAAATAACACATAACATTCTTGTGTAGTTTCCATCTTGTTTTTCTCTATGCTTTTTGTTAGAGTCCAGACATAGCCATAGCTTTAAAGAAATCACCTTTTACTTTTTCATTGAGATGAACAACCTGATGTTAACAGTCAACACCTTTCCTGTGTATGTTGTCATCACTTTAAGTCGATGAGATATTGCTGCTGAGATATATGAACTAAATCCTGGAAATATCACTTCATAAAACCATGGCTGTACAACCACTTGTCTGACAAATCATCCAAGTAAGATGAACAAGGCATGCTGAGCAAGTAAGAATGAATGCATAATTGACATTCTCTGAGGGACTTTTACAGATTGACGTGCCAATCTTGGCTAACCAGCAAGAACTTAAATACATCTACTCTGTGGAGACACTGGATGCAGTCTAGAGGACTTTCCAGGAGCAGTGGATAATAGGGAGGTATAGTGAGTGAGAGAGAGAGAAAGAACTCTCAGCACAACTTGATATATTGTTTATGGACTTAGTTATCTGCTCTTGAGTGTGTGTGTGTGTATATATATATATATATATATATATATATATATATACACACACACACACAGAGTACAACCCAAAGATAAATAGACCCTTAACAAATTTTTAGAAAAAAAGTTTTCTTTTAAACCAAATATACTAGGATTGTATTATTTCTCATGGGACATCAAAATGGATATTAGTAGCTATTATTTATTAACAAAGTCAGTGGCATTGAAAATGTAACCAGAAATAGAATTTCTTAAATACGTAAAAGAGGTATTCATATTTTTGGACTGCCACATATTTTTTGAACAAAACTAAGTATGTGTGTTTGTTTGTGTATATAATTTTCTTCATGACACAAAAAAATACAGCTTGCATAAATGCCTTGTAATATAGTTTAACTAAAACAACAATCTCAAACAACACCACTTAGTCTCATATCTTTTCCTTTCATTCAGAACACTTACTACAAAATATTATGATAAGGTTTTTCTACAAAATATAATGGAGCCAATGTTTTATCTGTAAAAATCACAATGTGAAAAGAACATCACTTAGTCTCATATCTTTTCCTTTCATTCAGAACACTTACTACAAAATATTATGATAAGGTTTTTCTACAAAATATAATGGAGCCAATGTTTTATCTGTAAAAATCACAATGTGAAAAGAACACCACTTAGTCTCATATCTTTTCCTTTCATTCAGAACACTTACTACAAAATATTATGATAAGGTTTTTCTACAAAATATAATGGAGCTAATGTTTTACCTGTAAAAATCACAATGTGAAAAGAACACCACTTAGTCTCATATCTTTTCCTTTCATTCAGAACACTTACTACAAAATATAATGATAAGGTTTTTCTACAAAATATAATGGAGCCAATGTTTTATCTGTAAAAATCACAATGTGAAAAGAACACCACTTAGTCTCATATCTTTTCCTTTTATTCAGAACACTTACTACAAAATATAATGATAAGGTTTTTCTACAAAATATAATGGAGCCAATGTTTTATCTGTAAAAATCACAATGTGAAAAGAACATCACTTAGTCTCATATCTTTTCCTTTCATTCAGAACACTTACTACAAAATATAATGATCAGGTTTGTCTACAAAATATAATGGAGCCAATGTTTAATCTGTAAAAATCACAATGTGAAAAATCCACTTATTAGTTTGCAATTAGTAAATATTTACAAGAGTTTAGAGTGGCCAAGATTTTTTCACAATATGGTACACTGTAAGTAATTGTCTAACCTCTAGGCATAAAATAATCTGATGGAAAGACATGTCATTAAATTCAGTCAGTCTTGAAACTGTCTCTGGTATGAATATCTTCTAAAGTTGTAGATGTCAATTCAATAACGACTTGAATATTGGGTCCAAGTCATAACATATTTCAAATCTTAGTTATTGAAGTAATAATTGTTTATAAAGGATTATTGTTATTTAGTTGAAACCATATAACTGTGTGCAAGCCAATGACTATTATTAAATGGAAATAATTTGTTATTTGAGACCATAAGATTGTATATAAATTATCAGTATTAGATAGGAATACTTGAAACCATATAACTGTATGCAAACAAATGATGAGATATTTTTAAGAAAATGCAATAGATATATTTCTTTCATTGTTTTTTTCCAAGATTTAGAGATAACCTCTTTTGGACATAGACACATTGTACTATCAGGAGATTATAAAACAAAGGCAGAATTTTATCGAATTACAACAGATTTTCATTATTTTTCATGGGGCCTAGGCTGATTCAAGGATTGTTCCTTGCTACTGGTACCATTTAATCTTGTATAACCTGTGGTATGATACTTGAAGAGGAAATGGTCTTGGTTGCATGTCTCTGATAAAACATCTAACAGTAATTGATGGCAGGGCTCTAGTTCTAGAGATGTGGCTAGTGAGAAAATCCCATTTTTACCATTACTCCCATGTCCACTCTGATAAGCAATGGTAGTAGCTGTTAGGGTTTTATTTAAGGGGCAAGTAGATATGTTTGAAAATTATATTAAATAGGATTACTTAATACAATTTAACCATAAATTATTTTCATAAAGAATAATTACTGAAGTTATTCTTGTTTACAAAAGATTATTGTTATTATTTAGATGAAACCATATAACTGCATGCAAACCAATAATCATTATTAAATGGAAATAATAATTACTTAAAACAATTATGAATATCAGTTTGGAATACTTGAAACAATATAGCAGTATGTGAATCATTTGTACAAGGTGGAACGATAAAATTGTCGCCCTAGAAAAGACGACATGATTCCATTTCTGTTTAATAAAAACCGGTTTTCTTTTTTTGTTGCTGACCATCTACTAGTTGACCAGTTGTGTACAAATCCCAAGAGCTATAGGATTTTCTATCATGGCTGAAAGTGACACAATGTTTAACGAGCTAGATTGGAGATGCACCGCTGTACAACTCATGCTCTCTACCGATCCAAGTTATGACAACAGAACCATTGCCAGCACCCTCAAAATGCTAATCTGGATTGCCACAAATAACAGGGACGTGCCCAGGGTGATGAAAACAAAGTTTCCAGCTATGGTTATGGTCTTTGGTGTGGTTTCAAGTGAGAGCCACATCATGCCACCTCACATCTTTGAAGTCAGCTTAAAAGTCAACACCAAAGTGTACCTGGGTGTGCTGAAGAGTGTGGTGATCCCCTGGTACAATCAGGTGGCTGGTGGCAGACCCTGTGTGTGGAAGCAGGACTTGGCGCCAGCCCACAAGTCCAAAGAGACCCAGGCTTGGCTTCAGAAGGAGTGCTACGACTTTGTACCCTTCTCCCACTGGCCCACCTCCTCCCCTGACCTGAACCCACTGGACTACTTCATTTGGTCATACGTCGAGAACATCACCAACATGACCTCCCACAACACCAAAGCCAGCCTGATCACCGCCATCCGCCGAGTATTCACTAAGCTCCATGCTCCCAGTTTCGGATCCATATCGAGGTGGTGATTGAGGCTGAAGGCAGCTACACTAAATAGATTTCAGCTCTACTACATTATCAAGTTACCTGAATTGATTTTTTCAATAAAAGTTTTAAAATAAAGCTGTAGTGTTGTTTTCTTTAGGACGACAATTTTATCGTTCCACCTTGTATGAGGAATATCTGATATCTTATAACTGTTTAACCAGCTCATTGGCCTAATGGGTAGAGTGTTTGCCAAGGGACCATGAGACTTGGGTTCAATCCAAGGTCGTGTCATACCAAATACTTTAAAAATGGTACTTGATACCTCCTTGCTTAACACTCAGCAATATAAGGTATGTATCAAGGGTAAAGTGGAGCAATCCTGGGAAAGGAGTAGCGCCCTCCCCTACACCTTGGTGTAGTAGCTATTGAAAAGGAAGCCTTCTGGTCACCCTCGACTATGGTTGCCAACTTTTTACTTATAACTGTTTATAAGAAACTCTAAAAAAAAACAACTACAGAAAATATGTAAATATAACAGTACAGTGAATACAATTTCCTAACCTCTAGGCATAAAATAACCCTGGACAGGTTGACATACTAATGTAATCATTCAATCAAAGAAAGAGAACAAAAACAGTTCATTACAAAAGTAAATATTTGGTTATTTTTAAAAAATATTTTGTTCTTTATATGTTAGAATATTTGGTGGCATGTTGGAGTCAATTTTGTCTTTATTTATAAGATTGAAATTGCCTAATGATTTAACCTTTTAAATCTTCAAAGAGTGCAATGCTCATTGCCATTCGACCCAGGTCTACTCTGACCCAGATTGGTAGTACCTGTTTGGGTCCCATCTACACATCAAAGAAAACAGTTCTATCATTTACTTAGGATTATAATTTTTTGCAATTTGAAACCATACAACTGTGCAAATTATTGATATTACATAGGAATACTTGATAAATAGAATTACCAATATTAAATAGCAGTACTTGAAACCATTTAACAGTGTGCAAACAAATAATTAACTTGGAATAGAATTATTAGTGTTAGATAGCAATACTTGAAACTATTTAAATGTGTGTTAAAAATAATTAATTTTGAATAGAATTATTAGTGTTGGATGACAACAGATAAAATCATTTAAGTTAATGCAAAAAAAAATTTGCTATTTAATAGAATTATTAGTGTTAGATAGCAGTACATGAAACCATTTAACTTTGTGCAAATAAATGAGCTCTAATGACTAGTTTTAAAATAAAATTAGCGACTAACTATTGGCATAAAAATCATGTATGTGTGAAAACAGTATTTAGCATTAAATAACCCACAAAGGTTGATATGCCATAAAACACCAACCAACCAACTTTCTAGAATGGGCAAATTTACTCTCTGAAAATTTGCAAAATAGAAGGTATGTTCAAACAAGTCAATTAATCATATTTAACCTGCCACCAAAAAACATGATAATTTGATCAGCAATCGTGTGTCATAGTACAACAGCATGGAAACAATAAAGCACTAAGTTTTAATTTTGATATTTTGCAAAACAAACTTGACACAATCCTATACAACAGTGGGCCTCTGAGCAATGTTTCTATACATTAACATTGAATTGTTCAGTGAGCAGTCAATAGGAAAAAGCTTTATATTGAGCTGATGCAAAAACAAAAAGACATAAGAAATATTGGTCTGCCGGTGTATGATTTGTGACAAAAATGTTGCTCTGCCTGCAAGAGGGTTAATGATGGGCATGAGACAGGTGATACTTGGAGATGAGTAATATGTAGCCAATTCTCATTTATTGCAGCACTGACTCCTACTGATCTTTAACCTTTAACTACTCAGTTTAGCCGTAGCAAAGAACAAAAACAAAACCAAAAAGAGTCCTCAACTTTACGTCCACAAAGCGGCAAGAAGGCAATGGCAAAGAATTAATTCAAGATATTATCAAAAGAATTGAGGTGTTCTTTTTAGGAAATTCACTTCAAGTTGAAGACGGCTAAAAGGCACAACTGATGACAGATTTGATAGAGTGCCAGCAAAGATTTCTGCTTCGTATCCTCGAGGAAATACATAAGCTGCAGGAGTCTGACAGTCTTCGCACAATATTGCGACTAATAGCTGCCGTTAAAAACAAAAGTCTTCGATGGCATTGGAACATTTTAGAAATAGGCTTAGGGATTGGAAGTTCAAGGGTGGGTGGGAAAGAAGAGGTGGCTGTGTTTTTAACCCACATTTAAGTTCCCCCACCCCCCACCCAAGAATTGCAGATAGGTAGGTGGAAGCAACCACCGAGAGACAGGTCATTCATTTATGTCTGTTGACATAGATTTGCGAACATGTGGAATTCTACTACTGAGTATATAACACCTGGGTAGTTTACTTGATGAGAGCACGAGAGAGAGTTATTTGCAAAGAGACAAGTATATAGATGTACAATTGACTATTATATTAACTGAGATAGAAAAGAAAACAGTTGGAGAAGTGTCATTTAAGACACATCAGGAAGGAGAGAAGAAAATAGTGAAAGCTTTTTTTTTTAATAATAAATATATAATTAAATTATAAAAAGGATTTAATCTGACTCCTATCTTTTTTCTAAATACTGATGAAATATATTTCTAGATAGGAATGGAGTTGAAATTTAACCCTTTGACCCCTCAAAAGAAAAGGGTGTCCTGATATGATTCTAAATTTAATCTCATTGGAAGCTTTGAGGAGTGTGGAGTTAGCCTTTCATTGCCATTACTCCCAGGTTCATTTTGACCTTGGGTATTTATATGGATTTACTCAATCCCTCTACTTAGGGCAGGATGTGATACAAGGTCATTTGACTTGAACCAGTGATAATTTTCTGGGATTCTTCCTAGCCCTATTAGCAAGGTTTAGAATTCACTGACCATTATTAGACCCCACTCCAAAAATGTTGTGGGTATGACACTAAATTGCATGATTGTAAGGCTCCAGATCTGGGGGTGTGGAGTACCCCTTTTTTGTCATTAATCCCAAGTCCTCTCTGCCCTGGAGTGGTAGTACCTCTTAGGGTCCATCGATAAGACAGATCTTTTAAAAAATTCTTTGAATATGGTAGAAACGCGTGGGGAAAAAACAAAAAAAATATCAACAGCTACCCCAAAGATGTAAGCATGAATTTACCATGAAAATGATTCACTTGCCTCTTAGTATAAAATAACCCTTGACAAGTTGACATGCTTTTAATCTATGATGGACACCTTGAAAATAGGTATTTCAAATGTGTTTTTACTTAAATTCAAAACATGGATTATTGATACTGATTGCTATTTTCATACCATCCTGGCCAACATTCAAACTGCTTTTTACATAAGCTATCATAGCTTTTACAAATGTCTGAATGTACTGGCTACGATGGAGTTGAAAGATTATATAGCTTCAACACCTGTGAAAAATATGCTGGTTCTTAAAACTGGTATTTAGAATCCTGTCTTTTCATTAGACACAGTTCTAGGCAGACACCATTAGACAAAGGGGGTATAACAGACAGATTAAAGATGATAGTATTGAAACATGATAATACATGGATAAATACAAATTATATATATATATATATATATATATATATATATATAATGAGAGAGAGAGCAGGAGAATCTAAAGATGAAAAAGGTTATGCAAATAAAAGTCTATAAATCAGTTTGGTTGCGGAAGTTGAGTGCATTTGTAAATATTTCATCATGATCGGGGGTAAAAGTCACCTGTAGGGAACTGAGGGAGGGGGGATTATGAGGAGAGGGTAATGGTTTGTCAGGAAAGAGGTGGGAATGTAATTGATTACCTATGAGACATACACCCTATTTCATTTGCATAAATAATATATGTGGCATGCAGCAGAGGTGGGTATAGACTAGACTCAGCTGACTTAGTGGCAACACATGATTTGCACCTCCTTCGTTGTCTTCAAAAAACTGTCGACAAATTATTGCTTAGATTTCATGAAGATTATGTTTATGTCTGCATACTTATCATGTTCATTAGAGTATTTACCATTTTTCTTAGATAACTCATGAATATATATCTATAAAATAAGCTGTATATAAAGCTATAGATGTTAAGGTAAGTCTATTTAAGTATGTATATGTGTACATATATATATATATATATACAGATATTAAGATAAGTCTGTCTAAGCGTGTATATGTGTACATATACATATATATCCATATTTACCAACCCCTCCGCTTGGGCAGGATATGACAGAAGGTCAATTTTTAAGCGGAGTTTAACAGGTTTGAATTCAGAGTTTTCCTTCTCCTAGACTAGTTGCCTCACCAAGGCTGAAGAACCCAGTCTGCCTTACTATTTACCCATAGCTGGAGGGAGAATAATTGGATTCATACCTTTCCCAAGGGTATTAGTGCTATGAGAAATGCAATCAGATTCGTCCAGCATTTGAAGTTGTGTCACCGTGTTCATTTCCTACGACAACTATTACACCATGGGCATATACATATATATATATAGATATTAAGGTAAGTCTATTTAAGTGTGTGTGTGTATATATATATATATATATACGCACACACACACAAGGAATTGTGGATGGCAAAATAGTTACCGTTGTAAGGAAATGGACACTTTGAGCTGAGATCTAACCTTAGATCAGACTGTTTGCTTTTCTCTTTATGCTAATGCCCTTAAAAAAGTCATGAATCCATCTGTACTCCCTTCAGCTAAAGGTAAATAGTGTAGACTGGGCTCTTTAGCTTTGGTAAGGCAACCCATCTAGGAAAAAGAAAATCTCTAAATTCAAAATCTAAGGAGTGTGTTGTAGAATCTGTGGCACACTTGCATACCATTCTTGTAATCAGCTCTTCAAAAATGTGTGGCTTTTTTAAAGACTAATACCACTGGGAAAGATATATATAATTGAAAGACAAGGGGAAGTCTGAACATCAGACTGACATGCTTGGGTTTGTGGTTGGCCTCATCACAATGAAAAAAGTTTTATTAACAGATATGTGAAAAAAGGGGGATATAATTTAAGTAAAGTATCTGAATCTTTTGATTTCAAAATTCAATTGCATCAGTCATGTAGACACACACACACATATATATATATATATATATATATACTCATGAACAGGCACAATTATGTGTGTATGTAAACAAAATCGACAGAATCACCTGTGTAAGCAGCCTAGACTTGTACATTTTTAACTGAACTGTTGGGCACATTGCACAACAAGATATATTGTAAGAAAAGTGTTGCATAAAAAGTGCTTGGTGCTATTCTGGCAGAACAGGTATAAAACCTAAAAAATAACGTAATTATGAAAACTAGAAATCTATTACTTCAAGAATCATGTTGTGTGTGTGTGTGTGTGTGTGTGTGTGTGTAGATAGAGAGAGAAAGAGTGGAAACAAAAAAGAAGTAAACTTTTTGTAAAAAGTGACAAAAATAATTAAATATTTTTACGGATATATCTTTTGATGTTTTGGGATAGTTGGCATGTGAAAAAAAAATGCTTAATTAGCAGAATATCTTGCATCATTCATTGATGTAAACTCTTAGATATTTGACTTAAAATGTAAGGATGTATGAAAGTGGAATAGAATTTATACTCCAGTAATGAAAGACTTTGTAAGTCCAATCATTCATTTAAAAAATAAGGGGTTGTTCATTAAGAGAGATATTTTTTTGAACACATTGAAGCTTACCATAGTTCATTACATGAAATATATGATAAAAACATGTTTACGCAGCCAAAAATTAAGGGTTGTTCATTACACAGATATATACAGTGTATATGTGAACTGCAGCATTCATCTACAATGCAGTGTAAACAGTTTTATTTGGGAGCCCAATCAGCTATGACTGCAGAATACACCGACTGCATCTCAGCAAAGGGTTTAAACCCTCCCCTCAATTCCCAATGAGTGTACTAGATATAACACTAAATTATCTGAATGGGGCAGTTTCCATGGTATAATGGTTTGGTTGTGTTTGATGGCATATCAACTATTGTAAGTTATTTAATGCCAAATCCAATTTATTCATATATATTAGATATATATGATATATAAATGTAAGACAACAAAGTTAAAAAGTTCCAAGTTCACTAACAGTTCAAATAAACATCAGTCATTTGTTCACACAGAGTTGAATGATCAAATGGTTCTATATCAAGAATTCAATTTCGTATGAGTCAAAATTAAATGCTTCCAAGTATTGCTATGTATCACTAACATCAGTCATTTATTAACCCACAGTTAAATGATCAAATAGTTCTATTTCAAATAATTTAATTAGGCAAACGTCAAAATTAAATGGTTTGAAGTAGTGCTATGTATCACTAACAATTAAACATCTGTCATTTATTTACACATAGTTAAATGCTCAAACAATTCTTTTATAAACAATTCAATTTAGCATAAGTTATTTGTTTGAACTAAGTTTAAATGTCAAATAGTTCTAATTGACCCATAGATAGGAACCAATTTGGTGATACCACTCTGGGTCAGAGTGGACCTGAGAGTGATGGCAATGAAGAGGTACTCCACATTCCCCAAAGCTCCAAGATTACTGGAGCCTCACCATCAGATTGTTTAGTTTCATATCCAAGACGCTTGTTGCAGGGTGGGTATAACCCCTCTGCAGAGAAACAGTCAGCCTATTCTACAACCCTGGTTGACTGGACTACATGGTAAAATGGCTAAAATGCTAGACTGCAGCCTCAAAGTAAGCAAGTTCAAATTCCTGTTTATCATGTTCACTTTTGGACAAAGATCCTTAGGAAAGGTATGAACCTCCTTCATCCTCCTTGCTATGGGTTAAATAGTATCACTGCCATTCTTCAATAAGGATGGTTTTAGCATTAAATAACCCATAAAGGTTGATATGCCATTAAGCAAAGAAACCAAACCTAAACCATCTGATGGTGAGGCTTCCATCCTGGAGCTTTGAGGAGTGTGGAGCACCTCTTCATTGCTATTAGTCCAAGATCCATTCTGACAAATAGAAATGATATATTACTTAATGTATACTTGAAACTATTTAAACATAAGCAAACTAATGACTGATATTAAATTGAATTATTTGTATTACATAGAAATACTTGAAGGAGTTTAAGTGTATGCAAATGAATGAAATGAATAATGTTGAATAAAATTATCTGAGTTCAATAGCAATACTTGAAACTATTTAACCCTGTGCAAATAAATGAGCTATACCTTGCTTAAAAATTGTCACCTTCAATCAATTGATTTACAAATAATATATATTTGATATAAATGTATAAACAGAATTTGTCATTAGATAATCTACAAGGTTTGAAATATGATAAAACACAACTAACCAACCACATTTGGATATAAGTATGACACAATGAGGATTTTCACTGGCATTTAAAATTTATTAACAAGACAAGTCAGGGTTTTTTTTTTTTATGTCAGAAGAAATAACTTTGTTAAAAAGAATAGCATATTGCAATCAAGACATTGGATAAAGGTTAATTCTTCTATGTTTACAAAGCAAAGGTCACCGGAGCTACTAAGTTGATGAATTTATCAAAGCGAACAAAAGTTGCAGGTGCTGTCCTTAGGTTGGAGGCATTACGTGCACTGCATGACCTCTCCAAATCGGATCTGGTTGACAGGCGAGCAAAACCAAAAAATGATTTGCGGGTTTGTTTTTCCTCCTTGCTTTAAGTCTTTGTGAATAATAGTTAGGTCCTTATTTGCTGGCCATGAAGAAGGCAATATGTCATGATCTGTAATTGGCTGACTAATCAGAGGTTTCCTATTTACAAATTTCTTCTATGAAATATGGGTTTTGAGACTGTTAAAAAGAGAAAAGAAACCAAGAGAGATGACAATACTCAGAATCGACCACTAGAAAAAGACTTGGATGTTTGAAGTAACCAAGTTGCAGGCCTCCAAAGTTCTTCAGACAGCATTAAGATCATATTATCTGCTGAAAAACTCCATGCAAATTAGTATACAGTAAGAACACCAGACAAATTCCTCATTTCATCTGTGTCTTTTCTCTCCTACCTATTGTGCAAAATTTTTTCTTTTACTATTCTATATAGTTACATAATCAGATTGCAATAAAAAAAATTATTATTGTTACCGTTCCTACTAAACTTCTGATCCATCACAAAAAGATTCAATAAAATTGTATCAATCAGAAAAACAGAATGTAACTAGTCAGAAGATACATGTGGTCATTTCAGTGATAGGACCTCATAAGCCTTTAAAAAAATTATTCTATATCAGACTTAGTAATTCTTGAAAAAAGCCAAGCTGCTTTAGTTTGTGTTTTTATAAGAATATTTAAGAATGTTCAAGTTTTTATTTAATCCAGAAGTATGTGTACTTATAAACATACTGTCACACAATATGAAATATTGAAAAATATTGTTCTACTTAGTATTTCATCTTTTTTATGTATCATAAGTAGAATTCATGGAATTTCATGCATATATATATATATATATATATATATATATATATATATATATATATATGCGTGTTTGCATGTGAGTGTATATGTGCATATATGATATATATAAACTTAGAAATATGAAGAAGCACTAGGTCTTCAGTAGATGAGTTCATTTACAGTTTGAATTATTTGCCAACATAAAACGTTTCTTTTTTTCAAACATGAAAACATTAAACCTTCATCAGAGTTATTTGAATAAGTAATGTTTTATCTTTTGAATTATATCTAAATTAATTTTATTATAAAAGGATTCTCAGATGTTGTGTTTTTTTTTCTCTTGTTTGTTCATTTCTACACTATTAAATTTGCTTTGACTTTGCCCATATGTCTGTGTGTGTGTGTGTGTGTAATTTATACAATAATAATTTTGTATTTTTCACATATACTTGATCAAAAATGTTCAAATAATTATAGGATATAAATATATATGTACATTTCTGTGAATTTAAGCACCTGCTCACAAATTTAAGGACTTTGGAACAGATTGTTCGTCCTGTTCATGCATTATGCTGCTCAACATTTCATAGGTCTCACTGGACATTTCACACATCTGGAAATCACTTTACCGGAAAATCAAGAACTTCCTTTTCTTTGAGATTTTTTGTTATCACTTCAGATAATCAATTCTGCACATAAAGAATTTTAAAATTTTGTTTACATCATGTATATAAAAGTTTGAATGAAATCTATTGGCACCTCCTCTTATGAAAGAGATAAATACATTTTTAATTTGATTGTGGTGTATATTAAGCACCAAACAATAAAACCCAGATTTTTAAAAGATTAAAAGATTTTGAAATTTACTTTTTCCTGGTCAGCAGGTCTATGCTTTTTGGGGGACTGACCAAACACACTTTTTTATGGTAACTATTTCAGTTTAGGTTTGTGGCATAGAAAACTTAATATCAAGAATATTTTGGAAATTTGTTTGTGTGTGTTGGTATTTATACTTGTGTGAGGGTATTTGAATTCATGCCTTTGTGTTTCCAATGTAATATTAATGTCATGCTTCCTTGAGGGCATAGGGCCAAAGTCACACCACATCTGTTTTGGTTAAAAGGTTTTATTCTAGTAAATTTATGGAACATTTTGCTACTTTGAAATGACCAACTAAGAGCTCATTGGTAAATTTAAATGCAATGCCCTTTTTTTAAGTTGTCATTTACTCAGCTTAGTAAAGCAGAAAACCAAAAGTATGAGGCACTCAATGAGAATTGAACTCACTACCAATGGTCCGATAGACTATTTTGGCACAAAATAAAAATAGTCAATCAATCAACATGTAAGCTGTGTTTTTTTTTTTTGCGGTCAAGAAGTAAGCATGTCAGCTCTGCTTTCTTCTTGTAAATATAACATTATGATGAGATCTTTGAATACTTAGGTATAGTTCAAAACTTGAAGATTTGTTTAGTTATAAAGGTCACCAATGTGATATTAATGTTGTGGAATTCAAACATGTGTGGTGAGTCATGCATCAGAATAGAAAGAAAGTATTTTAAAAACTTGACATGGAGTTTATACACACTATCTACCATAAATAAGTATATTTCTAACAATTTCTTGTAAACCTAAGATACCAGTTTTATTATTGCTAGTTTAATGTTAGCCAATCAAAATGGATATTATTAGGTATTATTCATGTCCAATCTCTACAGCATTTAAATCCTGTAACCAAAAATATGAATATATCACAGTAAAACTATGATATATATTTATACAATCTTATTAGAAGAGATATTAGTTCAGCTGATAATATGGTATTGTTGATGAATAAATACACACACAAATGTTTTAATTAAAAAAATTCATTTTCTTCTAAACCAAAGATACCAGGACTTGATAATTTCTGGTGGAACTTAATGCTATCAAAACAGGTATTATTAGTTATTATCAATTACCAAATTCAACAGCAATAAAACCTTTACCAGAAATTGAATTGCATTTATGCATATAAAAAGTGTATTTTTCATTGTATACACTGTCATTCTTGATGGCAATGGTATACTAGCTGATATGATTAAAAAAAAATAAGTAGGAGGTCCCCTTGGTGGCCGTAGGGTCCTAAACAACCATTTATATTGTATTTTCAGCTGACTCAACACACCTATCTATACTTAGGTATACATTGATCTCCGTTTGAATATATTTATCAATCCCCAAAAGTCCCTTCATATCTAAAACCAGTAGTAAAATGTGTTTGTTTGTGTTTTCAGGTGGGGGTCCCCATAGTATAGTGGCTAATATGCTAGATTGTAACATTGTAGTTTTAAGTCAAAACTCAGGTCATACTATAATGTTCACTTGTGGACTAATATCTTTGGGAAAGGTATGAACTCCATTATCCCTGTCAGCTATGGGTTAAATAGTATCACAACTGTTTTTCCACAAGGATGGCTTTGGCATCAACTCACACATGAAGGTTGATATTCAATTCAACAAAATATACCAAAAGTAAAATTATATAAATCTAAGGGGTCCCAAAAGTCAACTAAGAGTTTAAGGAAAAAAAAAGTTTGGATATTTCTAATAAATCATTATTTATTCTTTTTAGAATATGAAGTAAATTGCCGCATTTTTCATAATAGAAATAAATTAATTTCAATTGTACAGATTTTTTTTATGCTGCAAAAAATAACAAACTACCAAAAAGGCATGTATTTGAAATCTTTAAATACCAAAGTGACTTTCAGGACACCCTGTATATGTTAGAGATTTATTCCTATTTGGACTGCTACATATAAAAAAGTTAAGTTGGCGACAGTCGTCGAAGGTGACTTGGAGGCTCTCTTTTCAATAGCTACTACATTGAGGTGTAGTGGAGGGTGCTACTCCTTTCCCTGGATTGCTTCACTTCACCCTTGATACATACCTTATAATGCTGAGTGTTAAGCAAGAAGGTATCTAGTACCATTTTTTGAGTCTTTCGTATGACTCAATCTGGGATTGAACCCTGGTCTCCCCGGCCATTGGCAAACTCAATACCCACTTGACCAATTCATATTTTTCATTAAATAGTTTAAATAAAAAAATGTGTAGATTTCAAATATGTGCACACGTATATTCTGCTAGTATTAAGCTGATAAAAATACACCTCGGTGATGAATGTGAGAACAAAGTTATCTTTATAGATATACAAATGAAGGTAAAATGTTAAGAGTGGGGTTAAAGGTTTTGTCAATATCTACTGAGTAGATTATAGGAGCAATAATTTTGTTGTGAATAGGCAGGCAGGGTGGTGGGTGATCAGTTTGGCAATGATCGACTATTATTGTTTGTATCCATAATTCATCTTAAGAAGGGTGGGTAGAATGATCTTAGGAGAAGGAATTTCATCTTGGAAAGCTCCATCAGTTTACCCAGCTTCAGAGGCAATATAAGTTTCTCAACTCTCTTTTTAATGAAATAGTATATAAATTGGATTTGCAAATAGCTTATCTAAGACTAAAATTTCTATTTCGGTTTGTTTAGTTAAAAATGAATTCAAATATTCTCTCTTAACAATACAAAAAAATGTTTTACAACAAATTAAATTTGATTGTTTCATCCACAAAAAATAGTTTGTGTCATTTTTCTTCTTTTTCAGAAAATTATCCAAATTTTAAAGTTGATTGTGTTTGGTTGAGGCAGTTGCGTAATGATTTTATGATCTAAGCTAGTAGACCATGATTGATTAATAAGATTCTCATTGTGAGTGATCAATTTTTCTGACCTTGTGTCAAGCTTAGTAAATGACTACTAGCCTTTAATGGTCACTCAAGGAAATTCTGATCAGGTTCATCACTTCTTGATTTAAATGATTTTATGAGAACCAGTTCTTGAACAAGAGTTTGGCCATAAGTCAATTTATTATTTCTTGACATTCTTATCTAAATCAACCCAGTTAGCTTAAGGTGTAGAATACACTGACTGCATATCTGTTCAGGGTTTAAGATTCCCCCCCCCGACCAATGAGTGTCCTGGAAATGAGATTAAACTGCATCTGATGGTGAGGTTCCAGTTTTCGGGAACGTGTAGTACCGCTTAATTGCCATTACACTCAAGTCCACTTAGACCTGCAATCCTATCTATGGGTCAAATAGAACTATTTAATCGTTTACTAGACTGGAAACCATTTAACTGTATGCAAAAATATCTGATGTTAAATTGAAATATTTGTATCATCTAAGAATACTTGGAAACATTTAACTTGGTGCAAATGAATGAATGAAGAATAGAATTATTAGTATTAGATAGCAATACTTGAAACCAATTGACTGTTTACTAACAAGCTCTGGCTCATGAAAAATTGTTATTACAAACTATTTGGCATTAAATAACCTACAATGGTTGATATGCCATGAAACCCAACCAAACCAAATCATATAGATTTAATATATATGTATAAAGAGGATTTGGTATTAAATAACCTACAATGGTTGATATGCCATCAAACACAACCGACTTGTTCAAATAAAAGTGAGAAAGTTTCATTAATGTATTTTGGAACAATTTTTAAACGGGGTATGAATTTTTATATTTCCTACATTTATCTTATACAAACATATTTTATTGTTCTTTTCCTTTATACAAATAATTTCTATAATTATAAACAAATAAGTACACATATACACACACATGTATATGTTCCCCTACCCCCATAGGGTTGAGCTCTCTAGCGAATGAAGTAATCGCGTTGCCATTAGCGTATATGCAAGGCTCTTCATATATGAATTGAGCTCTCAGTAGCCGTTAAGCAGATGTATGTAAACAATAGTAATTGTGATTCATAACTGTTTAAAATTTACTTCGCTGCTGCTGGTTTCCTTGTGGCTAAGTGGTAGAGTCTTGGATTGGCGTTTGAGTCAACCGGGTTTTGATCCCAGCTACGGGAATCTAGTATGTCTAGCCACACTGATGAGTTCTGATAGAACGAAACAGATCTGTCTGTGGATAACAATATATATATATATATATATATATATATATGTAAGTGAAAAAAAATAAATGTAAGTGAAAAATGCTTGCCAGAAAAAGTGCTCAGTACATTTACTTCAGAGCAGGTATATAATCCAGAAAAAAAAAATCTTACTTAAAGACTGTGGTGTGCACAATCATCAGATGGATTTATTCATTTCACCATGAATAGATTAATAAAAAAGAATCTTCAGATGGAACTTAGTCATAAGACTAATATGAGGAGAAAAGAAAACATTTATTTTTGTTTACATATATATAGGTGTGTGTGTGGCCTCATATCTACAAATGTACATATGTAGATATGGATATTTCTGTGTAATAATGATTAATACTTATGATAATGCTATCAAATTTTTTTAATGTTATATTTGTAAAGAAATATACTCATGCCATTCGTAATTGCTGTTGATTCACATTAAATAACCAATAAGTTGTTGATATACTGTTAATCAAAATAAACAAATTATCATTATTGGTTGTCAACCCAGTCAGCTGGGTGTGTAGAATACACTGACTGCATCTAGACAGAGGGGTAAGACTCCCTGATGTGTATTGTAGATATGATATCAAACCATCTGATGGCAAGGCAATGGAGAACCCCTTCATTGCCATTGCTCCCAAGTTCACTCTGACCCGGAATGGTAGCACCTGACAGGGTCCTATCTATGGTTCAAATAGAACAAACTAAGTGTGCTATGGCTGGTGCAGTAGATAACACCGACTGTATCTCTGCAGAGGGGTAAGACTCCCTGATGTGTATTGTAGATATGATATCAAACCATCCGATGGCAAGGCTGTTGAGAACCCCTTCATTGCCATTCCTCCTAAGTTCACTCTGACCCAGAATGGTAGCATCTGATAGGGTCCTATCAATGGTTCAAATAGAAGAAACTAAGTGTGCTAACAAATGACTGATGTTAAAGTGTAACTCTTATTTTGCAATACTTGAAACCATTTAACTGTGCGCAAAAAAAGAGCTCAGGCTCATTTAATGTTATCTACAAAACAGGTTTACAAATCATATATATATTTGATATGTATGTATAAAGAGAATTCAGTATAGAATAACCAACAATGGTTAATAGGCCATAAAAACAAACAAAACCAAAGTATTGGTCAATAAGTGTGCTGTTGTGAGTATTCTGTGCCTTCTTTTCAGTACTGAATATTTTTTAGAAACTGCTTACTTGGTTAGCCTAACTATTATTAAGATGAGAAAAAAGAATGAGTGACACAAGTTCAAATCCTGGAGAAGGTTGTTTGCATCATACTTATTGCTAATACACCTGGGAAAGGTATAAATCTATTCACTCTCCATCCAGCTATGGGTAATAGTAGTGCAGACAGCTCTTCAGCCTTGGTTAGGCAGCCAGTCTAGGAGAAGGGAAACTGTGAATTCAAACCAGATTAACTTTGCTAAAAATTTGACATTATGTCACATTCTGTTCATGGCTGATGAGTGAGGTAAATACATGTTTGGTATTAGCCCCCAAAATTAAGAGGTGTTGTATGGATGTTGGTGCATTCAAATGCATTGTTATCCTGAGTATGACACTACACTGCATCTGATGGTGTGGCTCTGGTTCTGGAGCTTTAGGTAATGTGGAGTACTCCTTCATTGCCATTACTTCCAGGTAAGAGTGTCGCTGGAGTGGTAGTACCTGTTAGGGTCCCATCTATGGGTCAAATAAAACTGTTTTACAATTAAACTGTATCAAAACAAACAACTGATGTTAAATAGAATTGTTAGTGTCAAAAAGTAAAACTTGACACCATTTAACTGTATGCAAGCAAATGAGCTATGACTAGTTTAAAATGTTACCAACAAACAATTTGTTAACAAATTGTATATATCTAATATATTTGTATAAGCAGGATTTGGTATCAGATAAGTTAGAAGGTTTGGTATGTCATAAAACTCAGTCAACCAACATGATATGCATAGAGGATTAGGTTTGAGAAATAATTAATGTCATAAAAAAATAATTTCACATACTAGATATATTTATAGATATCCCATCACCTAGATTGATTGTGAGTCTTACTAATGGATGTATTTACCTACCCTCCTCCATACAAGCAGGATGTGACACAAGGTTATATTTTAAGCAGTGTTTAACAGATTTGAATTCAGTTCTTCTTCTTCAAGATTGGTTGCCATACTAAAGCTAAAGAGCCCAGTCTCCCCTACTATTTTACCTGTAGGTGGAGGGAGTCTCGTTGGATGCATACCTTTCCCAAGGGTATTAGTGCTATGTGAAATGCGAAGAGCCTCATCCAGGATCTGAACTCTATTTCCTATGATAATATTCATTATACCATGAGCACCTCATGAAGCATGTCTTGGGCAGAAATAAGTAGGAGCAGCCCATACCTCTACAAGTGTAGTTTGAATTAAGAGTTTTCCTTCTCATAGGCTTGTTGCTGTACCAAAGTTAAAGAGTCAATTTGCCCTACTATGTACTCATCTCTGTAAGGAGAATCAGTGGATTCATTAAAGGTATTAATTCCATGTGAAATACAAACTGCCTTATCCAGGATTTGAACTTGGTTAGCTGATTACACTTCCAATGATAATAGCTGTTAAGCTACAAGCACCTCTGTAATCATAAAAGTTGACTTACATCTTTGTTGGTAAAAGCAGGTTTTTTTCTGTGCTATCAGATTTCCAAATTGAATGAACAATATCTAATCATTGGCATGCCATATTAGCCCACAATTAAGAGAGGATAAAGCAGCAATTGGAAAAACCATTCTCCCATGATTACCCTGTTGATTGAGCAGTAACAACAAAAAGCTTATGTTTAAAATTTGACAGGTTCAAATATATATATATATATATATATATATATATATATATATTTATATACTCCTTGCTCAAGTTTTGAATGATTAAGATCTTGATGGACCATTTCCAAAACAAACACAAAAATTATTTACAGATATGGCATTAGTCACATGAACAGCCATAACGCAATATAATAAGCAGTAGATAAATTTAGTTCTCATAACAAAGAAGACTTTGAACTCCCAATGCCACCACTCTACCATTTACCAACAGCATCATGTCTACTAGTTATCATTGTTATTATCAGTCTCATTAATAACATTTATCAATTTTAGTGGTGTTGGTTTTTATTGGTACAATTACTCCCAGTTCTGGGCAGAAACGGAGACAGGTCCTTTTATATATGGACAATCCAAAGTAAACAGATGGAAATTGAAAGTAATCGCACATAATCAGAAAACAAAATAAGCTAATAAAAGTGAAGAAATATTTCTTATGTGCATAAGTGTCTTATTAATTTAATTCTGACACCATATCTTGTTAATACCCAGCAAATAAAAATTGAGATTTATGGGCCGTTTCGTCTACTTTCCAGGTGATATATGCCTTTCGGATTTGCTCTAATTTAGTGCAGGGATAAGATTTAATGCTTAAGGATTTTCTACACTAAGAAAAGTTCAATACTTATGTTTGATCAATCAGTGTTATTTTTTTGTTTGTTTTTATTTTGTTTTCTTTGTAATGGGTTGGGTTTGGGGTCATGTCAGATTATTATCCTTCAAGTATCAAATAGATAATATTGATTTATCTGTCTGTTTAAAACTAATAGTTAAGATTTAGGAGATGATAAGGATTCAGTTGAGATCTGCTTGTTGAATTAAAAAAAATGGCATATGAAATATTGAAAAGGTATTAATTTTAATTTTGTTCTTTTACAAAATATGTAAAATCTTAACTGGAATTATGAATATCAAAAAAAAAAAAAAGTTGTTTTAAGATTTTGTCTATCTAAAGTTGGAGGTAGAGAGAAATCTATATACATATCAATCAACAAATTTTTTAGCCAAAAATATGAAGATGTAGCAGTGTTGAAAATAACTAATTGTCTTAAATATAGTTAGGCAATTTTATTTTTGCTTAAGGAGTTCCAAGATTTAATAATAAAAATATATAATGAATTATGAATTACTCATTGGTAATATAATATCTATTTTGATGATATAATATTTCACACAAAATGATAAAATCCTGCCATCTTTGATTAAGAAGAAAATGAACATTACATTTTTTTTTAAATTGGTACTGGTGTACTTATATATTTGTATATCAACACCTCTGCATGTATAAAATGTAGTACAAGGACAGTTTTTAAAGCAGACTCTAACAGGTTAGATTTCAGAGTTTTCTTTCTTCTAGACTGGTTGCCATACCAAGGTTAAAGAGCTCAATCTACCCTATTTAACCTTAGCTGGAGGGAGAATAGTGGTATTAACACCTTTCGTAAGAGTATTAGTGCTATATAAGATGCAAACAGCCTTTGAACTCAGGTTTTTGTGTACTTATGAGCAATAGGGTATATTTGAGGTGGAGGTATCTGGCTAGCTAATATTTACCCAAATGTCATTGGCTACAAGTTCTTCTTTTTGGCTTCACTCCATAATATTGTAATATTAAATGTATATTGAATGGTAGCAAAATAATTTACCTATAAAACAATTCTTTTTTGTATTTAAAAAAGAAAAAAAGTATATGTATGTGTTAAAGAAAATTTACCATAAATTGTGGTGTTGGAAGTTAAAGATTTTTAGCTCAAAATTCTGGGTTAGACCTCTGCCTTCTGTATTGGTCAATCCCTAAATAGACAATTAGTTACTGAGAGAATATATGAAATGTGAAAATCTTAGATATAAGTGCTTATATTTATATGAATTTACAATCTATTGTGCTATCATGAAATTGTCCAACTAAAAACATACTGTAGTTGTCAGATTGGCCACTTGGGTGCTGTCATGTTTTGGTTTGTGTTTACAGTCAATGCATCTCCTGTCAGAAATGGTGTTTGGTTTAGCATTAATATACTACTTAATTTGTATCACTGTTTTATTTCATTGTAATTGTAATCTCTGTTGATTGAATATGTTCACCAGTCACAAGTTTAAACTGGAAATTTTTGTGGCAGTCTGCTGGAGTAAGAGTAAGTGGTGTATAGCAATTGTTTAGAATAGTGCTCCATTGGTTGACCATTCTGTTGTCGAGATTTGGATTTTAGTTCTGCTAAGTCAACCCCTTGTTCAGTTGAGTTTTTTTTTTTCAGGCTTAATTTATGTTAAGTTATTTGTTGACCGGTCCATTGGCCTAATGAGTTGAGTGTTCACTAATGGTCCGGGAGGCTGGGGTTCAATCCCAGGTCGAGTCATACCAAAGACTCAAAAAATGGTACTTGATGCCACCTTGCTTAATACTCAGCACTATAAGTTAAGGATCAAGGTTAAAGTGGTACAATCCAGGGAATGGAGTAGCACCCTCCCCTACACCTCGCTGTAGTAGCTATTGAAAAGGGAACCTTCGGTTCACCCTCGACTAAGGTCGCCAACTTTACTTGCTCATTTATTGAAAACTCAAGTTTTTAATCAGTGAATTCCCCTAAAATGATATTGGAAAACTTGATAATGAGGGTAACAGCATCTTAGCACTATGGTTTTAGCCACTAAACTAGTTATTTAAGAATACTCACTCATCCACTATTTTCTCTATTAACCATTGTGTTACATCATGAATGAGACATTATTTTGTGACAGGATAGACTGCATCTCTGTAGAGTTAAGACACCCCAATGAGTATCCTGGATATGATATTAAATAATCTTATGGTGAGGCTGGAGTAATGCTTAAGCTTTGGGGAATGTGGAGTCCCCTTTCATTGCCATTGCTCCCAGATCCATTCTGCTCCAGAGTGGTTGCTCCTGAAAGGGTCCTATCTATGAGTCAAATAGAACTGTTTGACATTTAAACTGTATGCAATTAAAGGTCTTATGCAAAACTGACTTGTGTAAAATAGAACTGTTTGATCATTTAACTGTGTATAAACAAATGAGTGATGTGTAATTATATTGTTAGTGATACATAACAATACTTTGAACTATCTTACTTTATTGACTTATGTTTACCAGTCATATATCTAAAAAGAGTAAAGTTGGCGACCTGAGTCCAGGGTGACCCAAAGGCTCCCTTTTCAATAGCTACCACACTGAGGTGTAGGTGACAGTGCTACTCGATTCCCTTGATTGCTCCACTACCCTTGATCCCTACCTTATAATGCTGAGTGTTAAGCAAGGTGGCATCAAGTACAATTTCTTGAGTCTTGGGTATGACTTGATCTGAGATTGAACCCCAGTCTCCTGGAACATTGGCAAACATTCAACTCATTAGGCCAATGGCCCAGTCATCATATATCTAATATATATGAATTAATTAGATTTAGCATTAAATAACCTACAATGGTTGTTATGCCATAAAACCAAACCAAACTAAATATCTGATACTTTTCGAGGGACATCAGTGAAAAATAAACAGGTTTTCAGCTGTGTTATAGTTTAGTTGGACGTAATTCTTCATCTCTAGTTCCTCCAGGTTTTTTGGGATGATATGAATGGTAATAACTTGAATTGGTATCATTTTAACCTTCCACAGTTTGTTCCCATCTGCCATGATCCAAGTATTTGTTCCCTTTTTTGTTGGTTCATTTTCATCCAATGGAGTAGCAGAATCCTGTTAAAGACAAATCCTTATCTTTTGGTTAATTAATACTTGGTGTGGTCTTGGCGCTGAGATGAGGGATTTTTTTGTTTATCTCTGTCCCAGAAAAATTTACAGGTCTCATTTTCTAGAACAGTTATTGGTATGTGCCTATACCATTTGTCATTGTGGTCAAATGTTAATCTCTTGCACAATTCCCAATAGATCCCCTTTCCTACCCTGTTATGCCTCATCTCGTATTCCTTTTGTACCTGTTTGCTCCATTCACTTTTGATCAATTATTTCATTTCTGTCACCTGTACCATTGTTTCATACTTAATAAACTTTTAAAAGAAAAAGGAAATGTGAGCTCGCCATTATCCCAGAAGAGAAAGAAAACTAACTGCATAATGGGAGTGGAGGTTTTCCTCCTCCTCTTCCTTCTTTCTTGCCTTCCTTGTGTCCTTGCTAGTAGGGGAATTGCACTAAGACTCAATGTCTGTGTATACGAGTCTCAATAGAAATAAAGAAGACCTAATTCAATTTCTCCTGTAAACTCTTTCCAGATAATCACCTGACTAGATGAAAAAGGTACCAACTTGAGTTGATGGCAATCTCTTTCATTATGAAGATGTAAATAAAATGTAAAACACTTGGCTAGTTGTGCAAAATGGAAAAGATGAAAATCTATTATTCTTCCCTATGTATTAAATCCACCTAAAAACTATGTGGATTAGAAATTGAACCAAAGTTTATTTAAACCTCTGCAAAAGGAAATATTAATGATCAAAAGTGCATGAAGTTAGAAAGATTTTGTAAAACCTTGAAATATAAAGATGACAACGACTGAAACGACATTATTCAGCTAGTTCATCAAGAATTGAATCATGTGGATGTTTTATGTTCCACACAGAAATGATATAAAATCTGCATGCAAAGAAAGAAAGAAAAAAGAAAAAGAAAGAGATAAAGAATTTTATGTCCAAAAAAAAAAAAAGGAAAAAGATAAGATAAACATTTATGTCTAGATTTTTGGAGACTTCATGCTAAAGGCATCTGAAAGTGAATGGATAGATAAGTACAAACTTTTCAACATAATCACATTATCCATATCTCTCAACCCTTGAATTATTCTCCTTCTTTTTATTGTTTTTGTAATTGATCTGCATGATTCAAATATGAGAGAAGATTCATTTTTTTTTTTTAATTTCTAAAAACCTTGGGTTCTTTGGTTTGTGTTGCTATACACAACACACCACTCGCTATTTTGTTGTATATTATCAATTTTTGTTTTGATTTATTTAGACCTTATGGTATTATTTGGGGCTGCTCTTAGTAAGGATTTAGCTTCTTACTTGAGGTTTCTTCTTCTTAGCTATGTCTACGTCATTTTACAAACAATTTCTTTAGTATGTCACTTGAAGTATCTATAGAATTATTTTTCTGCCTATTATTGTTCTTTTCTTATTTGGTCTCAAGTTAATTTTGTTGATATTGTTGCTGTAATCTCGCTTTCTTGACTGTTGATTGACATTATGATTAGAGTATTCACCAATGGTCCAGGAGACCCGGGATCAATCCCGAGTCAAGTTATACCAAAGGTTCAAAAAATGGTACTTGATGCTTCTTTGTGTAACAATCAGCAATATAAGTTAATATCAAGTGTAAAATGGAACAATCCTGGGAAAGGAATAGTGCCCTCCCCTTCATGTCAGTGTAGTAGTTATTAAAAAGGGAGCCTTCAGGTTGCCCTTGACTACAGTCAGCCAACTTATCATTATTATTATTATGAGTTTTGAGTTTTCTCACCAGCATTAGCTGATGGACTTACAGAAAAGTCTGTGTGACAGCAAGTCTCTTCAGGTCTCCAGGACTCTTCTCAGTATTCTGGCCAATCTTAATAATGCTGTAGTTGGGATGGTCTCAGCTCATCCTCTGATTTCTAACTCATCTAGTCTCTCTACCAAGCTTTTGGGGATTTTTCCGAGTGTACCAATTACAACTGATATCACCATCACCCTTTTGTTCTTTTGCTTTTATAGTTCTCTGGCAAGGTCTAAGTACTTGTCGCTCTTTTCACTCAAGGATTCACTTGTCAGTTGGTTCTCTTTTTTTTGTTGACAATTATTAGGTCTGGTCTTCCAGGTGATCTTTTTGTTTTTTCTTTCATCTCCACTTGTTTGATGGTGTCCATTTCTGGTATTCTTTGGTACTTGTAAGTTTATTTTTCAGCAAGCATTCTGATTCTTTCTTGATCTGGCAGTTCTATGCCTTCTGTTGTTCGTCTCTTCCCTTCTCATTATTAGCATGGCACATTTGTCTATGCTAAATTCCATTCCTATACCCTGATAGTATATTCCTATTGTTTGTATTAGAGTCACCAATTCTTTTTCATTTTTTGCAAACAGCTTGATGTCAGCCATGTACATTAGGTGGCTGATTTTTTTCATGTCTGTTTGTAAATTTGTAACCCCCTGCGCATTTTCTAAGTATGTGATTATTAAGTGGCATCATCGCGATTATAAATTATAACAATGAAAACTCATTTCCTTGGAATATACCTCTCTGGATTTTCATCTCTGCTAAAGTTTTTCCTCCTGTAGTCAAATCCACCATCCAGCTCTTCATGGCTTCCTTGATGAACTTAATGACATTGTCAGATGATATTATTATAAGAATAGCAGCAGCAGTTGTAATGAAAAGGATGATGCCCATGTTGCCACTTCTGTTCATTTCATTGGATTTGAGCTGATAGATTTTACTGCCTGACCCTGGGACTGAACTCTGTACTACAGCATAATGTTATATATTCGTGGATTGTCTTTTTTTTTCTATTTCTTTTTTCATTAATTATTTATTTAAACTTGGGCAATTAAAAATAATAGTGTTAAGAACAGCATGCCCCCACCCACAATAGCTGTCTGAAAGATGAAGCACTGATAATAGTTTATGTTATTTGCTGAGAAGGAAGTGAGAGCAAATTCCAATTACAGGCCTTAGAAAAGGTTGGGCCAGTTCTGGACATATTAATTCTTTATTCTGTTGTATATTTTGAAACTTGACCTAATTGAGAAATTGTTTTAAGTTTCAGTGAACAAATTTATGTTAGAAAATTGAAGAGTTTCATTCAGCTTTTCTTTTTAGAAATAATGCAGAAAAAATATAAGCAACTTAAAATATTGCATTTCATTCTGTTGTATTTTTTGTTTGCTTAGTTTTTCAACTTTGAACTTTCAAATTAAAGCAAGAATTATATATGTTATATCTTAATAATATAATTAAAGATATACATGAGGTAATAGGTATTTATTCTTGAAATAAATGTCCATGTTAGAAATACAGTATACAGTAAGTATCCAATGACTGTGTCTTTGACTATCCTCAGCTTGGTTTCTTTATGGGCTGAGATCAGTCCATTTTTGAGGTGGTGGTTCCACACTCCACAGCATAATATTACCTGTGTTAGTTGCTTATTAAAAAAAAAATCAAGTTCATTCTATAATTCTATATTATCACTTAGGTGAAGGGAGTCATAACCTCCCTACTCTAGAATACTTATCCTGAAGGAAAACTTCATAAAGATAAGATTAATGAGCCTTCGAGAATACAGAGGAGGAAGGTGATTTTTCTTTTATTATAGATATTCATAAAATCTGTTTCTCTCACTCCAGTTCTAGTTCCTCTGGGATCTTTCTTGGAAGCACTACCTCCCCTAACAAAGATCTCCATCTCTTCCCTTATATCTTTAATCATTTAGGAAATTTAAAGCTTTTGATGTTCTCAGTTGAAGTTGAGTGTTTGGTGTTATGGATAAAAGAAACAAAGAGGGTCACCTAAACATCAATTCATCATATTATTTTGTTAGATTATTTCTTTTTTGCTTTGTTTATTGACTTACATATGTACTTTTTTTTGTTTGTGTTTCTTTAAGAAAAAAAGCAGAGAGAGAAAATCAGTGTACCATATATCTCTTTAAAACTTCAATACTGAAACTTTTTTTTTTTTACATTTTTAAAATAATTTTTTTATCTCATTATAGGATATTGAAGTTTATGGTGGTGTCTACAATTTTTTACCATTTGTTTTTTACTTGTTATTTATCAGTGTTTATAAGCTTTAATTTGTCAGTTTAATATCACCCTTTTCATACGGAAACATTTTGGTGTATATCTTGGCTTTATTTCAGTGAATGTAAGAGTTTTAAGTGTGTGTGTGATTTTTTAATGAAGTTATTTCAGTTTTTAGTGTATCCGTGTCACATTTGATGGACTATTAGAATGATTGTGTACATAAGTAAGTTAGTGGTGGGAGCAGTATAGGAGGATTGGATGAAAAGTTCATAGGCTGACCAAGATCCTTTTATGGAATGTAAGCAAATGTGGTTTATTTTTCAACATAATCCTCCTTGTGGTCCACACACTTCATTCATCTGCTTTGATACTCTTGGTCAAAAAAGACCACAACAACAGACATGATGTCATATAAACTTTTCTGTCCCCTCTCAAGACTAAATGTGTTCATACTATTATTCATGTAAAATGAGGGAATCATCATGCATGAATATGTTTTTTCACCTAACTGGTGGGTATGGCTATATTTTTATGTGCTGTGTGTGTGTTTATAATATCCAGTCAGCATCCAAAGACAGTGGGCATGGATTATTTTTTTAAATACGAACTGTAATTCCACATTTGGTGTTCTGCAACTTCAAGAAAAGCATGTAAAAAGACATCTGATGAAACGGAGAGTATTGTAATATTCTCCACCAAAATGAATTTATAATGATGACTTAACCAAGTTTGAGTTTCCCTCTGATTACACTATATATATATATATATGGCTTCAATTGGTATGATAAGCTTAAACTGAAAATTTAGATATTATAACCACCTACTGTCATTTAAAAATCCAACATTAAGAAATCAAACTGTCCTATCTATGTATTAGCGTGATCTCATTAAACTAGCACTAACACCTGTTACAAATTGCAAAATAATAAAAAGATCCTCCTTGACAAAAAGTTTACATGGTAAGAGTAATTTATGCTTAGAAGAGAAAATGTGTATATTAAAGTATTTTAATAAAAATTTACTTAATTCTAGAAAAGAAATGATTTCAACATGTAGATTGTACAAAATTCTTAGTATAATTTAAATTGATATATTATTAGAATTAAATATTCAACTACCTTTAATTAAGTGATTTATCTATCTTTAATTCAATATATTGATATATTAATCTTTAATTTTTTTACAAAATAGACTAATTAATTAATCAATTTGATATTTTTCTAATTTTGAATAAAATCAAATTTAATAGATAAAATATAAGCATATATTTTCATATTAAGATGAATTATGAAATATAAAAAAAATAATGGTAAATACAAATAAATAATAGAACATATAACGAGAAGGAACTATTGCAATAATACACTGTTTTTTTTTTATTACACCTTTTTTTGATAGAGATAAACACCAGATTTGGAATCAAATATTCAATTTTTTCATATTATACATTTTCAGTTACATTAATAAAGTATATTTTATAGATTAATTTTTTACTTAATTCAATTACTTCACATTCAATATGTGAATTACATATTAATTATTTGTTTTTATATATATATATATATTTGTTTATATAGCACAATAATAAACACCTGTATGTTGTTAAGATATACCCCTTCACATACATGTATATGTATCTACCCAACCTCTCTACCACAGACTGGATATGATACAAGGTCATTTTTAATAGGCAAACTAAAGCTGGTTTGAATTCAGAATATTTCTTCTCCAAGACAATTTGCTTAATCAAGGCTAAAGAAACTGGTTTGCTCTACTATTTACCCATAGCTGGTAGAAGAAAAGGATTTATGCCTTTGTCAATAAATATTAGTGTGATGTAAAACACTAACAGCCTTGTCTATGATTTGAACTCTGATTACTGATTCCCATTCTTAGAAGAGTAATCATTACACAAAGTTTGGTCACCAAATCTATGTACTCCACTCCAAAAAAAAACATACACATATATATAAGTGTATTGTATGTCTCATCTGTCTGGGAAGCAACACCTCATGAAACAACAACCATACAGCCACTTACTTTCCATGTCAGAAACCATCCAAATAAGATGTCCTATTTGTGGGTCGAAGGGATCAAAACATGAATTTAAAAGAAAAATGAGTTTATATAAATAATGGTTACAAATTATATATCATTCATATATGTAAACCGGATTTGGCATTGAATAACCCATAGCGGTTGATGTTCCGTGAAACTCAAACAACCAACCAAACCAAATAAGGGGAACAAGGCATATGGGACACTGAAGGAGAAGCAAAGAGGAACTAATAAGTGATGTTCTCTTATGGACCCCTTCACATGGATGAGCCAGTGTTGGCTGATCAACAAGAACTGAGCTACAACAGCTCTTTGTGGATACAGGATGTAGTCTCAAAGACCTCCTTGGAGCAATGAATGATAGGTATAGATTGAGAGAAAGAGTCAGGGAAATCTGTGCTAGCAGCATGACTTGATGATAGTATTTTATCAATATACAGGTGTCTGTGTGACATGCGGGACACTGCTGGAAAAGCAGGGATGAGCTCATAAGCTATGTACTCCTACGGACCCCCACATATGGCTGAGCAAAAGCAGGACAACCAGCTCGAACTTACATACAGCAGCTATGTGAGGATACGGGATGTAGCCCTGAAGACCTACCAAAGGCAATGAACAATAGGGAAAAGTGGCGAGAGAGGGTCAGGGATATCCGTGCTAGCGGCACGACATGATGATGATGTAATCAGGTATAAGCATTATTTGATGCAACTTTGGTTTACTTGGGCTGAATTCCTTTGAAGTAGGTATGAATCTCTCTTTTTTCCTTTGCTTTGTTCCGTTGACAGATTTCTTTATTGTCATTGGCATAGTTTGGTGGCGGATAGTTGAGAGAAAGTGAGCATTTGGGAAAACCACTCATCAATAATTATCTAAGCAGCCCAAGCAGCAAAAAGTTGACAACTTTACAATCAGTCATAACATGAGGCAATCTTATGCACCACATGGACACTAATAAAATACATAGAGAAAAAGGTTTGATTGAAACTACGTGAGAATATTATATGTTGCTTTGAATAAATCCTGGAAGCAACATATCACCAAAAAGGTGCTGAAAAGTTACCTATCTCCATCTCCCAAACCATTCAAATAAGATTAGACAGTGCGGTACCACTGGAGAAATAAAGATGAACTCATGAGTGATGTTCTGTTATATACTCATAGACATAGATGCACCAGTGTTGGCTGACCATCAAAGACATGTGCCATCGTAGGAAATGGACACGGCGACACGAGTTCAAATCCTGGACGAGGCTGATTGCATTTCACATCGCACTAATATCCTTGGGAAAGGTATGAATCCAATCATTCTCCCCCCAGCTATGGGTAAATAGTAGAGCAGACTGAATTCTTCAGCCTTGGTGAGGCAACTAGTCTAGGAGAAGGAACACTCTGAATTCAAACCTGTTAAACTTTGCTTAAAAATTTGACCTTGTGTCATATCCTACCCAAGCGGAGGGGTTGGTAAATAGGATCAAAGACATATGTACATCAGCTCTGTGTGGACACAGGATGCAGTCTAGAAGACCTACCAGGAGCAATGGATGAGAGGAACAGTTGTTGTGACAGAATCAGGGAACTCCATACTGTCAATAGTATTTGATGATATATGTATATGTGTTGTTGGCGATCATCTATGGGTGCATTTACCAATCCCTCTGGATAGACAGGATGTAACACAAGGTCAGTTCTTAAGCAGAGTTTAACAGGTTTGAATTGTGTTTTCCTTTTCCTAGACCGGTTACCTGGGCATAGCCAAAGAATACAGTCTATCCTACTATTTACCCAAAGCTGGTGGGAAAATAATTGGATTCAAACTTTTCCCAAGGGTATTAGTGCAATTTAAAATGCAATCACCCTCATCCAGGGTTTGAACCCCTGTTGCCATGTCCATTTCCTTTGATCATAACAATTACACCATAAGCAGGTATATATATATATATATATATATATATATATATACACGTATGTTATTACAGCTTCTTTACGAAGATGAATGTTATCTAGTTTAGGGTATTATTACTTTTCCTGTATGGGTGGAGGGTGAGTAGTTTATCTCTTATGGGTGTTTTATTTCTTCAGTGTGAGTGAGCATGATTTCTTTTCTGCCAGTGGATGCTGTTAGCCCTTCTATGTAGGTGTATGTCTGACATTTTTTTTTAATGGGTATTTATTTCATTATGAGCATATTTTAATTTATTGAGAATATATCTTCACTTTGATGTGTTTGTAATTACTTTTTTTTAATCCACATCACTGAATTTTAAGATTTTAGTATGTGAATTAGTTTGCTTGAAATTTTTTTTTTTTGTTATAGTTAGTTTTTTTTGGTTTTTTTAATTAAAAATCGTTTCTTTAAGTTGAAAAAAAAAGTGGAAAAATTTAAGCCATAAGCAAAATAAGGTCTCCAAATGTTTTTGTGGTTTAGATACTTGTTATTTTTAAAATTCAAAATAGAAATTTAATAATAATAATAATAAATTCAGTGTGGGCAAATAGACCCAGGGTTTCTTATCATCAAGGAAGGCAGTAAATTATACTCAGCAGCAAATGAAGTGAAACAGCTGATAAGCCAAAATAAGATGAACTTGAGAAGAAAAGACTGTGCAGTCATGTCATAATCAGTATAACATGATTATAAATGTTTTTATTGTTCATCACATATTTAGAGAAGAGACATTTTTGATCAGCTTTCTTGTTATTCACTCATGTCCTCTTTATAGAATCCGTATTATAATCACTTAAAAATAAGAAGATGGGAAGTTGTCGATGGTTAGTATTTAATAACTATTAATTATTATTGCTCTCGATATATAAATATATATAAAGAATAAAGTTGGTGACCTTAGTCGAGGGTGACCCAGAGGCTCCCTTTTCAATAGCTGAGGCGTAGGGGAGGGCGCTACTCTATTCCTTGGATTGCTCCACTTTACCCTTGATCCATACCTTATAATGCTGAGTGTTAAGCAGGGTAACATCAAGTACTTGATCTGTGATTGAACCCTAGTCTCCTGGACCATTAGCGGACACTCTACTCATTAGTCCAATGCCCCGGTTATAAATATATATACACACAAATATTTACCTTGCCCAGTCAGCTGGGGCTGTCGAATACACCAACTGCCCCTCTGCAGAGAAGTTAGACCATCCACCACAAGTGTCCTGTTTATGACAGTAAACAATCTGATGGTGAGGTTCCAGTAATGCTGGAGCTTTGGGGAATGCATAGCCTCCTTTCATTGCCAATTGCTGCAGAGGTCCACTCTGGCCTGGAGTGGTAGCACTTGATAAGGTCCTATCTATGGGTCAAATTGAACTAAACTGCGTACTTAGGCTAAACTGAATTACTTGAAATAGAACTGGTTTGATATTTAAACTGCATACTTATGCAAAACTGAATTGTTTGATATAGAACTGTTTTTGACATTTAACTGTGTGGGCAAAAACTATACTTAAACTGAACTGAATTGTTTCAATTAGAGATTGGTTGGTTTATTGGGTTCTACCATAATCGAAGACAGCCTTGAAAGCTCCCTTTTCAATGGCTACTACACTGAAGTGTAGGGGAGGGCACTACTTCTTTCCCTGGATTGCTCCTCTTTACCCTTGATATATACCTTATATTGCTGAGAGTTAAACAAGGCGGTATCAAGTACCATTGATGGAGGTAGGTGGCCGTATAGTTGGTGCTTTAGGGAGTGTTGCCTCCAGGACTTGTTCAATATTGCTCGCAGCATTCTTGTGTAATTACCGTCTAGCTTTTTCCCCAGCCGTTTTGTTAACCTCCAAGTAGTGCATCCATATAGCATTATCGACATGACTGCTGCCTGGAAGAAACTGCATTTTATTTTATCAGTCAGGTCTGACTTCCATATGATCTATAGACTATCAATAGCTGTCCCTGCCTTCATTAGCTGCATATCAATGTCTTTTTCGGTTGATGAGACACTGCTTCCTAGGTAGGTGAATTTGTCTACCAGTTTAGGGCAGACTAGGTTTTTCAACCAGCCTACGAGAAGGAAAACTCTGAATTCGAACCTGTTAAACTCCGTTTAAAAATTGACCCTGTGTCATATCCTGCCTGAGCAGATGGGTTAGTAAATATAATTTTCTATAGAGTAATAGCTTCATGCAACTGTCCCTAATTATGATAAAAATCTAATATCATTGCGAATATGTATGTGTGTACATTGTTGCTATTTATGTATATATATGTCATCACTTAGTGTGAATATATATATATGTTGTCACTTAGTGTGAACACATGGTACATGCAAGATATAGTGTCATTCTTTGTTATTCTGATCATTATCATGATGAGCATTTGCCCCAATGATCTTTCTGATGTCCCTTTACCATTATCATTCCTTGACAGAAAATAGAATTATCATAACTTCTGTCTATTATAATTGTTAAGGCATGCAAGTTTTGCTAGGATCGGAAGTAAACAGACTGCCATATTGGTTTGTTTGAGAAGGACAGGTGTAAAAAGGCATCTCCATATGCAGAGTGTTGTAGTCTGAGTTCTTTGTATTGAACAATGGTAGCAGAGCTAAAAGACACTCTGGCTTCAAAGTATTTTGCTCCACCCGCATTGCTTAAGGATAAATACAGTACATGGAAAAAAGAAATGAAAATATAGGAACTAATCACCTCACTGGATAAAACAAAATGGGCCCTCATAGTGTTTTTGTCATTGGAAGGAAAAGCTAGAGAGGCTGTTTTGGAGTTGGACACTGGTTCTTAATTCTGAGGATGGAATGAAAAATTTGTATGAAAAACTGGATACACTTTTTCTGGAAGATATAAACCAGTCTGCCTTTTGAGGAAACGGAATATTAGAAAGCTGTCACAGACCACCTGGGACGTCATTAGAAGATTTTCTGATGGAATTTGGCCGACATGTCGCCAAATTAAAAATAATAATGATGATTGTCATCTTAGATCTTGATGATAATAATTGTTAGATAAGTAAAAAAAGTAGTAAAGTTGGCAACTGTAGTCAAGGGTGACCTGAAAGCTCCCTTTTTGATAGCTACAACACCAAGATATAGGGGAGGGCACTACTCCTTTCCCTGTACTGCCCCACTTTACCCTTGATCCAGATCTTATAATGCTGAGTGTTAAACAAGGAGGCATCAAGTACCATTTTTTGAGTCTTTGGTATGACTCAAACTGGGATTCAATCCAGGTCTCCATGGCCATTGGCGAACACTCTAACCATTATGCCAATGGGCCGGTTTATTGTTAGATAAACAGCTACAAAAAAATTACTCATGTTATTAATATCACATAGTAATGCTATTTTTAATTTCTTTTTTCTTTTTCTTCTTATATCTTTCTGATATATATTTTAAATCCCTCCACCATGATTACCTAGTTGGCTTGGGCTGTAGAATACACTGAGTGCTTCTTTACAGAGAGGTAAGACCACCCCCACTGAGTGTCCTGGATATGACACTAAACAATCTGATGGTGAGGTTCCAGTAACACTGGAGCTTTGGGGAATGCAGAGCACCCTTTTATTGCCATCGCTCCCAGGTCCATTCTAGCCCGGAGTGGTAGCACCTGATAGGGTCCTATCTATGGGTTAAATAGAACTAAACAATTAAAATAGAACTGTTTATATATATATATATATATATATATATATATATATATATATATATATATAAGATTTGGCTTTAAATAAACTACAATGGTTGATATGCCATAAAACCGAACCAAACCAAACCCTCTACCATAAACAGGATTTGACACAAGGTCTTACTTTTAAGGAGAGTTGAACAGGTTTGAACTTGACTTTCCTTCTCCTCAACTGGTTGCCATGTTGAAACATTCCGTCTTTCCTACTATTTACTGATGGTTGGAAGAAGAAGAGTTGGGTGCATACTCTTTCCGAAGGGTGAAAATTGCCAACAGCCTTTCCAGGGTTTGAAATCAGGTCACTATGTTCCTTTCCTTGGATACTAACAATTATACCACAAGTGCCTCCTATATTTGTGTACATGAGAGTCCACTGAAAAGTTCATGTGATGATATCATATCTGCTTTTGATCACTTTTTTGACCAATGGGATTCAAACACTGCAACAATGGAAGAAGTGTGTAGACTGCGAGTGAGGCTATGTTGAAAATTAAACCTCTTTTGGTCACATTTTTCCACTGACTCGTGTGTGTGTGTGTGTGTGTGTGTATATATATATATATATATATATATATATACACACACCCAAGCACACATTGACCCAAAGCATTTGCCACCAGAAGAATGTGACACAAAATCATTTCTCAAGTGGAGTAAAGCTGATTCGAAATACCTTTTCCTTCTCCTTGATTGGTTGCCTGACCAAAGCTAAAGACCCAAGTCCGCTTGATTATTTATCTATATAAGCTGGAGAAGGAGAACAAATAGATTTTTGGTTTCCCTGAGTGCAAAAAAGTGAAATGCCTTGTTCACAATTTGAACTTGGGTGGCTGATTTCATTTCCTCTGATCATAATTGTTACATTACATAGATATGAAAGCTTCACAAACTTCTCACTTTTTGCTCATTCTTGATTATCAGCTGTTATTACTAAGCTGATGATCAAGAATTCAAGAAATTGCAAGTCATGAGATGTTCGGGAATCCTTGATAATTGAATATTGTACTACTTTATTGAGTATGGAGCACTTTTTTTTCTCAAAAGCTTGTTTTACTATTTTTAGCTGTTAAAAAGACTACCAGTGGTTAACCCACCTATATATATATATATATATATACAAACAAAACTTTGAATCATATATATATATGATTCAAAGTTTTGTTTGTATTTTACTTGATGTCAGTACTTTTAAGAATGCATGGATTAATCTCTTCTCTATCATCTCTCACTTACGGTTAAATAGTTGGGCTGACTGGGCTATTAAGCTTTTACTATTTTTAGCTGTTAAAAAGACTTCCAGTGGTTAACCCACCTATATATATATATATATATATATATATATATATATATATATATATATATATATATATAAAACTTTGAATCATATATATATATATATATGATTCAAAGTTTTGGATATATATATATATATATATATATATAAAACTTTGAATCATATATATATATATATATATATATATGATTCAAAGTTTTGGAGATATATATATATATATATATATATATATATATATATATATAAAACTTTGAATCATATATATATATATATATATACAAACAAAACTTTGAATCATATATATATATATATATATATACAAACAAAACTTTGAATCATATATATATATATATATATATATATATATATATATATATATGATTCAAAGTTTTGTTTGTATTTTACTTGATGTCAGTACTTTTAAGAATGCATGGATTAATCTCTTCTCCATCATCCCTCACTTACAGTTAAATAGTTGGGCTGACTGAACTCTTAAGCCTTGGTAAATCTATGATAATAAAAACTCAAAATTAAAAAAAAACAAGGTAATGGTAAAGTAGGTCAGTACTGTCTCACCAAAGAACCATTCATGAAAGGAGTCACCTGGGGTTAAAAAACATAGACACCAACACATACATAAGGATGGTGTTACACTTCAAAGACATTATAAGACTTTTTGAAAGAGTTGATATGCCACAAAAGAATCAATGAGTTTTATAAGACTTGAAAAAGTAGTTGACTGATCTCAAAAGATGCAATGACTTTTAAAAATAGTTGATATATCCCTCAAAAGAGAGAAGGAAAAATGAATTATTAATGTAACATAGTCATCTGTTAAATGAGTATTTAGAAAAAAACTTTTTTAGTGTTGAAGTGTTTTGAGATGACCTCATTATACCCAATACATACCATGACCTCCTGGACAACAAGGGTAAGGTAATCCCTGAGGAGTGTGTATATCTGGAGTAAGGGGTTCATATAGGCAAGCCATCCCTCATATTTGTTAGGATAAATAATTTTGTGTAATAGGAAATTAATTGTAATTTCCAGGATCTTCTTTTTCTTTGTGTTATTTATTTTTCCCATTTCTTTATTTCTTAGGATAATTGTTACAAATGATATTATTTAGGGAGTGTGAGATGAGAAAACAGCTATTGGTTTAACAAGAAAATTATAAGTAAAACAAAGAATTTTGCAGCTTTCCCATTGTCATAAGACAATGGGAGAGTGTGGTGAAAGAGAGATAGTCACAGACAAGTAAAAGTATTTTTATTGGCATTCTTGCCATGGTCAAAAAATGGCTGTAGATTTAGTCTTCCTTGCTTTATTATTCCCTTCAAGCTGGGTGCATGAAAAAGAGAGACAGGACAGAATTGTGAGTGGGGGAAAATAAAAGATATTTTTGCCTGCTTTTTAGTCATGTTTAGAAAATGCTTAAGCTTTAGTTATCCCCGTTTTATTATTCCTTTAAATCTGTGTGGAAAAAATAATAGTGAATAACAAAGTGGGGGTCACTGAGAGAAAACTGCCAATAACCAGAAATTCTTAAGCTTGCTTTCTGGCAGAATTAAACCAGCAGACACTCTTTACTGAAGTAATCATATCTTTATTGCTTCCTGTGATTGAAATCAAAGACTTAGCTATTGGGATTTAGAAGACAAATTAGGATTATCCAGTTCTGAACAACACTTTCGATGAAGTTATTCCTCATGTTGAGCAAAGATTTAAAACAACAGAAGAGTTCAGATTTGTTGAATTGTTAAACCCAAAGCTTTTTCATCTTTGAAAAATATCTTCAAATTTGGATGTATATTAAAACATATTGGATTTGGATGGATTGAAATTTGAGTTGAAATCAGTTACTGCTGCAGACTTTGCAAAGCAAGCGTTTAGCATTGAAGAAGTCACAGAGATAATTTGGGAACCTGAACCAAACCATGCTCTGGCAGAAGTAACCAAATTACTTCATATAATTCTGACCATACCCGGCACATCTGCTTCCTGTGAGAGATCGTTTTCTCCACTAAAGCATGTAAATAATTATATTAGATGTTCCCAAAGTGAAGAGCATTTAAGTAATTTGGCTTTCGTTTCCATGAATAAAAACCTTTTAAAGAAGAAGAAGGTAGTGCATGGTGCTGCTACTTTTTACTATAAAGTGGTTAATGAAGTTGTCAAAAAGAAATAAAGATTTGTATTGATTTACAAATTAGTTTTAATTATTCATTTATAGATTATATTATTTCTCTTGAAACCAATAGTGGTCATCATTGTCACCAGAGTATTACTAATGAAGGGAGGGGACATCAAGTCTGAAATAGGGCCTGTCGGTAAAAGTGTATTTTCTCCACACTGAAATAAGTTTACATCACATTCACAGATGTTGGGAGAGGCAAATAATTTTCCAGGGGCACAGCGTAAGGCTTTCTTTTTTCCTCTCCACTTAGGCAATCAGTCTTTATAATGGACTACATGCCTTGTTCCCCAAGTCACCTTTGGCCACTGATGTATGGGTGAATATACATGATGACTATTACATCCTGAAAGATGATCTGTGTCTACAACTAAAACATCCTGATTGATAAGTGATTCAACTTGTGAAAAATATACAAGATCCGTACGATAATAAGGTAGTAAGATATCTGTATGTGGTGGTGTTATGATGATATAGGCTTGTACAACAGTTATATCACTCTCGGAGTTTATATAATGACAGCCCAGTGACAAGCAAAGCAAGATAACTGGTAACTATGCAAACTGCAGGTTTTATTTTAGAGTAACTTCTCTAAGACTTTATCAGTCAAAGGATAGCTCCAAGTCAGCAGAGGTTTGATGTTAGTGCTTCTTTCTCTAGTTTTGATTTTGGACTTAACTCCTAGAAAGGTTTCTTTCACCCCAGTTTTCTTATTGAACTGGAGTCTTTTCTATCCCATAATATCTACACTCAGTAGTGTCTGGGAGTGAAAGTTTGGTATCATACACTATTGATCAGGTAATGTGTTGATGTGCTTTCATGTTGGCACAGAGAATAATTCTATTTTTCTACTTGTTTGTATGACTGTTCAGACATGGTAAAAAAAAAACATATTCAACATGAACCCCCTTATTCCTCCCTAGCCTTTTTTTTTTATCTCAACTTTGTGAAGTCAAATTTCTCAAAACTGTATTGACATAAATGTAAGAGCCTGAATTAATAACTCTGTTGCCTTATGCAATTTTGAGTTAGGACTCCCCATGGTTTTGTGGCTAACTTGCTGGACTGCAACATTATAGTGAGTGAGTTCAAACTCCAGTAGTGTAATTACATTCTCTTTTGAACTAATATTCTTTGGAAAGGTTTGAACCCCCCCACTCTCTCTCAGCAATGCATTAAATAATAACACTACTGTTCTTCTAAAAGGATGGCTTTGATATTAAATAACCCATGAGGGTTGATATGCCATTAAACAAAGAAACCAAACTCAGTGTTGCCAGAGTGTCATAGTGATCTTTGGGCTTAATTTCTCTTCATTCGTTCTCTTTCTAACCAAACCGGATTTTATTTCTTTCATTTATTACTTATGTTCAAGTAAATTTATATTAGATATGAATATAATAAGTTTATTCTGTCGGTAATTGGAGGAAGATATTTTCAAGATTAATGATGTCATCTGAGTTGTCAACACTGGAAGAATTTTCATGAATCCAGCTAGTATTTCTAAAAGAATATCATAAGTCTAAATTGAATTACCTTTCTCTTGTGTTTTTGTTTTTTTTGGACATCTCTGTCATTGTTTCTCTCACAAAAGATTTTTTTAAAAAAGTAGCTGTTACTCACTGGTTATAATTATCTAGATCTTAAGAGACTGCTTGTACAAAATTCTTTGAGAAAAGCTCCTTGATTTATTCATTATTGTCCCCTGCAAAAAATAAATAAACCTATTTAGAATGTTAGAAATGTTTTATATTTTCTCTGATAAAATTTCAACCTGAGATTAGGATTAAGTTTAGTGATTACTAACCAACTAAACACTGACCTTGTGTCACATTTTGCCATTTATCTGATAATGAATAAAAGATCCTTTTCATACCACAAAAAGGAATTTAAAAAAAAGCAAAGAGGTTGCTCAGAGAGGTGAAGAAACAAAATAAATGATAAATTTATTGGCTTGATTTGGGAAAAAAACAGGTCTTAAAAATTGATCAAATTAGCAGATGATGGTGTGCATTGTGTCATAGTAGGAAATAGAAAAAGCCAAGTTCAAACCCTTAATGAAGCTGTTTGTGTTTTATTTCACACTCATGCTCTTATGAAAGGCATGGATCCATCTATTTTTCTTCAGTCATGGATAAATTGCGGATTGTTTAACCATTGAATTTGATGGTTTCAGAAAAAAAATGAGAAAAAGAATTTTTGGGAACTAGTAGATGAATTATTTTATAGGATTTGATTTGTTTATGAATATTGTATCAAGAATATTTTTGTTCAGTGCAAAGATTTTTTTAAAGGTTGATGTGAGAAGATAATAAAAAGGAGAGATGCCCAAAGTGGCATAACAAACAAATAATAATAATCTTTGTGAATACCTATGAAAGATGCCAAGATGAGATAAGCCAACTATTAAATCCTACCCCACCAACTGGCATAGAGACACACATAAAGCACCCCTCCTTTTTGTCTAATCTTTATTTGCTTTTTACTCTTAAGAAGGTGACAGTGATTTGGAAAGTTTGGAAAGCCATCTGTCCTGGAGTAGGTATATAAGGTCTCCATGAAAGAAAAAAAAACTTTAAGAAGGTGGAGTTGTCTCAGAAGATAAAGATTAGAGGAAGTGGGGAAAGCTGCTGTTAGTTTTGAAGATTTTGACCCCTTTGAAAAATAAGCACTGCATGGCATCTGAAAAAGTAGTTCTATGTTTTATTGCTGGTGGTCATGAATCTTCAGGAGGTTTCCCATAAGTCAGTCAGCTTTCTCAATTTCTTTCTTTCTCTCTCTCTCTCTCTCTTCAGCCTTTCTTTTCTTCAATCCTCTTTTCATTCATTCTTTATTCTTTTTTCTCTTAATTACTTACAGGAATTATTTTCTTATTTCTGTATTCATTTATTACTAGTAAAATTTCAGTGGTCATTGTATAGGGTAAATCTATGGCATCCTAATCAGCTGGGCATGATGATAATTCATTATTATTGTTTGACTTGTGGGTTTTTCACACCAGTTCTAACTGATGGTTTTTCACTGATGTCTGTGAGACAGCAAGTCTCCACGTGTCTCCAAAATCCTTCTAATTATCTTAGCTGATTTTAACAGTGCTGTGGTCTGCATGGTCTCAGTTATTTTCTTTTTTTCTCCAGTTCACCAAGAGTTGTTTCCAAGTTCTTGAAGACTGTTCCAAGTGCTCCAACTATGATTGGTATCTTGCCCAGTCAGCTGGGGCTGTAGAATACACCGACTGCACCTCTGCAGAAAGGTACAACCCTACCAACAAGTGTCCTGGAGATGACATTAAACAATCTGGTGGTGAGGTTCCCGCGATGTTGGAGCTTTGAGGAATGTGAAGCAACCTTTCATTGCCATCGCTCCCAAGTCCACTCTGACCCGGAGTGGTAGCACCTGATAGGGTCCTATCTTTGGGTTAAATAGAACTTAACTGTGGTTTTGAGAGTTTACTGTTTTTGCATTTATACTGCATATTTAGGGTAAACTGAATTGCTTGAAATTGAACTGTTTTGACATCAGAACAGTATATTTATGCTAAACTGAATTATCTGAAATAAAACTGCTTTCACATTTAATTCTGTGTATTGCCCAGTCAGCTGGGCATGTAGAATACACTGACTGTACCTCTGCAGAGGGGTAAGACCCCCCACATACACACACACAGCAAGTGTCCTGGGCATGACATTAAATAATCTGATGATGAGGTTCCAGTGATGCTGGAGCTTTGGGGAATGTGGAGCACCTCTTCATTGCCATCGTTCTCTGGTCCACTCTGAGTTGGAGTGGTAGCACCTGATAGGGCCCCATCTATAGGTCAAATAGAACTAAACTGTGTACTTAGGCTTAATTGAATTGTTTGAAATAGAAATGTTTTTGACAATTAATTTGTGTACTTATATTTAAAATGCATACTTATGCTAAACTGAATTGTTCAAAATAGAACTGTTTTTAGACTAAACTGAATTGTTTAATATAGAACTGTTTTGACATGTAACTGTGTAAACAAAATCTATACTTACACTAAACTGAATTGTCTGAATTAGGACTGTTTGAATAATCTGAATACCTTGAAATAGAAATGTTTTTGACAATTAAACTGTGTACTCATGCTAAACTGAATTGTTTGAAAGAGAACAGATTATTTGTATAAAAATCAATTTGATGTTAAATAAACCTACAAAGGTTGATATGCCATAAAACTCAACCTACCAATTATACTAAACTGAATTGCTTAAAATAGAACTGTTTTGACAAGTAAACTTCATACTCATGCTAAACTGAAATAAAACTCTTTTTGACATTGAAACTGTACTAAGCTAAACTCAATTTTTCAAAATAGAACTGTTTTGACATTTAACTGAGTGTAAACAAAAACTGTACTTATACTAAACTAATTAGTTGGAATTAGAACTATTTGACTAAACTGAATTGCTTGAAATAGAAATGTTTTTAGCAATTAAACTGTGTACTCAGGCTAAACTGAATTGTTTGAAATAGAACAGTTTACTTGTATAAAAATGGATTTGGCATTAAATAACCTACAAAGGTTGATATGCCATAAACCCTAAACAAAATATTACTGGTATCACTATCTCCTTCATGTTTGAAAACTTTTTGAGCTCTGTGGCAAGGTTCAGGTCTTAGTCCAACTTTTGTCCATCTTTTCTTTCACTCAGTGGCCTGTTGGCACAGCAGAATCCACTAAATGACATGTTCTTTTCTTCTTCTTTATTATTATTATTATTATTATTTTTTCTCTTTGCAAGTTTTTCACACCACTTTTTCATCAGTTTTCTGTTTGAGTGACAGCAAGTCTCCCCTAAGTGTTCTAGCTTATTTTAACAATGCTGTAGTCTGGGTGGTCTTGATTCTTTGTCTGATCTCCATTTTCCTCCCAGTCACTTCCCCAGGCCTTTGGGGACAGTGCCAAGCACATAAACTACAATTTGGTGTCATTGTCACTTTAATGTTCCACAACTTTTTTTTTAGCTCTGTGGCAAGGTTGAAGTATGGTCAGCTTGAATGACAAAATCTACTAGTTGACAAGTTCTTTGTTTTTTGTTGATTCTGGGGATTGGCTGATCCGTTTGTATCTCAAAGATTCAGAAAATTTTGTGTGTGTCATTTGCTAGGAGAAATTCTGGTTTGTACATACTCCATTTGTTAGCATAGGCAAATGTTAATATCTTGCACAATTCCCAGTGGATGACCATTCCTACCCAGTCATGCCTTATCTTGTACTAGTTTACAGCATTTGTTTATGTGAGTAACCGTTTTATCTTTGTCTCCAAATAAACTATTGTTAGTTTTCTTTTGCATATTATCAGTCTCAGTTCTTGTGATATCATTTTGTGCTACTCTAAAGAGATTCAGTTTCTCTTAAGAGGTTTCCCTTTCTTAGCCATGTCCAAGCTAATCTTATGTGTAATTTCCTTAGTTTATCACTTGAAGTAGCAATAAAATGGTTTGGTTTACCATTTTTTTTCCTTATAAGTTTTTCAAGCCTATGTTAGCTGTTGGTCTTTTACTGGTGTTTGAGTGACAGCAAATTTCCTCAGATCCCTTGGACCCTTTGGAGTATTCTAGCTGATCTTTATGCTGTGGTATGGATGGTCTCAATTCTTCTCTTGAATTCAAATTCCTCCTGTATTTTTCCCAGCCTTGGAAACCGTTTCAAGCATACCAACAACAATTGGCGTCACTTTCATGTTCCTCCGTTTTTTTCTCTCTCTGGCAAGATCTAATTATTTGCCTGTTTGCTTTCTTTTATTTTCATTCTGTGATCCAGCAGAATGATAGAATGCGTTGGAGGGCAAGTAACTCAGACTTTGGTTTTCTGACCAAGATGAAGTGATCTGTTTCTATCTAAAAATCACTGAGAAGTGTATGCATATCATTCTTTAGGACAGATTTTGGTTTATGCTGATACCATCTCACAGTATGCTCAAGTTTTAATCTCTTGCACAATTCCCTGTGGATCACCTTTCCCACCCAGTCATGCTTTTTATGCTAGCTTATTGCATTTGCTTATGTGATTAACCTTTTCATTTCTGTCTCCACACAATTTATACTCACTATTCTGTTGGATATTATCAGTTTTTGCTTTAATATAATTGGTCCTTATGGCATGATTTTATGATACTATTAAGTCCTTGCCAATTTTTCATATCAGCTTGGATTATCTTCACCTTCCAGTACACCCCCATCTCTTTTCCAGGTTATTATTATTATGATTATGATCACTCTAAAAGTTTTTCAGACTAATTTTAATTGAAGTCTGCATCAAATGAATTATTATTAATTTTTGTTATGAAAGATTAACTTGTGGTATAGTTGTAATAAATATTTACAATTCTATTGATTAGATTGTGATTAAAGTATCCTTCTTTTTAATTTTTTCCATTAATTATTCATTGGCACCTTCCTTTTTTTCTTGGTGTTTTTTTTTTAATTTTTTTTTTTTAGATATTCTTTTTCATTCTTTTTATTTATTTACTTTTTAATTTTCTCTCTTTTCTTTATTACTTTTTCATCCTCTCAGTCTTGAATTTTTTTTTAACTTCTTCATATTACCCTTTCCATATCCCAATTCAAATCTTTTTTTCTTTTTCAATTTCCTTTGTTTTTCTTTTCAACTTAAACTCATCCTTTTTTTTCTTAGTCTTTTATTTATTTTTCTTCCTACTAAAATTCTTTCTTTTTCTCTTTTGTGTTTTTGTTGTTGTTTTTTTTAGATTATTTGATTTTGAAGCTTTTCCCCTTTTTTATTCTCATGTCACCTCTTCTACACTGTCATTTCACTCTCAGGGGCCCCTGTTTCTAAATAGATTAAATCACAACATTATAAAGAGACTAGAATAATGATCCTTCCTCACATATATCACTGGCAGGAATTGAACTGTCCCCTTTTTTGTCCCCATTCTTATTTGGTACCAATACTCCCCAAGGGTTTTCCTTCTTTGAATCTCTATGGCAGAGGTTAGAGAAATAATGACCCTTCACCTCTCCACCTGGGGTACAGATGACTGAAATTTAATCACCCCTGAACATTAAAAGGAAGGAAGAACTGGATTTTTACTTAATTTTTTAAAATAACCAACCCTGTACAGATTAACATTTTTAATTCATTCAGGCTAACCTGGAATTAGTTTTAGCATTTATTATTAAACTCAAAGAATATCTTTTTATTTCTTATTCTCTTTAGATAAAGTACCTTAACTCTTTATTAATTTTGGCCTGTATTTTTCTTCATCTTTGTCATTTTAATTGCTTTTTATTGCAAATCACTGGGGTAATTACAACTAAGAACAGTGTATATTAAAAACAATACGAGATAGGTAGTAGGTGAGTCTTGAATTCAAATCTCTTTTTGCTTCAGGGAATTCTGGCTATCCATACCACTTGCATTATCAAGAAAGTTACCTGAGTTATTAATATCACTGATGGCTAAATCACATCTATAAACCTCTCTCATATTCTCATCTCTAATCTCTGCCTTGTCTGCTAACTGTATCACCTTAAGAGTGATGACACTCCAAAAAAAGGGATATCCAGTATATGACATTAAGCTATATCTGATGCTGAGGCTAATTGCCATTACTCCCAGGTCCACTCTGGCCCAGATTGGTAGTACCTGTTAGAGTCCCATTTATGGGTCAAATAGAACTGTTCAATCATTTACTAAAGATTATCATCATTATTAGTGACTTGAAACCATACATCTGTGCACTATTTAGTTTTAATAGATAGGAATATTGATATAAAATTAGAGGGTATTTTTTGGTTAAGAAACAACAACAATAACAACAAATATATATGGAGGTGCCAGTGGTGTAATGGTTATCGTTGCAGGAATTGGACACGGCGACACGAGTTCAAATCCTGGACTGATTGCATTTCACATAGCACTAATACCCTTGGGAAAGGTATGAATCCAATTATTCTCCCTCCAGCTATGGGTAAATAATAGGGCAGACTAGGTTCTTCAGCCTTGGTTAGGCAACTAGTCTAGGAGAAGGAAAACTCTGAATTCAAACCTGTTAAACTCCGCTTAAAAAGATTGACCTTGTGTCATATCCTACCCCAGCGGAGGGGTTGGGTAAATATGATAACAACAAATATATATATGAATATATAACAAATGTGATTCACTAATCTTTAGGCATAAAACGAACCCTAAAGAGTTTGACATGCCATTAGAATCAGTTATCCCTAATCCGGCTGCATAACATGTTGTTATTGTTTTTTACATTCTAGTATTTTTAATAGCATAGTTAATTTATCTTTTCTGTAAAGTATTCTACAATAATATTAATTTTCACGAGAATTTTTCCTGATTTTTTTATTTGAATTACTATTTATTGCAAAAATTTTGGTTGTTAATCATATGACAGCATAGAACAGTGTATATTCATATGACAGCAAAGAACAGTGTATATTCACATGACAGCAATGAACAGTGTATATTCATATGACAGCAAGGAACAGTGTATATTCATTTGACAGAATAGAATAGTGTATATTCATATGACAGAATAGAATAGTGTATATTCATATGACAGCATAGAACAGTGTATATTCGTATGACAGCAAAGAACAGTGTATATTCACATGACAGCAAGGAACAGTGTATATTCACATGACAGCAAGGAACAGTGTATATTCACAGGACAGCAATGAACAGTGTATATTCACATGACAGCATAGAACAGTGTATATTCGTATGACAGCAAAGAACAGTGTATATTCACATGACAGCAAGGAACAGTGTATATTCACATGACAGCAAGGAACAGTGCATATTCATTTGACAGAATAGAATAGTGTATATTCATATGACAGCATAGAACAGTGTATATTCGTATGACAGCAAAGAACAGTGTATGTTCACATGACAGCAAGGAACAGTGTATATTCACATGACAGCAAGGAACAGTGTATATTCACATGACAGCAAGGAACAGTGTATATTCACAGGACAGCAATGAACAGTGTATATTCGCCTGACAGCATAGAACAGTGTATATTCGCCTGACAGCATAGAACAGTGTATATTCACATGACAGCAAGGAACAGTGTATATTCACATGACAGCAAAGAACAGTGTATATTCACAGGACAGCAAGGAACAGTGTATATTCATTTGACAGAATAGAATAGTGTATATTCATATGACAGCATAGAACAGTGTATATTCGTATGACAGCAAAGAACAGTGTATATTCAAAACAATAAAATACCACTTGTATTATCAACTAAACTAGGTGAGCAATTCATATCACTAAAGTCTTAATCATGTCTATAAAATTATCTCTTAGTCTAATCTCCAATTTTTCAGTATCAAATTTGCCATTATTGTTCTTTAAATACCCCTACTTTTCATAGCACATTTCAATTATTTTTGTAGATAGAACATTGTAAATCACTTGTTTTCTTCATCTTCCCAATGAATTTAATCTGATAAAATTAAGAACCATGCATGGACAAAAATATGTTATTTTTTTAAATCGGTAAGTATTCCGTATCAAAGAGAAATTTGATTAGGCTGTTGTAGGAACTATAGTACCAATGATTAAGGATAGTTTTTGTGCTAATGTAATCGTCAAGGGGTACCATAATTTGCCCTAACCTGAATCCATTAGCTCTATATGCTCCAACTAAGTGTCACTCCATTTCTGGTTTTCTTCCAACAGTTATTGACAAACTACACAGTCACTTTCAATGAGTTCTTATAAACATGTTAACTCTTACATATTCATAAGTAACAGCAACATTAAGGATTCAAATTACAAATGCCTGCTTACATGAAAGACACTTGAAGCAGCACATTCCTTTTGCTTCAAGTAAGTGTAACTTGTCAAATATTCATTAGGCTGTTCAATACTCTTGGCATATAGTTTCTTAAGTTTGTTTAACTCTTTCCCACCCCAAAAAATAGATAGAAATTTTAAAATAAAAAATTCCTTCCATTCTTGATTGGGCCAAGAATTTTATAGTATTGGTTCAAACAATTTTGTAATCATCCTTTATATGAAGAAAGTAGAAAAACAGAATAATCCAAATTAGGTGAATTTATTTTGATGTAAAGCCAACATTAAATGTTTCGGTTTTAATAACCTTCATCAGGACTTGGGTATCATGAGAATTGTTCACACAGTGATGGATGCTTTGCGAGATAACATTTTATTTGCCCCTTTTATATATGTCTGTTTCTCTGGTCGATAAGTTGTCATTCATTGAGCTTAGCTTAGTTTTGTACATGGCCAGATGCATAAAGTACCCAATGAGAAGTCAGCTTACAAACAGTAGTCTATCAAATTACTTAACTAACTATTACATTAATTAAGATATCTGCCTTGATGGGAAACTTGATGAAAGATATAACCAGATTATCAACTGATGATGAAAAAGAAATAGATTAATTCAAATACTATGTACCTGATGAGATTACTCTTGTTCACACACATATATATATATATATATATATATAAAGGGAGATTAAAAAATAGTATCTTTTATGATATAATTTCAAAGATGCCTCACATGTTCACCATCCTTCTCAACACATTGTTGGAATCTTCCACAGGTCATTTAAAATTTTTAATATTTTTAGGAGATTATCTTTATTGGAAAAGCAGAACCGCCTGGGGAAGATTCCAATAATGCATAGACAGGAGTAGTGAACAGGTGGACATTTTAAAATTATATGATAAAGGAACTTATATAGAAATGTTAACATTTTTTGAAACTCCCTATTAACATTTTCGATTCATAAACCATTCACTTATGGTCAAGTACTCAAAGTTGTGAGTTCAGTGATTTTCTTCATGGTAGAGTGTTTGCCAATGGTCTGGAAGACCTGGGTTCAATCCCAGGTCACGTCATACCAAATACTTTTAAAATGCTACTTGATACCTCCTTGCTTAACACTCAGCAATATAAGGTACATATCAAAGGTAAAGGGTAGCAATCCAGGGAAAGGAGTAGCGCCCTCCCCTACATCCCGGTATGGTAGCTATTGAAAAGGGAGCCTTCTGTTCACCCACTTTACCCACTTATTGACTCTTTAATATATTTGTATTGAGCACTATTTCATTTGTTATGGTTAGCACTACCATTTTAATTTTTAAACTGTGTCATAAAGAAAGCTTCATGTGTGTATGAATAAATATATATATATATATATATATATATATATATATATATATATACACACACACATATTCATACAAACAAAAAAGAAGGAAAAGATAATAACAAAAAGCATATTACAGAAGTTACTTCCTGATAGTGAAATGATATTCTTTTTACGATTGTTATTTTGACCCCACTGGGCAACCGGTTTGAATCTTAAAAGTGCAGACCAAAAATATTATCTTCTTAGCACCACAATTGATCTTGTGACTACAGTAAAAGACAATTATATATTTTTATACCATTGTGAACAAGTTTGAGTGAAGCTTGAAACAGCATGGGTCTGGAAAGTAAAGCAAAAGTGCTTACAGGCTTGGGTCAAAGTCTGGAAACAATAAGCTGAGATGTTCTTACGAATAACAGCTCTTCAACTAACGGACAATAAAGAACCTTTTCACTAAGAACCAGAAATACATTGAAAAGGTGATAAATAATGGAGGCTTCTGTTAGTTGGTGGTTTGGGGGTAGGTGGGAGGAATAGAAAAAGGAAGCTTATATGTCAAACACCAGAGACTTCTTAGTTCTGACTTGGCCAACAAGGATATTAAGTCTAATCGATGGTCAAAAGATAGCTGTTGTCTCTCTTTAAGGTAAAATGAATACACAGGGACTAAAGGTGTTTTCTTTTGGAGACAATTGGCATGGTATATATGAAAAGCTTGGCTATTGAAGCAAAGGAGACAGAAAGATTAGGATGACAAACACGATTATATTAGGGACGGGCCAAGTGCCCAAGGGTTTCAGAAAAGAATGTTTGCCTTCTATTAAACAAACAGTTCTTTAAAGGTGAGCCCCACTTTTATGTGTAATTGGTGTTTGGTAAAGGATTGGGGAGTGTTGATCAGTTGTAAATTAGATTTGGCACTGAAGAAAAGGGTCTAAGACTGGTCAGTGCCAAACTGCAAATGGTCAGAGACACACGCATATCCAAAGCAGACGGTGCCTTTGGTGTTGGCTGGATTGTTCAGATTATTATCCTCATCTTTGTTATATATATATAAAATAGTTCTATTATTAATTACTCTATAAAGTGATAACTTGTCATTTTTGTTTTATTCAATTCACAATTAACTCATCAAAAGTTTCTGCATTTTGGCACTGGCATGAAAATACAATCAACTCATTTTGATGATGAACTGCTGTAGAAAGTAACGATACAAAGGTGGACCAATAGGTTTGTAGCCTGATGTACACTTAGTGAATTTGAATATAAAATTTTCACTGTATAATGTTCAGTCTGTGTAATTAATTATGAATGATTATCAAAGTGAATTAAGCTCTTTTACAAAGAGCAAAAGGTTATACTAAGAGCATTTAAGAAAATATTTTAAAAACTACTTAAGTACAGGAATAGAAAGGTTATATTAAAATCGAAATATTTTCACTGTATAATGTTCAGTCTGTGTAATTAATTATGAATGATTATCAAAGTGAATTAAGCTCGTTTACAAAGAGCAAAAGGTTATACTAAGAGCATTTAAGAAAATATTTAAAAAACTACTTTAAGTACAGGAATAGAAAGGTTATATTAAAATCGAAATATTTATTGTGAAAAAGGGTTTTTTATTATGCCACAAATTATTGATGTAATTGCATATGAAAATTATTTGTATTAGATAGGTATCTGAGGTATCATATATCAGTGGACAAAAAATCTCAAGAAACAATTACAGGACAAAAAATGGAAATATGAATATGCAATGTTTGCATTTAAGTAATTTCTAGGCATTAAATAACGGCAGATGTGTTGACATGCCATTAAAATCCAGCAATCATTGAGTGTCTCTATATACAAAGTTCACTAGAAAAACATTGGTATTTCCTAAAAATGTGTCTACTCCATAGTATGTATACTAGGATTCCAAATCAAAACAAATGTCTTGTCCAAGAAGTTTCAAAGACTGTTTTCATCTCATCATTTGTGTGTGTGTGTACGTAGCCAAATCAAATCTATTAACCATATATGCTATTTCTGATATCAGTCTCTCAGTTCAGCAAACTTGGCCAAACAGTTTTCATGTTAGTTTAATCTTTCTTCAAAGATTGAATAAAAAATAAAAATTAAAAAGGTTCATGTATATATGATTTTGTTTGCTATTTTTCTAAAGTCCCTTTTGTTTATACTTTTTATTGAAGTAAATGAAACAAATTACAATTGTTGAAATAGCTTCTATTAAATGTACTGATAGGTCTGAATATTATGTACAAGAAAAAGAATACATTTTCCCAGATTATATATATATATATATATATATATATATATATATATAGCATAGACATGAAGTCACTGACACTGGGTGATGGTCAGTTTCTCATGTGTATGATCAACAGACCAAGTCTGATTTGCTTCTTGCATAGGAGAGAAACTGACAGTCATTGGCTCTGTGTCTACACTATCTTAATTTAGATATGTTTGCTTTATCACTGATACTGAACACCCTTTATATATATATATATATATATATATATATATATATATATATATATATATACAACTAACTTCATTATTAATATATTTATATATAAATTATTGGTACATAGAAATTTCAAGAGCCAAATGCTAAGGAACATGTGCAAATAGGGAAATTGCAATATATGTGGTGCATTCAATAAGTTTCCAGACTTTTTTGTACAAACATTTAAGATTGTCGTAGACTCTTGAAAATTCCGTGTTATTGCTATACATCTTATGAGATGACTGACCAATTTTTAGGATTTCAGGTTCAAATGAACAGCTACAGCAGCAATTGGAATACACCCTACTAAAGCCTGATTGTCACAGCTGGTAAATTTCAAAAATGCTTTAGAAGAAAAATATGCAATAAAATTGTGTTTTAAACTTGGAAAAAATACTACAGAAATGTATGGAATGCTTCAGACTGCTTTTCGACCATCTTGCATGAATCGAGCATCAGTTTTTGAGTGGCATAAGAGATCCAAGAAAGGCAGGGAGTCTGTGAGGGATGATGAGAGGTGTGGGAGGATTAAGGAAATCAATAGACCACAGTTGATTGGCCAAAGGGTTAGGGTTACTATGATGATATTTTAAGGTAGTTCAGCAAGAAATTTCATTAGAAGAAGCCAGCACTCTTCAAATCGGGTCTGTGGCATTTCCTGCAAGACAATGCACAAGTCCACAACTCCATCCTTGTCACAGACTATTTGACCAATAGTCCAGACCTTGCTCCCTGTGACTTTAGGTTATTCCCTACGCTCAGAGGCTGTCGTTATGAGACAAGTGAGGAGATGAAAGAGGCTGTGATGAAAGTCATTGACACACTCACGCAAGAGGACTTCGATGGGGCCTTCTAGAAGTTGTTGGAATAGTAGAACAAGTGCATTGCAGCCAGAGGAGATTACTTTGAAGGGGACTAGAGTTTCATGTGTGCACTATCAATAAACCTGCCCATACGAAAAAGTCTGGAAACTTATTTAGTGATCCTCGTATATATATATATATATATACATATATATATATATATATATATTCTTCAGAAAATAATTTTCATTTAACAAATTGATATACTATGTCACCAGCTGATTTTTCATCACTTTTCTGACAGTGTATCAACTCATGTAAAACTTGAAAAAACATAGTTTTTCTTTGAAAAACGTTTCTCCTAAGGATGACCAAAGGTTGAAACTAGTCGGGAACAATTAAAGAATAAGTAAGACAAAAGATAGATTCCTAGTCATTTTATCACTTTTGTTTATCTACTATTATATATATACACATATATATATATATATATATATATATAATGTGTATGTTGGTTCCTTTCCATTTAATACGGAGATAATTCTCCCCCCCCATCCACCTCATGCAATACTTGTGCATGACCGTATGCCCCAAAGTCTCCACCTTGACTCAGCATGCACTCTAAAAACAAATAGCAACTCCCAGCATCACCCAATTCAGCCATCTTGCTTTAGTTGGAACTAGACTGCATTTTTCAAGTCTTGATAAAATAGTTTTCAATCTTTCCCAACTTGCTTACATATATATATATATATATATATATATATGACAACTCTAAGTTATATATTTTTCAGGATATTTATTAATTTTTTTTTCATTTGACACATGTGAAGAAAAGGGTAGAATGTTTGTCACTTTGTGAAAAGCATAAATCAGCTGCTAAACATGTATTTTCTTTTGAAACATATTTCATAACACCCCTGTGGCTTACATCTCGCTAAGAAAACAGAATTTGATACGGTTTGCCTATTGCATGCAAATGAAAACCAACCCAACTCGTTAACCAAAAAATAAATCCTACTGATAATTATAATCATCACAATGTACAAGCGTAAATATCGACATGAAAGAAGAGTTTAAATTTTGCATTTTCATGATGGATGGCTTTTGGAAATTTTTTTTTTCTTCCAATGCTTAAATTTTTTTGATCAGGAGCCTCACCACTTTGATACTTGAGAATGGTAATTTTGGGGACTTTTGGTTTTCTTCTTTTCTAATTACAACATGTGCAAAGGATGTAGTAGTTAACGGGATGGAAAATGGATTTAGCAAGCTGGGTTCAAATTCAGGCCAAGGTTATTTGCATTTATATTATTGGTAAAGGCATGAATCCACCTTTTTTCCTAACTATGGTGACTGGGATTGTTTAACTTGGTTGAAGAATCCAGTGCATCACCCTGTTGGTGGGACTTAGAATATGCTGACTGTATCCCCTGAGGAGTAAAATTCCTTCATCCAAAGGTGTGTCCTGGGGATGACGCTAAGCTTCATCTGGTGGTGAAGTTCTTGTTCTAGAGGAATACTTCATTGCCATTACTCTAAGTTAGAGTGGTTATAGCTTTTAGGGTTCCATAGATCTGTTAAGATTATTCATGTTTGATACAACCATGTGAAAAAAAAAAAAAAACAACTCAAGAAACACCTGCACAAAAAATATAAATGTGAACATAATTCCCTAACCTCTCAGCATAAAATAGCCCTAGACAGGTTTACATGCCTTTAGAATCAATAAATCAGTTCAGAACAAGACTTCTGAACCCCTTGCCAATACATTATAGACCAGTATATGGCAGGATGAAGTTTATTATTACTTTGATCTTGAAAATATTGGCAAAAGTCTGATTCCTGCTGTGGCATAAGAAAGAGCCTGGTATGATGAATTTTAACAATGCATTAGTTGAGCAATGGTTAACAAGTTAGTTATCATGAATTTGATTCTCACTAGGTGTCCTCTTGTACAATACTAATCTAATTATGGTAAATATTAATGTTTCTGATACAGAGTGATGGTTAAGTTTTGCTTGACCAACACATTGGCGCGAGTTTGATCTTAGAGTTCTTAACTCAGTGTTGTAAATAAAAGTACAATGTATGTATTCATTCACCCGTCCCCTCGGCTTTAGAATTTGACACAAGGTCAATTTTTAAGTGGAATAATGATGGTTTGATTTCAGAGTTTTCCTTTTCATTGACTGGTTGGTTGGCAGAAATTTTCAATTAATGATTTAAATAGAATTCAATTCCAAACCTCTAATTTCATTCTGTTTTATTCATATTTTCATAATATTTTCAATATGGACTGCTACTGATATGTTGAATTTGTCAATAAATTTAGATATTGGCCAAAGTTTCCTTTATTTTCCCTTATGCATCATGTATCTTAAGTATTTATTATATTCAAGTTAAGTTTGAAGTTAATAGTAATGAAAGAAATTATTATTTTTTTTTAAAAATGTTTAAAATCCTGTGTGTCCTATACATTGATATGTCACTGTATGTATTTAGACGCCTGTGCCAGGGGTAGGATGTGACACAAGGTCAGTTTTTAAGAATAGAAAAGTTAGTTTGAATGAGAAGTTTTTTTTTCTCTTAAACTGGTTGCCCAACCAAAATTTAAGAACCTAGTATTCTCCGCTATTTTCTCGTAGCTAGAAGGAGTACTGAAGGATTTATATCTTCGACTTTCCTTAACATAAGCGAAATACAAACAGCCTTGTTTAGCAATTGAACTCAGATCATCAGTTCCATTTCCCAAGTAGATAACCATTAAACTAAGCACAACCCTTTAGTACAATATAAGTAGTTAAGTTTATAAAAACTACTGGAAATCTTGTTAGGATATAGAAATTATTATTAGTTACTTAAAACCATATAACTGTGTGCAAACAAATGACTATTATTAAATAGAAAGGATGACTTGAAGCCATATAGTTATTAGTATTATATAGTAATACTTAAAACCACGCAGTTGTGTAAAATATCAGAAAGGTTAATAAGGTTTTATGGCATATGAACACTTGTTGGTTATTTTATGCTAAATTCAGTTCATGCATATATATATATTAGATATATCATTTGTAAATGAATATTTTGTAGGTGACATTTTAAACAAACTGAGCTCATTTGTTACTCAGAAGGTTTCACCTATTGCTATGTAACATTAGCAATTCAATTTAACATGAGTCATTTATTTGCATACATTTAAATTGGTAAGCAGATCTATTCGATGTATAAATGGAATCTTAACAGGTACTACCACTCCAGGTCAGAGTGGACCTGGGAATAATGACAATGAAGGGGTACTCAAAATTTTTCAAAGCTTCAAGACTGAAGCCTTACCATCAGATTGTTTTCTATCATATCCAGGACACTTGTTGAAGGGGTTATCCTACCCTTCTTGCAGAGATGGGAATCAGTGTATTTACCCCTGCCAACTCGGTAGGTATTAGAAAGGAGTACTTGATATCATGTAACTGTGTAAAAAAATAAAGCTTTTAGAAATAACTAGAGAAAAAATTTAAATAAACAATTAACACAATTCCCTAACCTCTCTGCAGGAAATAAACCTAGATAGGTTGGTATGCCATCAAAATCAATCAGTCCCTTTCTTCAATCCATAACAATAGATAAGTCTTACTATAAGTGTCTATGCTTAGTGAGTTGGCTTAAAAAAGAAAGTAAAGATCTTCATCTGATTTTTTAAAACAGTTGGAAGTCTTGAGTTGAAATTAACATAACCCTATACTGTGGTTGACATGCCATCAAAATCAGTCGGTTCCTTTATTCAATCCATAAAAATAGATCAATCTTATTTTTAATGTCTATGCTTAGAGAGTTAGCTTAAAAATTTAACATGTCCCACAATTTATGGAAGATCTTTAAATTGTGTAATTCTTGCCAATTATACATCTATACAGATTCCTATGCAATTAAAAAGGTGGTTATGATGTAGCTTGTTTTAAAAATTGGTTTTTGAAATCTTAAGAGTAATAAGACCAAACCAACCATTGTCTCTGCCATCAAGATCAATAGGATAAACCTACATAGATTATAAATGAATGTCAATACAAAGAGACCAAGATGGATAAGGATGTGATGATCAATAAACTGATAGCTAGAAATGAGAATATCATTTCCAAAGTTATTTTACCTGCAGAAATAGGTAAGTAAATGGTTTTCAGTTAATCACTATTGGTGAAATGAAAAAAAAAAAGTCATTCAGATATAAAGTTAGATTCTTTTGAGTTTGAAATGAATGTTTTAGTTGGAAAGTCCAAGTTATTATTGTGGTTTTAGGAAACCCATATAAAGTATTGGATAAGGGTAAAGTGAGCTTTGATGATGTGGGTAATGGTGGCAGGTGTGGATAAGAAATATAAATTAATCTTATAAACATGACCTAATTCAAATTTCTTGCTTCAGGGTCAGGTGTAGCTTTTGAGTGGGTGGGTCATGGGAAGACAGCTCTTCACTGAAAACCAAATTTGAGATTTTTGCCATATCAAATAAAGCAGTGCCTTAAGACATAAACAAAATATTGAGGGGATACAATTTGAACTTAGAAAGACAAAAAGTAAATTGCATAATTGTTGTGTGTGGATATATATATATATATATATATATATATATACACACACACAGAAAGACCCACATATATAGTGTATATGTGTAAGAGAGTACCTGCATGAATTGTGTGTTTGTGTATATATATATATATATATATATATATAGAGAGAGAGGACTGTTAGGAGCTCGACTAGAGATAGAAGTCAACTGTATATATGATGTGGGTAGGTATATGTATATACATATATAAATGTCTTGTGTGCGTATTAGTCTCTTTCTCTGATTTTTATATATATATGTAAGTGTGATTATGTGTTTTTCTGTAAGTTGATACTTGCGTGTGTGTGTGTGTATATATATATATATATATATATATATATATATATGATGTGTGTTTGTTTGATAAAAAGCCCAGAATAATAGCCAAAGAGACAATTATTCTTGGAAACTCCTTGAGGTAATGTACAGTCTTTTTGTTTGTTTTTTTCAGGCATTTTTAAAATTGCTCTTTTACTGCTTGTAATGTTGGCAAAAGAAAAAAATATAATAATAATGATGATTATGCTGAAGTTCTGAGATGGTAACATTACTTAGTCTCGTACTTTGTGGATGCAGTTTAAGGCTGTTGAGACTGGAAATGACAAATCATCTTTTCCATTAGCTGACTAAAAGATAAGGCAAATTGTATTATTTGTATACAAAAAAAAAAGAAGAAAAAACAAAGGCCCTATAAAAGAGGAGAGATGAAGTTTTTGTTGCTGACTTTACCCTGTCTGTTCTCCTGGTTGACAGTATTTTGACTGCAGGGCTCTTTTTGTATTGGCTGTTTGTTTTTTTTTGTTTTTTTTGTTTATTTTAGTTGTGCAATCAAGCAAATGGAAAAATAAATGGTAAGAGAAAATAACAGCAAATATGAACTGTTACTTACGTGTTGGTATCTTTCAGTAAAGTTAAATGAAGTATTTTTTATCAAGTTATACAATATACAAGTAAATTGTCTTTAAATTTGTTTTTAGTATCTAATCTTTACTCACCAGCAATTTATCTGGTTGTTTTGTACTTTTTAGATTGAAGGTATAATGTAGTACTTGTCATTTGCTTTTCTTGAGCAGACTAAGAATCAACATGTGTGAAAACCTGGATTATTTAAACAAAAATATGTGGGTATTAGATTGAAGACAAAAGTAAGTTAAAGTAAAGTTGGCGACCGTAGTTGGGAGCAACTAGAAGGCTCCCTTTTCTATGGCTACTACACCGACATGTAGGGGTTGGCACTACTCCTTTCCCTGGATTGCTCCACTTTACCTTTGATATGTACCTTATACTGCTGAGTGTTAAGCAAGGAGGTATCAAGTACCATTTTTAAAGTCTTTGGTATGACGCGACCTTGGATTGAACCCAGGTCTCCCGGACCATTGGCGAAATAAAGAAAAAAATCTACTAAAAAAACAAAATTTTGTGATTGTCCTAATATATTATTTGTCATATTGTTACATAGCCATACATGAATATGTGAAAGAGACATATTCATACCGGTACGCAAAACATTCATAATGTCCATAACGCACATATAGATAACATAGGAATCCCGAAACACAAAAAACACTTACGACTTCTTAGTTCAGGTAGGAAACTTTTTATTACCTTTGAGTTTAAAGGTTTTTCGATATAAGGAGAGAGATAACATCTTTCTATGCTGACTTTTCCATCTGCCCCAAACCATGTGCGGCATCTGCCGCAAGGTCTCGGCAAGCTCCGAAAGTCAACCGTCTTTTTCAGATGCTAAAACTCCACTCAACTCAAATCTCCAAAGATCCTCCCTGCACGCTTCCGGTGCATGATGACATTTACATTCCCTGGTCTCTCTTCTATCTGGGATTTTTATTTTGACATCTCTGAATGACACATCCTCCCCGCGTGCATGTGAACACCTGCACTCATGTTGTACCTAACTAATCCATGCGCTAAGTGAATGGTTCTCAGCCTAACTAAACCAAAAGGCAAGATATATCAAACGAAATCCCTCAGACATTATATTACAATATCCCCACACCCCAAGAAAACATGAATTTTGGTTATGAAAGAATACCTCAACCTAAACATAATAAAATGTTGGATTTTATTTGTTCCAACTCTTAGATTATTATACAAGCATAGCTCAAGTATGACACAAGTTTTCAAGGTGCACCAAGTGAAGATCAAACTCGCTACCTTGTTGTATTTAATTTCATATGCTAACCATTACATTATGATAAGGTGTCCACCAATGGTTGTACCAGTTAATGTCCCAGCTATAGATCATATAGATTTGTTAGAAAATTATTTGTATTTGATTGAAATACTTGTTACCATATAGCTATGTGCAAAAACCTCTTGAGACACTGCACTATAAACATAAGCCTTTGACAGTTTAAAATGTCATTAAAATAACTCTAGACTGGTGGGAATATGATTGAAATTAATCAGAACATGGTTCAATATATTAATGAATTGCCACTCTTGAACCTACTTATCACCACAAACAACCCAGTTAACTGGGACTGTAGAAAATACTGACTGCATCTTTTCATAGGGGTAAGACACCCATAATGATTGTCCTGGATATGACACTAAACAATCAAAGGGTGAGGCTTCAGTCTTGAAGCTCTAGGGAATGCTGAGTACTTCTTTTTTTGCTATTACTCTCTGATCCACTCAGACCTGGAGTGGTCGTACCTCTTTGGGTCTCATCTTTGGCTCAAATAAAACTATTTAACCATTTAACTGTGGGCAGACAATGATGGATATTAAATTAAGTTGATAGTGTTATACAGCAATGCTTGAGACCATTTAACTGTATGCAAACAAATGATTAATAATAAATAGAAATATTTGTGTTAATAGAAATACTTTAAACTATTTAATTGTGTGCAAAAATTGAATTATTGGGATTACATAGCAATACTTGGAACCAATTAACAATATGCAAATGAATGAACAGGGTTGAATAGAATTATTAGCATTAAATAGCAATAATTTAACTGTGTACAAAGAGTAGCAATACTTGTGTGCAAACAAATTAGTTCTAACTCATTTAAAGATAGGATAACCAACAGTCTATTCACTTAGAAATCAGATGTATTACCATTTAACTGGATGCAAACAAGTGACTGATCTTAGATTGAATTGTTAGTGTTAGCAATAACTGAAAGCATTTAACTGTGTGCAAACAAATGAGCTTTGGCTGGTTTAAAATGTTAGCAGTAAAGTATTCATTTACCAATCATATATACGAGGATTTTAAATTAATTTCTAGGCTTTTTTTGTATGTCCACTTTCATTGATAGTACACACATGAAACTCTTGTCTCCTTTGAAATAATCTCCTCCGGCTGCAATGCACTTGTTCTACCATTCCAACAACTTCTGGAAGGCCCCATCGAAGTCCTCTTGTGTGAGTGTATCGATGACCTTCATCGCAGCCTTTTTCATCTCAGTTGTCTTATAACGACAGCCTCTGAGCTTAGAGAATAACCAAAAGTCACAGGGACCAAGGTCTAGACTATAGGGAGTGTGAGGAACTGTCTTGATGCCTATCTTGGTCAAATAGTCTGTGACAAGGATGGAGTTGTGGACTGGTGCATTGTCTTGCAGGAAATGCTACTTACCCGATTTGAAGAGTGCTGACCTCTTCCAACGGAATCTCTCCCTGAACTCCCTTAAAACCTCAACATAGTAACCCTAACCCTAACCCTTTAGCCAATCAACTCTGGTGTATTGACTTCCTTACTCCTCCCACACCTCTCATCATCCCTCACAGACTCCTTGCCTTCCTTGAATCTCTTATGCCACTCAAAAACTGATGCTCGATTAATGCAAGAGGTTCCAAAAGCAATCTGAAGCATTCCATATGTTTTTTGGCATTTTTTCCAAGTTTAAAACAGAATTTTATTGCATATCATTCTTCCTCACATCCAGATTGCATTTTTGAAATTCACCAGCTGTGACAATCAGGCTTTAGTAGGGTGTATTCCAATTGCTGCTGTAGCTGTTCATTTAAACCTGAAATCCTAAAAATTGGTCTGTCATCTCATAAGATGTATAGCAATAATACGGTGAATTTTTAAGAGTCTACAACAATTCTAAATGTATGGAAACTTACTGAAGGCACCACATATTTAAGTAAGTAAGTAAAGTTGGCGACCATAGTCGAGGGTAACCTGAAGGCTCCCTTTTCGATAGCTACTACACCAATGTGTAGGGGAGGGTGCTACTCCTTCCCTGGATTGCTCTACTTTACCCTTGATCCGTACCCTATAATGCTGAGTGTTAAGCAAGGAGGCATCAAGTACCATTTTTTGAGTCTTTGGTATGACTCGACCTGGGATTGATCCCAGGTTTCCCGGGCCATTGGCAAACACTCTAACCCAAACTGGATTTGGTATTAAATAACCAACATGGGTTTATATGCCATAAAATTCAACCAACCATTATCACTACTAATGCTCTCCACAGCTTAAAATTTTATTTAGCACCTTTTTTTTGTGAGGTCAGGGGTTCAAAAATTAATGTTGGGTCCCCCCTGTGCAAATGAAGATAATAATATAAAGTAGAAGCAAAATGTGTAATGAATAATTAAGGATTCCTTTTGTTTTCCCTTTTCATTAGAATCTCTAAAAATTTTTTTAGTACCAAATTTTTAAAATCAAAATTCTTCTTTTCAAGAAACTAAGGGAAAAAAAGAATAAATCTTAAGTTTTTCATACCACATTTTGTTTTGACTTTGTTTTACTTGTGTCTTGTAAAGAAGAATTTTGATTTTAAAAATAGAGAATGAAGACAGATTTTGGTAAACTTGAATTTTATCATCTTTTATTCATTTTCTTATTCTTTTTTTCTGATAGAGAATATCATATACAGGATATCGGGTTAATTAATCCAGTCAAAACAGTTGTTACTGAGTAGAAAGGAAATAAAATGTGAAAAATGAGAGATGGTGGGATATAGACTGTAAGACTGAATGCAAACAGTAATTCTATTTCTTGTCATGTCTTTGGAACTGATGTCATGCATAAATGTCTTGCTCAAAATCTTGACAATTTGGCACCATGCCAATTTTTGTTGTTGTTGGGGGATTGAAACTCTTCTTTGAAAGAACAAAGTGTACACAGGCTAGCCTGCATCTCACACTTTCTGTGCATCAAATTGCCCAAAGCCAACAAAAACTATTCTTTGATGCACACATAACTAAGATCCCCTCTCTTGTTTTTTTTTTTTTTCTTTTTTGGGGAAGTGGGGGTCTTTTCTTGAAATTTTTTTTCAGCCACTCCCTTTTTATGTCATGCATATTTGCAGTTGTTTTCATGTGTATAATTATTATTATAGTTTATTTGTTTTTTTTTGTCAGACGAATAATCAGGCTTCTTTGTCAATGCCTAATTAGAATGCATGTTAGTAGATGAACAAATCAAACATAGAAAATAGAGAGACATTACTTAGATGTATAGATGTGCAAAGAGCAAAAAAAAAAAAAAAAAAGAAAAGATGTCATAGTTCTGTTTGAAAAAAAAATAAAGGACCAACCAACTGTCTTTTTTTTTTTTTTTAATGAATTCTTATAAATATAGGCACTTCTCCAAAACTTGTTGATTAACAAAGAAAAAGTTTTGCTTTTCATGTTTTAATGCATGTTTGTATCCTCATCAGAATAACATGATAAGTGATTTAGTATTTTATTTCTAATTATTTGTTTTTGATTTAAAAAAAAAACATTACGGAAGATTTATTGTAAGAGTTTTTTGATGAGCTGGCTTTTTTAATCGTATCTAAGTACTTTTTTGCATTTTAGGGAAAAGTTAAATCATACATTATTATTACTGCCATCGATGCAAAGTATTAACAAGCTATTGTTGCAGAAATGCAAATTCAACAACCCCTTTAATTGCAAGTGACTTCAGGCCTTAATTAGTGCCCATTAATGAGATGAAGTTTAGTCTAATAATTGATGCTTCTTCTTCAGGTTAGAGTTAAGAAGTTAATTTTTCAGATTAATTAACTTGTAATTAATTTAATTTGTAATTAATTATTGTTATGAATTTAATCTTTAGTCAATGCTCACTTTTTTTTATTTATTATATAAGAATTAAATACAACTGAGTACAAGGCCCCCAGCTTTGTTGGGGAGAAGGAAGGGGAGTGGTCTTTATGTGACTTATGATCCTAAACTAATCCTAGCTCACCACACACATTGACCTAAACACTATGACAATGCTCACTTAATCCAACCTTGTGCCAGATTAACTTGAGCTAATATTCCCAATAAAATGCAAATTCTCAATTGCTATTGGTATCATAGATGATTTACCTATCACAACTTTTTCAGTTCTTTGTTAAGGTCCAGATACTTGTCAGATTTTTTACTTTGATTTTCTCTCTATAATCAGCTGAAATGGGAAAATTCATTAGATGATAAGTTATTTTCCTTATTAAAAGGTCTGGTCTTGTGATAAGGATTAGGTAATTCATTTGTCATACAAAGTTCCAGAGAGTCTTTCTCATTTTATTGAGCAGTTTCTGGTTTGTGCATATACCATTTGTTTTGCACAATTTGCAGTGGATCACCTTTCCCTTCCAATCAAACTTGATCCTGTATTCCTTTTGTGCCAGTTGGTTGTATTCACTTTTAAAATGATTCACCGTATCATCAAAATGACTACACTTAACATCATCTGTGAACAAGTGAGACTCATATTTCATAGAAGCTCATTTGAATTTTAAATCTATTAACATGAGTTAGTAGTAACTTAAAAAACTGACCAATTACTTAGATATCTACTCAGCAGCCTGATGATGCCCAACTCCAATATAAATCAGTCACCTCAGATATCTTACCATTGATCTCACAATATTGATTGTATAGCAGACTTTTTTTTTTAATGTTTATCGTATAAAATGTACCCCTCCAATGATTATGCGAAGAGATCTGATTAGACAAGAAAATATACATATGTGGGTCATTTCAAACTGATTGCCTTGACTATTTAAGGAAACATGGCAAACATTCAATTGATTGTTTTTTTGTTTACAATTATCTGTGAAAAAACAAAGCATAAATCAAATCGAAATTGGTTTTATTTTTTAATCTTCAAACATTGTCTTACATGAACCTGAAGACAAACCTGTTTCTGAAGATATCTCAGCAATGGACTGATGATAATCTTGATTGTGTCCCATACTTTTTCTTATATATCATTTATGATTTTCTAAAGTTATTATTATGAAAAGAGACCTTAATAGACAAGAAAATATGCTTTTCTGCTTCATTTTAAACTTGTTTCTTTGACTCATGGCATACATTCTATTGATCTTTTTTTTAATCATATATAAACAAACTAGATACATATTTCATGGAAAAAAGGTTTATTTTTTAATGTTCTATTTAAATTAGCCAGCATGAATTAAAAGACAAATCTTTCACTAACCAATCACCTTATATATCCTATATAATGTACTACCAAAATAAAAAGAATCATAGGAGAGAAGATATATATACTCACTGCAGCCTTGTACAACACTCAGCTTATTTAATAGTCATTATGAAATGGAAATTCTAATTTTCTGTCGGTATCTAATCATTATGCAAAAAGATTTTAATAGACAGAAAAATACACTCACTCACTCACTGCTGCCTTGTACCAGACTAAGCTTATTCAACATTCATAATGAAATGGAAATTTTTATTTTCTGTTGGTATCTAATCATTATGCAAAGAGATTTTAATAGACAAAAAATATACTCACTTATTGCTGCCTTGTACCAGACTAAGCTTATTTAATATTCATAATGAAATGCAAATTCTTATTTTCTGTTGGTATCTAATCATTATGCAAAGAGATTTTAATAGACAAAAAATATACTCACTTATTGCTGCCTTGTACCAGACTAAGCTTATTTAATATTCATAATGAAATGCAAATTCTTATTTTCTGTTGGTATCTAATCATTATGCAAAGAGATTTTAATAGACAAAAAATATACTCACTTATTGCTGCCTTGTACCAGACTAAGCTTATTTAATATTCATAATGAAATGCAAATTCTTATTTTCTGTTGGTATCTAATCATTATGCAAAGAGATTTTAATAGACAAAAAATATACTCACTTATTGCTGCCTTGTACCAGACTAAGCTTATTTAATATTCATAATGAAATGCAAATTCTTATTTTCTGTTGGTATCTAATCATTATGCAAAGAGATTTTAATTGACAAAAAAATATATTTGTGTAAGTCATTTTTTAATCATCTCTGAACTAACAAGGCATCATGGAAACTCATTTTATTTTAAAATCTAAAAATTTTCAATCAGACAAACAAATCAGTTAAGCTATTTTCTCAATGATCTGAAAATTACCTAAATTGATTGTGGTACACTTTTTCTGATATATCATAAGTAATTTACCTCTCAAATTATTAGGTAAAGAAGCTTTCAAATTGTATCACAAATTTAAAGGATTTTTTTCATCAACTGTAATTGTATGGCAAACTTTTGGGTTTCATAAAATTTTTGACTTATTTCTAATCAAAAAGGAAATGATGAAAGCATACCCCAAAATATCCAAAAATATTTATATTATGTCGCAACTTTGAGGATGAATTCATTTTCATTCTGAGATTGTTCCCTCAAATGTAAAAAAAAAAACTAGAAAAAACCAATCAATCAATTTTTTTTTATCTTCTATAAATAAAAATCATACATTTTTTTGAAAACATGTTAGATTTTCTATTCTTCGTAAAGTTTTGCTGACATAAACTCTAAAACAAACCTGTCAGGTTAGTTATCTTATCAATGATCTAATGATCTTCATTGATTATAAAAGTTTCCAAGATTGTTATCATTCAAGTTTATTTTGAAGGCTGGTCTTTTAGTGGTGTTTCTTCACATTTGAAATGTGAATATTACTCATACACTTGTGTTTTACCTGAAGCATTTTCCTTAACTTTCTCAAAGCATTACAACAGTTTCAACCATAGCGTTTTCCCCCAAAAGGAAACAGAATAAATCTTAATTGAGACTTTCTGTTCATTTTTATCAATTATTGTGAAAATCACAATATGTGTTATAAACATAAGAAAAAAAAATTCACAGGAAACAATTCAGTCTAACCAGAATTGCACCATATGGCAAACAAGCTCAGAATAGTGTTGACTCATCTTTTAGCATAATGTACAACTATGTCCACATTAGAATCTTAATTTTTTTTGTTGGGAAAAGGTGTATAGTTGAGAGAAAGATTCTTGAATGTGCTGTTAATTTGGATTTGGAATTGAGTAACTAGTAGAATTTTTTTTTTTTTTTTTGCATTACTTTGAAAAAATCTATGAGTAATGACAGTTTTACTCATCATGATAATAATCAAACATTGGTAATTGTTAATTTCAATATGAATTTTTTATGTCTATAGCTCACTATATTTCAAAGCTTGATTTTTCTTTCTTTGGTTCTTCTGTTATATTCTCATATGCTGTATCATAACGACACAATAATAAAGACAGACGCAGGAAGACTTTTTTAACAAATATGTTTATCTCTCTCTTTATTGCAAGGGTTCAAAAAGGTTGTGTGGGGTTTTACTGTGAGAGGGAGCTGGAGATCAAACATAACTGCAATATTTTGACCCCCAAAGTTAGGGCCATCACGTTGTGTCTTTCTTGTTCTCTTGATGCTCAACCGGAGGCCTAGGGGCTCACTCAGTTGGGTGCTGGCTTCCTTTACTGCATCTTATCAGCAACTTCTCTGGACCCCAACTCATCAGGACCCCAAGCCCCTTCGGCCTGGTGTGGTTTTCCCTACCACATCTCCTCTCCAACTGGCTGCCACTGGCTCGTCAAACTCAACTGAGTTATATAATCGTTCGATGCCCACTCAATCTTTGAAATCAAATGTTTAATCGTCATCAAGCGGAAATAACTGTCATGCAGTTCAGAGGTCACTCTCATCCGGTGCATCACTCTGTAGTGTGCACAGTGGGACCTTCACCTTGTCCCATATTATCAGCCTTAATCTGCCCACGCGATCTCTTTCGATTACTGGCCATTGGAATGTGTCACTTCCTTCCGGTGCATCACCTTGGAATAGCATTTTTGGGCCGGGTCGAAATTCAAAATAGTACGCTTCCAGTATTAACAAACTTTTCAAAAGAATCAAGTAAATCGAATTATATTGGTATATGCTAGTTTATGGTACTTAGAACAAGGGCCAAAGCAGCTCCAGCCATGGAAGGTACCCACTGTGGTTGGTAGTATGAGGCTAGTTGGTGTGCTAACACATGTATTGCTTTATTCTATATGTGATTTAAAAGCTACACAAATGAACATGCAATGTAGTCTAATTCGAGAACTTATGCTTCACAAGTTTGAAATGCATCATTACGCCACAGAAGTAACCAAAAATATTTATTGAGCCATAGGTGAAATCACAGTTGATCACAGTATGATAATCATATGTTTAAAGAAATTTTGCTTGGGTCACAAAAACCTTGACAATCAGGTAAGATCGGCTTAAAAGTGGTGATTCTGAGGCTCTGCTCTAAGACATAGATGTAAAACTTGAGTTAAGCCTCTCAGAGTTGAGTGTTTTGTAATCTTCCTGACTTGGACAAAAACATCTGGAGCTGCTACATGTCAGCAAAATATTGCAAAACTTTTAAAACAGCCCAGTTTAATATCTTCCTATTTCCCTGATTAGATTTACTGTTAACTCTGAATTTAACTTGTATGATGTTTAAATATTTATATTTGACATGGAATTATTTTAACCAAAAATATGTTGAAAATATTATAATAGTGGAATATATATATTTTTTTTAAATAAATTTTTTCCTTCCCTCCTATTTTGACTGTTCATAATGTGGAATTGCAGGAAACAATAAAATCTATTTAATAATATTTAGGGAGAAAAAAATTGATTGAATGATTGTCTTATGGAGGGTTGTTTGTTTGGGGTTTTTTTTTTCAGGGCGGGGGGTTGTTTTTTTTGCCTTCTATTATATTTGCATGTTTAAAAAAAAAGTTTATCTGTCTGATCTCAAGAAATGAACTAATGAGAATGTTGAGAAAGAGGAGGGCAGACACTTTTTGTTTTAATGACAAATTTTCTAAGAAAAACATTCACATTATTTTTTAATCTAAAAATGGTCAATAAATCCCATAGATTTTTTCCTCAAATTAACAAAGACACAAATTGACTAATGAAAGGACAATAAATAGTTTAATTATTATGATTTCAGTCACTAATTATTAAAAATATATCTTTTTTTTTTCTATCTCATTAGATTCTGGGAAGGGGGCAGCAATCTCGGGTGTTGCGTTGTCATTTCCTTTTTTTCACATTGTTTCATTCAATTCTGCCTGGTGCCATCGCTTCATTTGGAGAACCACAGTTTGGTATTTCAGGACCAAAGATAAAGAAAAGAATTGGAACTTTAAAAGCCATTTTTTTTTCTTTCTTCATTTAAGATCATTGACTCTTGTATTGTTATTAATTAGTGTGAAAGATGGTTCTGATAAAATTTTGCCTGTCTTGTGCAAGTTTTTTTTTCTTTTTCTTTTTTTTTTTTTTTTTTTTTAAATTTTTAAAATAATATTTCTATGTGTATGTTTTTCTCAAATTGATCACAATTCATCCTGAACTTTTTTCCTCTGAAAATTTCAACAGGAAAACAAAGTTCATTGATATTTATTAATTAGAAAATCTTGAAATTACTTGTTAATATTTGTACATTATAAATTTTGTACACTTAACAAGTTAGCGAATTGAAGAAATTATTTTTTCTTCTAATTTAAAATGATAACCTGTATATCTGCTAAGTTCCCTTTATAGAAGTGATCCATGGTGATATTGATGCTTCTAGTTGGGAAGGAGTGAAGAATTCTCATGAGCATTTTAGTGGTTTTCATTATATTCAGAATTTGAAGAATTAATGAAGACTCAGCAAAATGATCATTCTGTTGCAAATTAAGTTAGAATTTGTTTTATTCTCAAAGAAAATTTTTCAGTTGTGTTGGTTGTAGCTTTTAGAATGAACCAAATCCACCTCTTTAGAGGAGTAAGAACACCCCACACTCCACCAACAAGTATTCTTGGTATGATCGTCAATGGTATCTAAATGGTAAGTTTCCAGTCTTGGACATAAGGGAAATGTGGAGTACTCCTTAACTGCTATTACTCTCAGGTTTACTCTGAGCTGGATTGATAGTACCTGTTAGGTTTCAATCTATGAATCAAATAGAACTGTTCGATAATTTACTAAGGATTATTATTATCACTTATTAAAAAACACATCTGTGTGCAAATTTTTACATATTACTTAATAAATAGAAGTACTAATGTTAAGTTAAAATACTTAAAACCATTTAACTTGATTCAAAGATAATTAATATCAAACTGAATTACTAGTATTTGATAGAAATACTTGTGACCATCTAACTGTGTGCAAACAAATAAGCTCTAAGAACAAATATTAAAATAAAGTTTCCTACAAGCTATCCCCTTATAAATCATATATATATACACACACAGAATGTGGCATTAAGTAACCCACAAGGGTCAATATGCCATAAAACACTAACCAACCAACCAAGTGGATTTTGTAAGTCAACCTTGAATAGTCAAGAAATGTAGTCAGAATTTAGAGTAAGCATGACTGATTCAATTGTGCTTATTTATGTTAAAGACATAATTAGTTTTTTTTTTGGAAAACGTCAAGTGACTAATTAATTGAATAATAATAATTTAATTTTGATTGGTCCAATGTCCATTCATATGCACAACTAAGGTTCTGTCATAATTATTCCAATTTCAACTATTTTTTAAAGAAATGTTTGTAATGCCAGGAAAGGTTTTAACTGATATCTGTCTCTCACCCTTTGTTTACAGTCCTCCTCACTGTAAAACAGTGTCTATCTCATTGTCCTTACCTACTCTGTTGGTAATCATTATTAGAGCTAAATGGCTCTCTTTCCCTCCCTGTATTTACTTTGGCCCTCTCTGTTATGGTCAATTCTCAAGCCAATAAGAAGCAATTCATTTCATCTCCATGATCACTGACCTTAAAAAGAGGCTTCAAAAAATCATATGTTTATTTCAAGTTTATACTTCTTTTCAAGTCTGGAAAACAATAAAATAAAATATTCATTTGAAATGTTGAGTTTTTTAAGCAGTTTTCAAGGGTATGAGATCTCCGAATAAATTTAAAGCCATCTTCTGTATGTAAGCAAGGCAGTAACTTGTAGTAAATTATAAATAAAAACATGATTCACATATGAATAATTATCCTAAACTTGAAAAAAAACAAACTTTGTGTCCTTTATTTTTAATAAAGACTGTATTTCTACCCATAAATAAGGTAAAGTACTATTGGTTATAACAAGTATCCATATGAATCTTAGTGATGATTTTTTTTCAAAGGATGACAAAATCATAAAGGTTAAAACTGAAAAGGAATTTTGCAAAGATTATTTCTGGAATTAGCTCAAGTAATATTTTTGAAGCTCTGAAGGACTATTTCATAGCAAGCTAACCAAATTAATTCTTGATTAATTTTAATGATGTGTCAATCTGTCTAGGGTTTTTTATGCCTTGGGGTTAGAGAATTGTGTTCATTGTATGTATATAGTGAAACTTTTTGTGTACTTGTTTTTTGAGTATTTTTTTAACAATCCTATTTGATAGAAAGGATTTTTAAACTGATATATTTGACTGGTAGATGGTACCCTAACAAGTACTATCACTCAGCTGGGAATAGAGGCAGTATACTCAGAGTCCAGTCAACAGAACTACTAAATTAATTATTATTTAAAAAGAAAGACAAACTTATTCTGATTAGTATCGCATGTCAGGTGTTGGGAACATTACAATTTCTAATAGATTCGGTTTATTGCTGGATTTCTATTTTATTTCTATTTTTAAGCATTTTATTTTGTGTTAATGTTTAAGAATAAGAATCAGTTATTCTCTAATAGATTTTGAAAAAAAAAATCTCATTTCCTCTCAGATTTCTGGAAAAAATGCCAAATCTAAATCTGTTTGTAGCAGTAATTCAGAAAATAAATTAAAAGTATAATAATGTTCAAACCTAATGGATTATCCTGATTATTTAATCTCTTCATGGATTATAACCGGTATTTAGCCCTTTAGGGTGGATTATCTTGAACAGAGGCAGTATATTTTTTGGTGGGTGAGGCGTTCATATTTTTATTAGGCCTTATTTTTAAGAACACTCACTTGGAGAAGGTTTGATTTATGATTTAATCAAAATTATGTGATCATCTTTTTTCCTCTAAGTGTGAGAAAAATCTCTACTGAACTTAGTAAACCTGGCAGCACCATTTTTTAAGAGCTAAAAGCAGAGGTACAATTTTAATAACAATTTTTTCCAAGGCATGAATATTCTTCTCTATTAAAAGAGCTTAGAATATGTTGACTTCATACTGTTCAAAATAGGTAAGATGCCACCTCCCCACACAAAAGTGTATCTGGCAATGAAGTTCTATCAAAATAGATATTATTAAATATTTTTTATTACCAAACTCTTCAGCTGTGAAACTCTGTAACCAAAAATAAAATGGTAAAATATACAAAGTGTGATAGAAATAAGTACCACATTTAAAACTGTCACCTCTCTGAAGCAAGTGAAATAAAGCAATGGTTGCTCCATTTAGCTAATGTCTTCATTTTTTGAATTTTTTTTTTTTCTTTCAGAGAGGATCAATTATGATCATGGCTTGGTCTGAAGCACTCAGTGTGTTTTTTAAGACTGATGAATCTGTAATTGCTACCCAGAGAGCTTATTCCCATTTCATGTTATATTGGAATGATGCTGTTTTGAATAGAAAATCAATACTGTTATGCACTGAAAATTATAGAATGACAGATTCATCGATTAAAAGGAAGCTGCCTGGAAGAATTTGAAGCGGTTGTAATCCAGAAGATATCCAGACTGTATGAGAGTCTTAAAAAAGGTTTTAACTACCAACCATTTGAAATGTGGGAGGGATTTCTGCTATACCCATTCTTCATATTGGTGGTTACATATGGATTGATTTTAATGGCATGTAAAACAGTGTAGGATTATTTTATGCTAATAAGTTTGGGAATAACATGAATTTTAAATTTATATCTAAAATTTTTATGCAGTAGCTTATTTTTTTTTTTAGATTTTTTTGCTTTTTTTTGCACATAGTCCTAATAGTAATAATTTTTAACAGATCTGTATGAAATAGATTAGACCCAAACAGGTATACACCACTCCAGGTCAGAGTGGACCTTGGGTTACAAAGTTTCAGTGGGGTGTATTCATTTATAGGTGATAGTGTATTTTATGCTTGATTTTCTTTTCTTTTTATTTTTTTAATATGTTGAGGTCACATCATCTCCAAATGTTAAATTTAAAAAAATCTTAACAACAGAAATTCTGAAACAAAATCTAATCATGAATTATTAATTATAAATGCATTTTACACAACTCTCATTTATAATCTTAAAGAAAAATGATTGTCAAAATTGTCTTTGAATTTCTTAAATGAAGATATTGTCAATTACGATAAGTTTCTGCTACTCTCTATTCGTAGGGATCAGAATATGCTGACTGTATCCCCCACAGAGAGGTACCCTGTAAAAAAATGTTGTGTCCAGGGTATGACACTAAACTTCATTGGATGGTGAGTCACCAACCCTGAGTGGGAGTACCTATTAAGGTCCCATCTATAATTCAAATAAATTAGTTAAAAAATAATTCATATTTGATATGACCGTGACAAAAAAAAAAAAAAAATGGCACAAAAAAATGGCACAAAATTTGTAAAGATGTATGTAAAATCAGTAATACCTCTTGGCATAAAATCTGCCCAGTCAGCTGGGGCTGTAGAATACACCAACTACATCTCTGCAGAGGGGTAAGACTATCCCAATAAGTATCCTGGATATGACATTAAATCATCTTTGGGGAATATGGAGTACTTCTTCATTGCCATTGCTTCTAGGTCCACTCTGGCTTGGAGTCGTAGCACCTGATAGGGTCCTGTCCATAGGTCAAATAGAGCTGTTTGACATTTAAACTGAGTGCTAACAAATGACTTAGGTGAAATTGAAATGTTTGAAATAGAACTGTTTGATTATTTAACTGTGGGTAAACAAATAACTGTTTAATTGAATTGTTACTGATACACAGTGAACAAATGATTAATAATAAATAGAATTATTCATATTAAATAGAAATACTTAAAAACATTTAACTCTATTAAAAAAAATGAACTCAGGCTTGTTGAAAAATGTTATCAACCAATTATGTTTACAGATCATATCTAATATATATGTATAAAGTGGATTTGGCATTAGATTACCTGCAAGAGTTGATATGCCATAAAACCAAACAAAACAAAACCTCTTGGCATAAAATAGCCCTAGATAGTGAAAATGCTATCAAGAGGAATCGATCAATTCCTAACAAAGATTTTAAAAATCTTATTCTTGTTGCCTTTTTTTTTCTCTTGCTAATGTCAAGTTATTCTATAACTGTAGACTAAATAGAATGGGTTGCAAATAAAGGATAAAACTCTATGAATATTTGAACTGGCATCTTTTGTCTATGTAAGACCATCTTTACTGTAACTGTTTCCTATGGATTAATCAGAAAAAACTTAACAAGCTGTTATCATTAAATCTTACATAAATATTCTTTTCTTCAAACTTCATTTGGATGTTATTTAATTTATTACACAAGAATTATCAATAGTGTGAGTCAAAAGTTTTGCAATATTTTGGTAACATGTTGCATAATTCAGTAGTTCTGGATGTTTTGACTAAGGCTGTAAAGGTGATGAATGACACAGGACTGAGATGATGAGCTCATCATACTCAAAGGATTTGTCTTTATGGCTTGATGCACAACCACAGAATCTATTGTTTGAGGCCTACCTGACCTCTCCCATGGGGTATATCTCCCCCAACGAGTGTTCTGGATATGACACTAAACAATTTGATGGTGAAGCTCCAATAATGCTGGAGCTTTGGGGAATGCAGAGTACTTTTTCGTTGCCATTTCTCCCAGGTCCACTGGGACCTGGAGTGGTAGGACCTGATGTGGGTCCTATCTATATCAAATAGAACTAAATTGGGTGCTTGTGTTAAACTGAATTGTTTTAAATGGAGCTTTTTTGATATTTAAACTGCATACTTAGGCTAAACTGAATTGTTTGAAATAGAATTGTTTTTGACTTTTAAACTATACTTAAGCTAAACTGAATTAAGTAGAACTATTTGGACATTTAACTGTGTGTAAACAAAAAAAAAAAAAACTATACTTATAATAAACTGAATTGTTTGAAATAAAACTGTTGATATGTATAAAGATGGATTTAGTATTGAAAAAGTTACAATGGTTGATATGCTATTAAACCAAACCTAACTGACAAAGCTTGATCATCAAGGTTTGGCAAGCTAAGCCAGATTTCTTGAAGCATCAGGTACTGTGCTGTACTGCTCTTTCACCTTGTTCACAACACTTATTTTTTATTGTTTCCACAGGTTTATAGCCCAGTTCAGACTTGTATGACGTAAGTTCTTAAATTAGACGATATTGCACATTGATCTGTGCAACAATCAGATCATGCTTGGAGTGAAGCAATGCATGTGTCAGCGGACCTACTACTATGATAATACCAACCACAGCAAGTTCTGCTTCATTCACGTGATATACATGCCACAAACTAGTATGTACTACCAAAATATTGCAAAACTTTTGATTCACTCTAGTAGATATAAAAAACTTGAAATTTCTTTGATGATGCCCTCTCAACTATCATAAATTAGTGACAGATATTTCTTCCATCTTTTTATCAAAATGTTCTGGTCATTTTTCTATAACTGTTAAGTGAAGAGTCTGTAAATTAAAAGAAATATATTCCTCCGGCAAGATTTGAAATTGCATCACTTATCAGTACTTAAGAATCATAGAATAACAATCTGAGAGTTTCAATAAGCAACAGAAAAAAAGAAAAGACGAGTCAGAAAGATTTAATCATGTATGTTTGCTTGCCTTATTGAGTCAAACTAAAATTATATATATATTAAGTATGTACGCAAAGTTTCCTGCACTACTTTTTTTTTTTTTACAAACTTGACTGGATATACATGTTAATGATCAATTTGGTTTATTTGTTGGTATATAATAAGTTGATAAAATGGCTTGATTTCTTGAAATGCTATAACTTAGGTAAATTTGCATACAGTTCTACCTGTTGACGGCTTCCTAATGATTTTTGTTATCCATGCTGTTCTATAAGTTTCTATACATAGGAAAAATAAAGAATAAGTTTGGCCATCGTGCCATGTGTGATGTTTTTTTTTCAAGTTTTCTATTAAATTTGATAGCAACCACATGACTGCTTCTTGCTTCAATATGATTTCAATTCATTACTCTATAGCAGTATCACATCGATACTGCTATATGGCTGCACTACATGGATGCTAACAAAACGGCTCGAGAAGAAGCTAGAAGGCAATTACACAAGAATGCTACGTGCAATCTTAAACAAGTCCTGGTGGCAACACCCCACAAGACATCAACTGTACGGCCACCTGCCCCCTATCATGAAAACTATTCAGGTTAGACGAGCCAGATATGCAGGACACTGCTGGAGAAGCCGGGACGAACTCATAAGAGATGTACTCTTATGGACTCCCACACATGGCCGTGCAAAAGCAGGATGACCAGCACGAACATACATTCAGCAGCTATTTGAGGATACGGGATGTTGTCCTGAAGACCTACCTAGGACGATGAACGATAGGGAGGAGTGGCGAGAGAGGGTCAGGGATATCCGTGCTACCAGCGCGATATGATGATGATGATGATGATGATTATTCATATGCATTTTTTAGGGTATCGGAAATATACAAAATAAAATGTTAAAAACTCTGTGTAGGGAAACTCATGGTTCAGCCTGTAATAGTAACTGACTGCAAAGGGGTAAGATCCCCACTCCCATGAGTATTCTGGATATAACACTGAACTGCATCTGATGACAAGGCTCCAGTTCTGGAACTTTGGGGAGATGGAAGTATCACATCATTGCCAGTACTTTCAACTCCACTCTGACCTGAAATGTTAATAATTGTTTAGGTCCTATCTATGAATGAAATAGAACTATTTAATTACTAGTGTTGAATAGCGTTACTTGAAATCATTTAACTTGGTAAAAATAAATGAGCTCGGGCTCATTTAAAAATAAGGTTACTAACAAACTATTTGTAAAAAAATCATATTTAATATATATATATCAGACATGGGCATGATGGTTAGCATGTTTGCCAATGGCCCAGGAGACCTGGGTTTAATCCCAGGTTGAGTCATACCAAAGACAAAAAAAATGGTGCTTGATGCCTCCTTGCTTAACTCTTAACATTACAAATGAAAGGTAAAGTGGAGCAATCCAGGGAAAGGATTGGCACCCTCCTCTACACCATGGTGTAGAAGCTATCAAAAAAGGAGCCTTCGGGTCACCCTTGACTAAGGTCACCAACAACAAATATATAAAGAGTATTTGGTATTAAATAACCTATAAGGATTGATATATCATAAAACTCAGCCAACAACTTCAGTTATATTTGTTTGATTTGCCAAAACCTTGTGTTAGACCCAGCTCATGCTGATGAGTTGAATAAACATATACCCAACCCATCTGCTACGAGCAGGATCCAAAACAAGTTTAATTTTTTAGTTGAGTACAACTAGTTTAAATAATGAATTTTCCTTCTCCTAGATTGGTTGCCATACCAAGTTTAGAGGACTACTCTGCTCTACTATTCATCCTCAGTTAAGGAGACAGTAGAGACTAGTTGGGTTCATACTTTTTCCCTAGGGTGTTAGCACTCTATATAATGCAAACTGCCTTGTCCAGGACTTGAACTCTGGTTGCCTTGTCTATTTCCTAAGAAGATAAACATTACACTACGAGTGCTTCCAGTTCATTTTTCTTCAAGTCAGACAAGCCTTTTTGTATGAGTTAGATTAATAACACTGTCTCAAATTTTTATTTTCTCTTTTGTTAGAAACTTACATACACAATATATAATTAGCAGTCATGTTTTAGTCTGTGTCAATAGTCCAAGGAAAAGCATGGTAAACTTATCTCATTCTCCAATGATATTTGCATTAGAAAATTAAGGTCTAAAAATGTTTGGCTTCAGGTTACCCTTATCTTGCTTTTAACTTCAAGTACAAGTTCTTAAGAAAAATATATGCACATTTTTTTTTCTCTTTGGTTGATGATTACCTGACAATCACCAAGCACGATGGACTCTGTGTCTAAGCTCTCCCAACTTATATATACATATAAGAAGTTAATATGATGTAATGGATACTGTCATCGGAAATGGACAGGGCAACATGAGTTCAAGTCTTAGGCGAGGCCGTTGGCATTTCACATATCACTAATACTCTTGAGAAAGGTATGAATCTTATCATTCTCTCTGCAGCTATGAGTAAATAGTACAGCAGACTGGGCTCTTTATGGTAACTGGTCTAGGAGAAGGAAAACTCTGAATCTAAACCTGTTAAACTCCACTTAATAATTCACCTTGTGTCACATGCTACTCATGTGGAGGGGTAAGTAAATATAAATACATATGATATTGTTGGTCAGCTGCCTTTATAACAAGTGTTCAATATCTGCTAAAAGAGCTATTTGATATAATCATGTCTTTAAGTTGGTGACCATAGTCGAGGGCAACCAGAAGGCTACCTTTTCAATAGCTGCTACACTAAGGTTTAGGAGAAGGCGCTACTCCATGTCTTAGTCGTATATTTTTTTGCTTTTTATAGTCATTTATCAATTTTAACTTAGTTTGGTACTAGCCAGAGTTATGAGGTACCCAGGGATTATTGATTTCACAAACCATCATGCTAGGTGCCCTCAGTTCCAATAAGTAAAAAAAAATAAAGTTGACGACCTTAGTCAGGGGTGACCCAAAGGCTTCCTTTTTCAATAGCTTCTACACCAAGGTATTGGGGTGGGCGCTACTCTATTCCCTGGATTAATCTACTTTACCCTTGATCCTTACCTTATAATGCAGAGTGTTAAGCAAGGCGGCATCAAGTACTGTATATATATATATATATATATATATAGATATATATATATATATCATTACTGAAATTTTGTAGGATTTTGAACACTTAATATTCTCTAAAATTTAAGAATACTATCGGAACTGAGTCAATTAACCGGGCCATTGGCCTAATGGGTAGAGTGTTCGCCAATGGTCCAGTAGACCAGGATTTAATCCCTGGTCGAGTCATACCAAAGACTCAAAAAATGGTACTTGATATCTAATTGCTTACCACAGCATTATAAGGTAAGGATCAAGGGTAAAGTGGAGCAATCCAAGGAAGGGAGTAGTGCTCTTCCCTACATCATGGTTTAGTAGCTATTGAAAAGGGAACCTTCTAGACGCCCTTGACTTCTGTTGCATCTATTATGTAACAATTTTGAATGATTTTGTCACCAAATAAGAAGTCACACAAAATATTTTTACCCTGTTATCCAAACCATTGTGATCAAGACTTAATAGTTATTATAGTATACTATACAGCATGATTATTAGTAGAGTTATTACCAGTCACATGGGTCCCATATATATTGAGACACCCAATAACCTTTTTAATTGATGGTAGAAATAGATAGATGTTGAGGGATCGTATTTTGACTGATTAAAACATTGTTTAAATTCATTAATTCAGGAATAAAATTCAATTGTAAAATCGGTCATTATTTTATGAACAATATAAAAGCATATCTCCATATTTTAAACCAAAATGGACATTTTAGATGTGTGAAGAATGATTTCCCCATTTTTTTTCTCTCTTTGACATTAAAGCAACTTCTTCATTCTAATTGTCTCCATATCAAAATGAGCTGAAGCTTTTTCCCCTGATCTTTTAATTGGCATCACTGACAAGGGCTTTTAATGAGAAATAAAATGATTAAAAAAAAAAGGTATGGAAGGAAAAAAAATGTCTCAGCCATTTGATTAAAAGCTGGGTTAACAAACTGACCACCATATCTTTGAAGTCCTTCATAAAACTAAAGAAAAAATGCAGAAGGTTAAGCAAAGGGAATTTTTTTTAAACTTAGGAAGTGGGAAATGGTTACCTTGATTTTTAATTACTTAAAATCAGCCATTAATTTTATGTCTTTGTTACCTAAGAAGTGTTTCCCAAGAAAAATGGTATCTTTATTTTTTTAAATTGGAAATAACTTGATGATCAAAAATCATTGTTAATCAGCTAGTGATTCTTTTTTTGGTCACTTGTAAAATTTCTACTACTCAGAGGTGGTAAATATCTTATGTATCAACTGAAATGAAAATCTTAGTGAAAACAAACAATAGTAGACACACCACGTGGAAAGTTTATGAGGAAGTGTTAGATAAGACATTAGTTTGAATTAGTGAACTTTTAAAACCTGTAAAATCAATTTTCCAAACCCAGTGTTAGAAAATTATTTTCCTTGAAATCATTATTGAAAATATTTAAGATATTGATGAAATTTGTATGTAGTTTTAAAAAAAATGTATGTTTAAAAAATAATTTACAGGTGTCATTCAAATGACTAACACATTTATAAGTTTCTTGGAGTGTTTAATGTAACAACTATCATCAGAGGGGATCAGTTCAAACTTGGATGAGGTCGTTTGCATCTAACTTCTTGGCTATACCTTCAAGAAAGTCATTTAGAGGGTAATTGTCAATATCAAAGATAATGCATACAAAAGAGAGCTCTAAATTATATTATGATATTGGCATAATGGTTAGAGTGTCCGCCAATGGTCATACCAAAGACTCAAAAAATGGTATTTGATGCCACCTTGCTTAACACAAAGCATTATAAGGTACGAATCAAGGGTAAAGTGGGTCAATCCTGGGAAAGAATTAGTGCCCTCCCTTACACCTTGGTATTGTAGCTATCAAAAAGGGAGCCTTCGAGTCACCCTCGACTACGGTCGCCAACTTAACTTTTTACTTTTACCTAATAAACTTAAGATTGTTTTGTGAAAAAAATTCACTGAGATTTGTGAAGAAATATTCTTATTTTGAGTGACACTTCTGAGATGGATAAATTTAAACAAGCAATAATTTTATGTAATCCTTTTACATCTCGAGCTCAAATAACTAATATAAACATAATTAGTCATTTTTAATCAAATGGTAGTGATTATTTTTATAATTAACTTTTCTTTTCAAGTTAGAAAATTTGAATTCGGTATCAATAGTTAAGTCTTGCAGCAACATGGCTTCCTGCTGATTATTGTTAATGTTCTCCCTATCTCTCAAGGCACAAAATAGTTTTTGAATAAAACCTTTCTCTAGGTTCAGTAAGTATGCCATCCTGTCAGCTGGGTTTGTAGAATATGCCAACTGCCCCCCCCCGCCCCGCCTGCAGAGGGTTAAGATATACCTAAACCTGTGTCCTAAGTATGTCATGAAACGGCAACTGGAGCTTCATTACCATTACTCACAGGTCCACTCTAACTCAGAGTTAGATCTCATCTCTAGGTCAAATGGAACTGTTCACTCAATTACAAGTGTTATTAGTATTAGTTAAAATCATACAGCTCTGTACAAATTGCTTGTATTAGACAGGAATACTTGATAAATAGAATTTTTAGCGTTAAAGAGAAATAAGGGAAACAAATGACTTATGAATGAACAAATGATTAATATCTAATAGAATTATTTGTGTTAGGAATATTTGAAAGCATTTAACAGTGTCAGAACAAATGAGTTCTAACTAGTTTAAATATCAAGCTCCCTATTAATTATTTGCTTACAAATCATATATATATATATATATATATATATACAAACACACACACACACACACACACAGAATTTGGCATTACATAACCTACAAGGGTTGATATGCCATAAAATACCAACCAACTAACTAGTAAATATATGTACGAAATTTGTAGCTCGACATCAAACATTTTGGGGGTGTCCTTGTGGTGTAATGGTTAAAGCGATGGACTGCGGAATTGTAGTAAGTGAGTTCGTACTCCAGTCGCGCTATTCACTTTCAGACAAATACCCTTGGTAAAAGTATGAACCCCCTTATCCTCACAGCTATGGGTTAAATATTACCACTACTGTTCTTCTAGAAGAATGGCTTTGGCATTAAATAACCTACAAAGGTTGATATGCCATTAAACAAAGAAACTAAACCAAACCAATCAAACATTTTGACTGTCTGTATCGTATAGACAGACAAACCTTTTCCAGTTATTAATGTAGATTTTTGCTAATTTATAATGTTGGGTGTGAATTCTTGGCAAGAGAAAAAGAGACAAAACCGCTGTAAATATCTGCATGTAGATCTCAAGAGAATGGTTGGTTGGTAGTAGACACCTTGTCATTGCAGTTGATATCAATGCATATTAGGCATTTATATTTACCTTAAACTGTTGAAGTTTTAAGCCAGAAAAAATCTCTTCAAAACTAAGGGTCAACTTTTACAGCAGAGTTAAAATCCAAATTTTTAGAACTGAATGGCCAACTGGTGGAATATACACCACTTAAAGTAACTCCAGCTGACTGCCACAAACATTTCCAACTTAGATTTGTATTTGGTGAACATATTTAACAAAGTAACACAGATTAATATTAAATAATAAAATTGGAATATAAACTAAGTATTTATGCTGTATCACATGCAATTTCTAGCTGAGGATAGATTGACTGTAAACACTAGCCAGAACACCGCAAAACTTAGTGTATGTTTTGGGGTCGACCTATATATTAGGTATAGGTCTAACCCAGAATTTTGAGCCAAAAATCATGGTCTACTTAGATGCTGTGTTAACTCGTCAATTATTAAGCATCGTACAACTGGTTTGAATTGAGTTTTTTTTCATGACTAATTGCCATACCAGAGCCTACTCTGCTTGACTATTTACCATAATTTTTTCAAGCTCAATTTTCCTTCTAGACTTGTTGGCAAACCATGGCTTAAGATCGTGTGCATCTGTGCTCATATAGTGAGCACAGATTATATATTTGTATCTATGAACTTATCTATAGGTCATATATTTTCAGCAATAAATGCACATGTAATTGTGTTGGTAAGTATGAAAAATTGGTGCATATATATTTGGATTGAAAATTGACCTTATGTCATATCCTGCCTGAGTGGAGGGGTTGGTAAATATGGTTAAATAGTTTCAAATATAGTAAATGATTAAACAGTTTTATTTGACTCATAGATGGGATCCAAACTGATACAACCTCTCCGAGTCAAAGTTTACCTGGGAGTAATGGCAGTGAGGAGTTATTTTACATATTTACATATGTATCTTACATAAAGATCCAATTCTGGAGCCTCACAATTATGCAGTTTCGTGTGATATCCTGGGCACTCATTGGGGGGGGGGTTTCTTATTCCTCTGCATAGGTACTGTCAGCGTATTCTACATCTCCTCCAACAGTCAAGAATTTTGGATATATGATTCCATGATGGAAGAAGAGAGGGAGATGCTGCACAGCTGTCAATGTCAGCAACATTGACAGTGAGTCTTTATTACCAGCTTAATATATTGAGATATTGTTGGGACACATTCTGTTTATGAGTAAACCTCTTTGCTTATAATCTATGTCTGCTTATAAGAACCAATCCCCTAAGAAGATTGAAGTTGTAAAAATGACAGCTTTCATCATCTCATTGCTTCCGTAAGCCTTTGTTGGAAGGAGTTAATCTGTAAGTGTTGTTTATTAACAAGGACATTCAGAGTCACATTTAGTCAATAAGGCCTGCATGATCACTGTCAACACAAACACATTGATTTTTTTTACTCACTTTTACTCTAGAGAGAATTCAAACAACTGTATCAAATAAGTATGTAGGTATGTGTTGATTTTATACATATATATATGTATATAAGTTGATGTGTGTATGTTGATAGTATACATGAGTATATTTATCTGAGAATGGGTGGATATGTATGTTCATTATATACATGTGAATGTATATGTTAATTGATTATAAGTGGGTGCTTGTCCATTTTATATATGTATAGATGTGTGTGTGAGGCTAGGCTGAAAGGTTCATAGGCTAACCAAGATGCTTTCATGGAACGTCACCAAATGGGGTTTATTTTTCAATCTAGTCCCCTTTACAGTCAACACAATACTTTCATCGGTGTTGTAGTGCTTGGATTTCATTGCTCCAAAATGTCTGTAGCTGCAGATATGACAGGGTATGAAATATTCTGCCTATCCTTGTATATAAGTATGTGTGAGCACATCAATGTTATGTGAACATGTGTATGTATGTATTGATTTTATATATGTGTGTGTGTGTGATGGTCGTCATGATCAGAAATAAATTTATAATGACAACTAAGAATTGAATTTTTATTTTTATTTTTATATAGAATTACTTTTTGGCTATGAATGTTGAGTTTTGATGTATTTTTGATCATTAATTAATTATACACTGATAGTCATTGACATTAAGAACTCAAATTGGATACTACTACCCCTTGGATTAAATAAATATATGTATATGTCACTGAGATTATGTTGATTATATATATCTGTGTACACAATGTTTTATGTGGATGAGTGCTCCTCATGTTCATGTGTTGATTATATATACAAGTGTATGCACAAGCTTTGATAATATAAAGATATGTATATGTGTTGATTATATACATATATAAGTGTATACATTGATGTTACCTATGTGAATTCGTGCTATGTGTGCACAGTAATTATATACATGTGTGTAAGTGTTTATTTGGTTGTCTGTGAATGGATTTATTTTATATATATATATATATATATACAAACACACACTTGAATAAAAGTGTGCTGAAAAGTTCATATGATATCATATATGCTGTTGATAATTTTTTTTTTACCAATGCAGTCTAAGCTCTGCAACACAGTTGAACACATGTGTGTACCAAAATGGGGACTATGTTGATAAATAAACTTAATTTAGTTACATTCCATGAAAGTATCTTGGTCAGCCCATGAACATTTCTGCTGATCCTCCTGTATATTCTACAGCTCCAGTTGGCTGGGTCTGTAGAATATGTCAACTGTAAGACCCATCCACCAATGAGTGTTCTGGAAATCACACTAACCTATCTAATGATGAGGGGCCAGTGATGGAGCTTAGGAGAATGTGGAGTACCCTATTATGGCTACTACTCCCAGGTTCATTCTGACCTGAAGTGGTAGTACCTGTTAGGGTCCCATCTATTGGTCAAATAGAACTATTTAACCATTTCATAGGGACTGATGTTCAATTGAATTATTAGTATTACATAACAATACTTGAGACCATTTAACTAAGTGCAGATAAAACTATTTGTGTTAGATAACAGTACAAACAAATGAGCACTCACTTGTTTTAAAATAATGTTATCTACGAACTATTCACTTAGTATTCATATCTATCTATATGTAAATATAAAAACAGGATTTAGTATTAAATAACCTACAAGGGTGTATATGTCATAAAACACAACCAACCAACCAACCTCCCACATATATAGTACGTTGGTGGGTTGTGTTTTAAATGATCAGTTATATATATACCTGTGTGTTGAAAACCAACCCTACTTACCTGCAGAAGTTTTGGGCTCCAGAACTCAGTATTGCTTGACACACAGAAGCCTATTTTACCTTTTTAAGCCAGTTTGTCTCTTATTCTATGTTTAATGGATTTTTCTAAGTACATTCATAATCTTGTAGAATCTCTGATCTCAAGTAACTTTAATATCTATATAAAATGTAACATAACTCCTTCATTAAACAAATTAAACATGAGATTTTGTTTGATATTATTTTAAAGTAAGTCCGTAAAGATTTTGTGAAAAGTATTTTATGACATTATCTTTGAGAAGAAATAAATTAATAAGAATTTTTTCACTTCGTTTATTCAAATATTTAAAAATTGATATTATATTTTAAAAATAAAATAATTGACTGTGTTTCAAAAGCTTATTGAATATTTATACTGTCTTGATATATACATTTTTCTCATGGTTGATCCTAGATTGTCAAATATATTTTTGAACCCTGCAATATTGAATCCAGGTTTCTAACCCATTAAATTTGAACAGTCCTAATTAAAAGAAAATGTAGATAAATGGCTGAAGCCGAATCTCATTTAACACATTTTGAAATAACAAACAGAACATGAAATATCTCTTAAATAGATTTTATCATTTGCAGTTAAATTCCTGTATTGATGACTAAAAAATTTGGAATAAGTATGTATTTGCCATTGCCTCCCACCAGACAGGGTTTGACACAAGGTCAATGACCTGAAGGTCTATTATAAAATTTAGAATAAGTATCAATGATGCACTGATATACAGATTTTAGAAATTAGGATAAATAAAATCTGGTTGGAATATTGATTTTATTTTAAAAGTATATCTCCTCATCAGGGGTAATTTCATGACTTGTATTACAGCACCACTTAAGAGGTTGTAATGATGCCCCTTAAACTATCAACCTGACTGTGGTAACCCCACTGACAAAAAAGAAGTCTAACATTAAACATTTCCATTTGTTTTGTATGTATAAAAATTATTTGTTGTCGGAATGTGTTTCTAGCAGTCCCACTCAAAATAGAGATTGAAAGAAAGAAGCTTGTGCCTGTAGGGAAGAGACAAATAGTGTACAGGGCAAAGAGATGAAAGAGAGAGGATAGACAGCTTTTGTTATTTTTCTGCTCACCAGCCATTCTGTGCATGCATGATTGTTCTGCGCAAACATTTCCTTTGGTATCTCCTTCAAGTCTTCTTGCAAGTCTCTTAGAACCCATCCTTATATATATATATATATATATATATATATATATATATATATATATCCCTAAAAAATTATTAATTGTATAATCAATCTTCCTAAAGTGACATGTGACTGCCATCTCACAAATATGAGCTGATTCTGAACAGATGTTCATTTTCGAATATTTTCCATTCTAAGTGTTTCCTCAACATTCCGAATTTTCAAATGTTTATTACTGTGTGTTTTACTTTCTTAAGTATAAGCATATAAACAAATGCTTAGATTACAAATTGAATTTTCCAATTCTATTTTAAATTCAAAGTTTAACTAAAAAGAGCAATTAACGAGTAAAATAATTAACTGAAATCCTTAATCATTTTACAACTAAAGCTTAAAGAACTTTTTTTTGTCACACATTCATATTTGGATTTTTATGTAGTTTGAACTTTGGTACATGGTTATAGAAACAGGCTCATTGGCGTAGTGGGTAGAGTGTCCACCAATGGTCCAGGAGACTTGGGTTCAATCCCAGGTCACGTCATACCAAAGACTTTAAAAATGGTACTTGATACCCTCTTCCTTAACACTCAGCAATATAAGATATGTATCAAGGGTAAAATGGAGCAATTCAGGGAAAAGAGTAGTGCTCTCCCCAACACCTCAGTGTGATAGCTATTGAAAAGGGAGCCTTCAGGTCACCCTTGACTATGGTCGCCAGCTTTACTTATAGGATATCAGGAATTTCTGTCTTATATAATTTACGAACATTTATTTAAACGATAGATGAGGACTCTAATAAGGACTAGCATTCTGAGTCAAAGAAGACTAGGAAATAATGACAATACAAGAGTATTCCAGACCCAGGATATCACTGTGAGATGGTGGGGGGCTCTTATCCTCTGCAAGGAATATATTCAATATATTCTAAGCCTTGTTAATGGGGTAAATAGAATATAGAGAAAAATGATATCTTGATTGATTTGCTGAAAATTATATTCATTATCCCCAAGTGTCAGGTATATCCTTGCTGTTACTCATTTTGGATTGGCCTAATGAGCAGAGTGTTCGCCAATGGTCTAGCAGACCAGGGTTCAATCCCAGGTCAAGTCATACCAAAGACTCAAAAAATGATACTTCATGCCGCCTTGCTTAACACTCAGCATTATAAGCTAAGGATCAAGGGTAAATTTGAGCAATTCAGAGGATGGAGTAGCACTCTCCCCCCTTACACCTTAGTGTAGTAGCTATTGAAAAGGGAACTTTAGGGTCACCCTCAACTAAGGTCGCCAGCTTTACTTATAGCCTTTATCTGTATGGTTTTTGTTTTTTTATCACTTTGATAAAGTCATTTTTATGTTCTAAAATTTTTAAGTAACTAATATGGATTAAAATAATTAGCCATTGGTGAGACTTAAACTCTCATCCCTGTGTTTGAAAGCCTGTCTAATATTGTCATACAGTTAGAATATGATTTAGCTGTTGATCTTAGCCAAATATTTACAGGCTATATTGTTGATTTACACCTTATTGTAAATGTGATAGTCTTTTATTTTCCAACTTTTTTTTAGATAAAGCACTGTCATTATTCATATAAGACAGATTCCCAACAATACTAGAAACAAGTTCAAGTCTTATTAGAGGGTAATGTTTTTAAATTGAGATCCATTTGACTTGCTTCTTAATAAACCTGGTGATAAAAAGCAACATTAATCAGATGAAAGGAAAAACTTGACAAAAATTAATAATAATTACATTTCAAGAATTCAATCAATTAAGATTATCTCTGATTCTCTAACTCTGTAATCTGAGTTGGTCATGGGGGTGCTACTAATATATTTTAAAAAAATTTTTTGTTGTGTATCTTTGTAAGAAAAGCCTGGTGGAATCCATACTTCTTGAGGTCTACAACTGGTTATAATTCAGAAGAGCTGTTAATATATATATATATATATATATATATATATATATATATATATAACCTCTCTCTGCATGAGTGGAATGTAACACAAGGTCAAGTTTTCAGCAAAATAAAATTGGTTTGAATTCAGTTTTCCTTCTCCTAGATCAGCTGCCATGCCAAGGTTCAAGGGCACAGTCTACCCTACTACTTAACCAAAGCTGGAGGAAGAATAGTTGGATTCATAACTTCATCAAGGGTATTAGTCCAGTGTTAAATGCAAACAACCTTGTTCAGGATTTGAATTTGGGTAACAAAATTCACTTCCTCTGATAGTAAATATTACACCACAAATGTCTCTAAGATTATTTCAATTGTGAGGGGTAAAGATGAAACAAATAGGATGGAAAAGAAATCAGTAAAGTTTTAATAAGAAGATTGCTTCATTTAAGAAATTCAGACCACCTAATAAGACCATCTCTTGGCTACTTTTGCATTAACATGAAACTATGTTCCATATAATTCCTTAAAATATCTTTATTTTCTAACTTAGAACTCTGAATTGAGAAACACTTGATTTTAAATCTTAATATTATGGTTTGGTTTAATTTTATGACATATCAACCATTGTTGGTTATTTAATACCAAATCCCGTTTTCACATATATATTAAATATATGGGAATTATAAACACATTTTGTAGATAAACACACTTCAATGATCAAACAGTTCTATTTCTAACTATTTAGCATAAGTCAAAATTAAATGATTCCAAATATTGCTCTGTATTACTAACAATTCAATAAAACAATAGTCATTTGTTTACACACAGTTAAATGTAAAAACACTTCTATTTCTAACAATTCAGTTTAACATAAGTCATTTGTTAGCATACAGTTTACATATCAAATAGTTCTATTTGACCTATATAGATATAGATCTAATAAGGTGCTACCACTCCAGGCCAGAGTGGACCTAGGAGCTATGGTAATAAAGGCGTACTCTATATTCTCCAAAGCTTGAGCATTACAGGAGCCTCACTATCAGATTGTTTAGTGTCATATCCAGAGGAGGGTCTTACCCTTCTGCAGAGAAGCAGTCAGTGTATTCTACGACCCCAGCCAGCTAGGTCACTTTGCATTAGGTAAAAATAGGTTTTACTTGTTGACTGAGACAGTATATTTTGAATTTGGTTTTAGATGTAACAGTCTGGTTTTTGCCATTCTGATTGGTTGAGCAAGTATTGCTTGTCAAATTGAATTATTCCTTTGAAATATTAAGTGCTCATATTTTATTAAAATGATTGCCAGTATTTTACTGAAAAGATTAATTCAGTTTTTAATTATTCAGTGTAAACAGAGTTTTCTTGAGTTTTGATATTGATACCTTTATTTCTCAGCAATTAATCTGTGTAATCTTCTTTGTATGAGACCTGAAAGTGTGTATACCCAACGTCTCTGCAGGCCAGCACATTATCCACTACACCACTGGGAATCCTGCCCTCCAAAGTTGTAGAGAGTGAGTTCAAACTACAGTTGTGCTATTATGTTCACTTGCAGACTAATACTCTTAAAGGCTTGAAACCCCTTATCACAAGAGATGAATAAAACAGTACCACTTATGTTCTTTCATGAGAATGGCTTTTGCATTAAATAACCCAAGAAAGTTGATATGCCATGAGACAGAGAAACCAAACCAAACCAAACCAACCAACCTCTTAGGCATGAGTAGGATGCAGTGCAAGGTAAAATTTGAAACAGCCCGTGGTGTAATGGTTATTGTCACAGGATATGGACACGGCGATACGAGTTCAATTCCTGGACAAGACTGATTGCATTTCACATAGCACTAATACCCTTGGGAAAGGTATGAATCCAATTATTCTCCCTCCAGCTATGGGTAAATAGTAGGGCAGACTAGGTTCTTCAGCCTTGGTGAGGCAACTAGTCTAGGAGAAGGAAAATTCTGAATTCAAACCTGCTAAACTCCGCTTTAAAAATTGACCTTGTGTCATATCCTGCCCGAACAGAGGGGTTGGGTAAATAATAAAATTTGAAACAGCTTGGTTGAATTTCAAGTTTACCTTCTTGATCAGGATAAAGAGCCTTGTCACTTCTATTTATCCATGGCGAGGCTCAGAGGGTGAAATGAATTCATCCTTTTCCAAGAGCATTTAGTACAAAGTGAAATACATGTTCATCCAGGATTTGAACTTGTTCTGCTGAGTTTGTTTCCTACAATAAAAACCAAAACACCATCCATGTGAATACACAATATATATATATATGATATGTCTGTGGGTGTGTGTGTAAGAAATATGTATTTACCCAACCATTCCACACTGGCACTATGTGAATTGCAAAAAGCCTTATCCAGGGTTTGAACGGAAATCACCAGGTCCACTTCCTGCAAAATCATTATACCACTAACACCTCCTTGTGTTTAAAAAGTATGAAGCTGTATTTATTAAACAAATGATTGAAATGTTTATTTTCTTTAAAATAGTAACTTTGATATTGAGTAGACTTACTCTTTTGGTTGAAGCATCTTTGAAACTGTTTCTTTTATTTGGTATGAATTTGTGCCATTATATTGCTTTTAATGTCTTCAACATCCTCTAATCTTACCATTGAGAAGAATTTTCACTTTCAGAAACAAATTAAATGGAGGTAGGAGGACTAGTGAGTAGGAAGTGCACTGCACTTGCATGATCTTGTGTATTTGCTAAAAATTGCTGTTGAAAAAGTATGGGAACTGTCATTTTTCCCCTCTTGAATTGGCATGAATTTATTGAGATGAAGTATAGAATTCATCACTTTCTTAGATAAGTTGTTCAATTAAAAACTTACGGATTAAGTCTTGATACTTTCTGATCACGCCTATTATATTTATGTGCATTATTGGCCAAATGAATAAAGTGTTCACCAATGGTCTGGGAGACTGGGATTCATTCCAAGGTCGAGTCATACCAAAAACTCAAAAAATGGTACTCGATGCCACATTGCTTAGCATTCAGCACTATAAGGTAAGGATAAAGGGTAAAGTGGAGCAATCCAGGGAATAGAGTAGCACCCTCCCCTACCCCTTAGTTGGAGTATCTATCAAAAAGGGAGCCTTCAGGTTACCCTTGACTAAAGTCGCCAACTTTACTTACATTAACTTATGTGTATATATATATATATATAAGTTTGATGAGTGCTTGTGGTGTATTGTTGTAGAAAATGGACCCGGTGATACAAGTTCAAATCCCAGATGAGGTTGATTTGCACTTCACATAGCACTGATACCCTTAGGAAAGGTATGAATCCAATTATTCTCCCTCCAGCTATAGGTAAAAAGGAGAGCAGACAGGGTTCTTAAGCCTTGGTTAGGCAACCAGTCAAGAGGAAAGAAAACTCTGAATTCAAAAGTGTTGAACACTGTTTACAAGAAATAGACCATGTGTCACATTCTGCCCATGTAGAGGGGTTAGTAAATACATATATATATATATATATATATATATATATTGTTTAGACACAGTCAACAGCACTTGGTGACAATCACTTCGTCAGTGACTGTGTCTTTGCTATCTTGCAATTCAAACCAAGATGTATATATGCTCTATCACTGATATTGAGTACTGTCTTTAGCAAATATATATATATATATATATATATATATATATATATATATATATATATAAAAAATGTGTGTGTGATAGTGGATTAATAAACTGACAAAGAATTATTAGCTGAATCTTTTTCTAAAATTTTCACTGAGTAATGTTTTATCTACATCATTATTCACTAATGAATTAGGTGCAATATCAAGGAATGAAATGGTTGAAGAGTAAATATTTGTTATGTTCAGTAGATCCTTTTTAAGCCACAGACTAAGTAATTCCTTTGTCTCTTTCTATCTCTCAGTATGTGTAAGTGTGTGTCTGTCTGTCTTTCTTTCTCTCTCTCTCTCTCTCTCTATATATATATATATATATATATCTATGAAATAACCCGAAATCGGCAATGAAGACAGCGCATCACTGAAAACCTCCATGATGCATCTAAGATGTATGATTGAAAAATATATATATATAGTGAGAGATAGAGATACTGAAGAAGCCACATACATTATATATATATATATATATATATATATGTGTGTGTGTGTCTGTCTCTGAAGCTTATCATTCAACACAGAAAGTAACCAAAAGAAGAAAGATTAGAAATGGTTGTACCAAGGAGTTAGCAATTCTTCATTTCACATACACAAAGATTTATAGATCTATGCTGACAGTTTAACAAATTACTGCATAGATATAAATGACAGTTGACTTCCATTTTATATTGGAATCTTGAATTACTGTAATTTGTCATAAGACAAAAATCACTCTGGAGTTTTTCTTCTGCACAGCCGTGACTTTGATGTGGAGGAAAATTCCTCTTGATAAAAGTAAACATTTACAATTTAGATTTATAATGGAAGATTCAACTGAAAAAAAAATGTACTATAGCAATGGAACAAAAGGGACAATAAAGAACATTTTCTTCTTTGCAAGTTTGTCAGAATTGATTCAAAGTCAAATGAATATGGAAGGTTCATTCTTAAGTTAACTATCAGTAACTGAAGCACCTGTGTGGATCTTTTATACAAAGAATTTCAGAAATATATACTTTTTGATCTTCGTTATTTTAATGGCAAAATCTCACCATAGAAATTTTATTCTTCAAATCTTTACTGAGAAGCAATAAAATAGCCAATCATAGCAGATCCTGAAACTGGTAATTAAAAAATTGGAAAACATTGATATTTCAGCAATTGAGCTCTAATAAAAGAAGATCTAGTTTTTATTGTAATAAAGATGGCTCTGATTGGTCAATCATAGATGTAACTGCTATTCAAATCATCCAACCTTTACAAACACAACAGTAAACAAGAATTAGCTTCCAGTGCCACCTTTCTTGACCAAACTGGCTATTTATAAGGACCAAACTGGCAACTCACACTCAGCAGACTCATACATATTAACAAAATGGCTTTATTACACTTTGTGATTAAGAAAATGGACATGCTTAGTGTAATGGTTATCACTATAAGAAATGGAACCAGCAATCCAATTTCAAACCCTAGACAAAGCTGTTTATTTTTCACTTCATGCTTATAAGATACACATTTTTTTAGCCTTAAAATAATCAACCTCAAAAAATTTCAGATCAAAATCGCATTAACATTGAAGTTACACTTTTATATTTTTCATCCAATCAGCTAAAAACACAAAATAAGAACATTTTAGAAAATTCAGCTCAGAAACTAATGAACAGAAAAATATTTAGGCTCCAAAATAAATAAGTAATTATACAAATCTGTTTGGTCAAGAGATGTCTGTGCACTTGAATTTTAGGACCCACAATAAAACTTTAAAAAATCCTATTTTTGATCTACTTTAGTTCTCCCCAAATGTATAAATAATGAGGAAATTAATTAACTAAGATAGAGAGAGGCAAGAAACACAGGACACAGTGAAGAAGCATGTGACATATTTTGCTGACTACTGGAATGTGACACGTTGCTAAAGATCATAAAAAACGCATGTGTGGACTTAAGAAAACAGGAGGCCCATACTTACAGTTCATCACATATATACACTCATGCATGTACATGTATGTAAGTAAAGTCAATTTGTATCTGCTTTACTTTGGCCGACTATGGACACATTGGTTCAATAGACTTTCTCAACATGTACATGCACACATGGGTGAACAAATCACTTTTATTGACATGGCCATAGCTGTATTTTCTACATACACACACATGCACATAAAATGAACATTGTATTTAATTATTTTTATCCTATTTATGATCATTAAATTGCTTGTTTCTTAATGTTGGTTGTTGTCACATTCCATTTGTTTACGAGCTTGTAAAATTTGTGCTGTATTTCTGGATAGAAAATCTGAAAGTAACTCCCGTAAACTATGGAAGGTACTTAGTCCTCCACATGATAATGCTATTGGGAATGGTAAGAATCCATCTTTTCACTCTCTTGCAATTGGTAAATAGTCAGGCAGACTGGGCAGTCTTGCCTTGATAAAGCAACTCTGCTTAAAAATTGACCTTATGTTACATCTTGCTTGTGCTGAAGAGGTTGGGTAAATATTAGGTAACTGAAAAGTAACTTCTTATTTTAGAAATCTTATTTCCTAATTTTTACACAAAATGTATTTTATTCTATTTTAAAACAGAGCTACTTTTTAATCACCCTGTATATATAAATAGCTCTTCCCACTTCTGTTTGTATGAACTCAAGAAACTTGAATGATTATACTCTTTCTTGGTTAAGGAGTTTACAATTTGGACATCTGTTGGTACCCAACTTATTTCAGCAATTTCTTACCTGTTTACCATTTCTCTTTGGATTGCTATCCCAATTAGAAGTTTTTTTTGTCTAGAATTTATGTGTTAGAGTTCACTGACTCATAGAAAAAGGAATTGTCTGTTTTGCAAATGACTTTAATATTATCAGTATTATCTTTGAATCATTACAGTTGAAAATGCAGGCTTCTGCTATATTTCAGCTGCTAGAGTAATCTTGTTTTTGAAGGGGTTCTTACTCTAATGGTTGTCATCATTGGAAAAAGAATCTGCCACCCAGGTTCAAATCTTGGATGAGGCTGTTGGCATTTCACTTTACATTAATGCCCATATGAAAGACATGGATTCATCTTTTTTTTTGGGTAAATAGTAGGACAGACAAGGTTCTTTAGTCTTGGTTAAGCAGCTAATCTAGGAAAAGGGAAACTCTGCATTCAAACCAGTTTTACTCCAATTAAAAATTGACCTTGGTTAACATACTGGCCATGGTGGAGAGGTTGGGTAAATACATATTCTTTTGATTCCCTCACCACTGGGCAATGGTCATGGAGTCATTGTTAATCCCCATAAAAAGGATTATATAATCTCTTAGTGATTCCCCATCTTTTAGATAAGCAAAAAGGGGTATCATTATATGCAATGTTTTTCAAATGCTTAAACTTGTATACTCAATTTAAATAAAGTCATGACAAAAATATAATCAGGATTATAGATTTATTGTTTTTCTCAATTCTCCCATGAGACATTACTATATTATCATCCATAGATGTGTCAAAAAGTTCATGCCTAATGTTGAAAAAGTATTTATTTTATATGAGAAAAATGCAATTTTCAACATAAATACCTTCCTTGTCAATATTTATCTTGATGCTACTTGCCTTTCACTGGTCTATATTTTCCAATCTCTGTTCTATCACGAGTTTCTAATATTTACATTATTTTGATATTTTAGAAAGGTTTAAAGATTTTAGAGCAATAATTTGTTGGGTTTTGTGGCATGTCAGCCCTCGTTGGGTGATTTAATGCCCAAGCCACTTTAACAGTCATGGTCTTCAATTATACACACACACACACACAAACATATATATATATATAATTTTATATTCACATTGATTTTAAATACTTAATTCAAGCTGATCTATTTGATCTGTCGATGAAACCCTAACAAGTTCTACCATTCTGAATCAGTGTGGATCCAGGATTTATACTTCACTGTCCAAATGTCCAGAATTGGATCCTTGCCTCTGGATGTTGTTTTTTGGGGGTTATCTTAGTCTCTCTGCAGAGAATACAGTCAACATATTTAAGCCCTATCAACAAGACTGTAAACATTTTTTTTGAGGGGGGGATATCTATTCTAAGCCCTGCCAACATGACTGTTAGTATTCAGTGGAGTTCTTAGTTATCTGCAGAGCATACCTATTCTGAGCCCCCCCTCCCCCCGGTGCACGGCAGAGTGTTTAAAGTAATGTCGGGTAGCAGTATGCTAGATTCCCCAAACATAGAACATAGATCTGATTGTGTTAGTTCAGTTCTATGTAATCACCTAGAGTAATGAAAGCCATTAATTGTTGAAAAAAATAGAACATCCCTATATTTTTGGGTATCCATTGGAATTTGTCTTAAGTTTTGTAATTTGTACATGAATGAAAGATAAATTTGGTGAGCTTGTTTTGAAGGAGTGGAACTGGTTAGCAAAAATTCTCTGAGAAGTAATGAAGTCCCAAAATTATAAAAATGTTGGAATCAAATGGGAAAGGTAAAAAGATGTGAAATGAATGAGTTTTTGGCACACCTTACTTCCATGTAGATTGTCTCTATATTTCTTGTCTCTTCATGCTGTTGTTATCTTATTCTATCTCAACTTGTTCAGTATTTCCCATATCAGTTGATATTATAAGTTCTTCCTCTACCTCAATAGGCTTTTACTTATTAACTAGATTTTTTCTTTTTTTTTGGTTATTGTTTCTCTCTCAGATATATGGATCTCTCCCTCTCTAGCTTGTCTTGTCTTCTCACTTTTCCACATTTACTTTGACTTGTCTTTCCTATAACGCATCTCTAAGTTTATTTCAACCTGTTTCTTGAAAGAAAAAAAAATGTTCTTCATCCATGCTATGCTCAGTTTTGGTTCAGATATCTCCCATTCATATTTTCTTCATACTTACTATTTATTGGAATATTTCTCTTCAGTGTCTGAATACATAACTTAATCTTAGTTTTTCTCTCAGCTTCATGTCTCTATCATTCTTTCTTCATCTTTGTCTCTCTGTCATTCACTTTTCCAGCTTTGTTTCTCTGTCATTCCCCTTTCCTGCTTTATCTCTATATCATTCTCCTCTCCAACTTGATCTCTCTGTCATTCACCTTTCCATCTCGGTCTCTCTGTCATTCCCCTTTCCATCTCGGTCTCTCTGTCATTCCCCTTTCCACCTCGGTCTCTCTGTCATTCCCCTTTCCACCTCGGTCTCTCTGTCATTCCCCTTTCCACCTCGGTCTCTCTGTCATTCCCCTTTCCACCTCGGTCTCTCTGTCATTCACCTTTCCACCTCGGTCTCTCTGTCATTCACCTTTCCACCTCGGTCTCTCTGTCATTCACCTTTCCACCTCGGTCTCTCTGTCATTCCCCTTTCCACCTCGGTCTCTCTGTCATTCACCTTTCCACCTCGGTCTCTCTGTCATTCCCCTTTCCACCTCGGTCTCTCTGTCATTCACCTTTCCACCTCGGTCTCTCTGTCATTCACCTTTCCACCTCGGTCTCTCTGTCATTCACCTTTCCACCTCGGTCTCTCTGTCATTCCCCTTTCCACCTCGGTCTCTCTGTCATTCACCTTTCCACCTCGGTCTCTCTGTCATTCACCTTTCCACCTCGGTCTCTCTGTCATTCACCTTTCCACCTCGGTCTCTCTGTCATTCACCTTTCCACCTCGGTCTCTCTGTCATTCCCCTTTCCACCTCGGTCTCTCTGTCATTCACCTTTCCACCTCGGTCTCTCTGTCATTCACCTTTCCACCTCGGTCTCTCTGACATTCACCTTTCCACCTCGGTCTCTCTGTCATTCACCTTTCCACCTCGGTCTCTCTGTCATTCACCTTTCCACCTCGGTCTCTCTGTCATTCACCTTTCCATCTCGGTCTCTCTGTCATTCACCTTTCCATCTCGGTCTCTCTGTCATTCACCTTTCCACCTCGGTCTCTCTGTCATTCACCTTTCCATCTCGGTCTCTCTGTCATTCACCTTTCCACCTCGGTCTCTCTGACATTCCCCTTTCCACCTCGGTCTCTCCGTCATTCCCCTTTCCACCTCGGTCTCTCCGTCATTCACCTTTCCATCTCGGTCTCTCTGTCATTCACCTTTCCACCTCGGTCTCTCCGTCATTCACCTTTCCACCTCGGTCTCTCTGTCATTCACCTTTCCACCTCGGTCTCTCTGTCATTCCCCTTTCCACCTCGGTCTCTCTGTCATTCCCCTTTCCACCTCGGTCTCTCTGACATTCACCTTTCCACCTCGGTCTCTCTGTCATTCACCTTTCCACCTCGGTCTCTCTGTCATTCACCTTTCCACCTCGGTCTCTCTGTCATTCACCTTTCCACCTCGGTCTCTCTGTCATTCCCCTTTCCATCTCGGTCTCTCTGTCATTCACCTTTCCATCTCGGTCTCTCTGTCATTAACCTTTCCATCTCGGTCTCTCTGTCATTCACCTTTCCATCTCGGTCTCTCTGTCATTCACCTTTCCACCTCGGTCTCTCTGTCATTCACTTTTCCATCTTCGTTACTCTTTTAATTCTCCTTTTCATGTCTGTCTTTCTGCATAATCCTGTCTATGTCTTTTTCTCCTCTGAGAGCATCAATGGGTTTGTCCCAAAATTTTGCACATTGGTGGTTTGAATAATGCGCATATAATTTTTCGATATTTATGAAGTTGGGAGAAGCGATATTTTCGGTGCTGGTAGAATCAGGCCGGATGTTTTGCTGTAGAAATTGTTGATATCAATTATTGAAGACATAGGTATTGTCTTGAAAACAGTCTTGCCGTGGAGGCAGAGTAACTAAGAGACAGATGTTTTTTGTGTCTGGCGAGGCAGACAGGTATTTTGTGAGTTCCCCCTGGAGTGAAGCTTTGAGATGATTATTAGGGAAGATATTTTGAAAAAGGGTTTTAGATGTAATTAAGAGATGTGCTGAATTTTGACGGAACCAAGTGTGGCGAAGATTCGCAGATTCAGAAATATTTTGAATTGGGAAACGTTGGCAGAATTTATAAAAGTTTGGGTTGTTTAGAAAAAAAAAAAACGGGATATTTTGTGGGAAAAAAAAAAAGGAAGAAGAAGGATGCTCGTAAGCTATTGAAAAAGTTGTATTATAAATCAGGCTTAATTTATGGTATTATAGACCGAAATTGAATAAACTGGGAAGCGAACCTATAGTTATCGTGTTAAGGTAAAGACAGAGAGGTAGATATGAGGTTGAAAAAAAAAAGGGACATTGAATGAGCAATTTATTATGAAAAAAAAAAGAAAAAAGAAATGAAGACCAAAACAAAAACAAAAAGCTACAGGACAATGAAAATGGAGAAAAACAAAAGAAGAAAAAAAAAAAAAGAAGAAAGAGAAACTTGAACATTGTTGAACACAGCATATAGAAAAAAAAGAAAGAAAGAAAGAACAGACATTTTAGTAAAATAGACAGTACATCACTACATAGATTAAAAAAAAAAGAAGAAAAGAAAACTGAACATTTTTGAACTGTGATTGTAACATTGTTTTGACTTGTTGTAAAGTGAAACTTTTTGAGTTTGTTTGAGTTTAAAGGCGACATTAGAAAATTTTTTTTTTTCCTGTTCATATTGGGAAATTTGACGAAAACCATTTACAGAAAATTTTATTCTAGGTTAACAAACATTTGAAATTATATTGATTCTAAAATTTTTTTTAGAATTTGGGGTTTTCGTAGAATAGGAAATATTTTTTGGGGGGTTTCTGTTTTTGAGGGAATCGTGGCTGACGTGAGAATAGGACAGACATTCATCCAATTGATTTCAGATTGTTGATGGGTAGACAGCAAAGAAAGCAATTCTATCGAAGAATTCGCCGACCCATGAAGCTGTTGAGGGCCTATTTGGCTTCTATTTTTTTTTTAGTTTGGAGTTCCGAGGATGGAATAAAAGAAAAAAGGCGTGGCCTACTCCAAAATTTTGTGGATGATGTCTATGTCTTTCAGTCACGATGATGTTTTGGATTCGTGTGTGATTTGGCAAAGTGAAACGGATCTGGGAAAGGCAGGGTGCCTATATATTGGCAGCCACGAGGGTTCCTGATTAAATTGAAAAGAAACCCGGCGCAGGTTTGATCAGGTAAAGCATGTTTCCTCTGGGGCTTGCAAACCAATGTGCATGGAAACAAAAACTTAATGAAAAAAATGGGTAACACATTGCTAATTAGTATTTTGCGTGGACTATTTTAGGTGGTTTACAGCATGCGTGCCAGATTGTGATACATTCGGATGTATTATGATACTTTGTTTTGGGCCATGATTTTTGTGGATTTTTGTGGAATGCTTTGGGCCTTGAAGATATTGTGTTATAGTTTATGAAATTCTCCGGTTACTCCAGGAAGGAACCTGTTGAGCAAAGAACTGGAGTGTGGTCATGAGGAATCCAGGCGAAATGTATTGCTGGAATGACCAGGGTCACTAAGTTTGTGACCAGGATATGGACCAGAGTATGGTCCTTTTAGGGTTTTGAAATTTCTTCAAGGAATTATGGAGGGCCCGTTGTGTTGAGAAGATAAAAAATGCATCCGTATGGTACCTTGATGCACACATGTCAAGATGGCCAACCACGCAAAGATAGTAAGAGAAGTTTAGATAATAATTAGCCGGGCAAGTGTTACATAGAGAGAAGGTCACCTTCTAAGTGAGATTTTGTTGCTGTAGTTCAAGTGATTCTTTTTGTGTTTTCAGCCATCATTGTCCTTGTAAATTATTCTGTAAAATATGTGTGAGGTTGATGGAGACGAACGTGAAGAAAATTCCACATGTGGAATTTTGAAAAATAATTTACGGATGAATGTTATATTTTGACCTTCGACCCGGCCCAAAAATACTATTCCAAGGTAATACACCGGAAGGAAGTGACACATTCCAACGGCCAGTAATCAAAAGAGATTGCATGGGTGGATTAAGGCTTATGATATGGGAAAAGGTGAAGGTTCCATTGTGCCATTACAGTCATGCACCAGAAGAGAGTAACCTCTGAACTGCATGACAGTTATTTCCGCTTGATGACGATTAAACATTCAATTTCAAAGATCCAGTAGGCAATCGTGTGGGCGTTGAGTTATTATTTAACTCAGTTGAGTTTGGGGTGCCAAAGCAGTTGCCAGCAGACTCCCAGAGAGTTAGAGACGAGATGTGGTAGGGAAGGCCACACCCGACCGAGGGTGACCTCGGAAACCCCAAATGCAGTTGCCAGCAGACTCCCAGAGGGTTAGAGATGAGATGTGGTAGGGAAGGCCATACCAGACCGAGGGGGCCCTCGGAAAGCCCCGATGGAGTAGACCCTAACATCAGGAGAACAATAAAGACACAACGTGACGGTCATAACAGTGGGGGCCAAATATGAAGTTTATGTTCAGTCACCAGCACCCTCTCACATGCAAACTTTGAGTAACCCTTTTCAAACCTTGCAATAAAGTGAGAGGTGAATATTTTTCTAAAGAAGTCCTTCCTGCATCTTTATCATGCGTTTTCCTTCCTGCGTCTTTATCGTTGTGTCGCTGTAGATGACTATATAACATCGGTCTCTCTGTCATTCCCCTTTCCATCTCGGTCTCTCTGTCATTCCCCTTTCCATCTCGGTCTCTCTGTCATTCCCCTTTCCATCTCGGTCTCTCTGTCATTCCCCTTTCCATCTCGGTCTCTCTGTCATTCACCTTTCCATCTCGGTCTCTCTGTCATTCCCCTTTCCATCTTGGTCTCTCTGTCATTCCCCTTTCCATCTCGGTCTCTCTGTCATTCCCCTTTCCCTCATTCCCATTTCCATCTCGGTCTCTCTGTCATTCCCCTTTCCATCTCGGTCTCTCTGTCATTCCCCTTTCCATCTTGGTCTCTCTGTCATTCCCCTTTCCATCTCGGTCTCTCTGTCATTCCCCTTTCCATCTCGGTCTCTCTGTCGTTCCCCTTTCCATCTCGGTCTCTCTGTCGTTCCCCTTTCCATCTCGGTCTCTCTGTCATTCCCCTTTCCATCTTGGTCTCTCTGTCATTCCCCTTTCCATCTCGGTCTCTCTGTCATTCCCCTTTCCATCTCGGTCTCTCTGTCATTCCCCTTTCCATCTCGGTCTCTCTGTCGTTCCCCTTTCCATCTTGGTCTCTCTCTCATTCCCCTTTCCATCTCGGTCTCTCTCTCATTCACCTTTCCATCTCGGTCTCTCTGTCATTCACCTTTCCATCTTGGTCTCTCTGTCATTCCCCTTTCCATCTCGGTCTCTCTGTCATTCCCCTTTCCATCTCGGTCTCTCTGTCATTCCCCTTTCCATCTCGGTCTCTCTGTCATTCCCCTTTCCATCTCGGTCTCTCTCTCATTCCCCTTTCCATCTCGGTCTCTCTCTCATTCCCCTTTCCATCTCGGTCTCTCTGTCGTTCCCCTTTCCATCTCGGTCTCTCTGTCGTTCCCCTTTCCATCTCGGTCTCTCTGTCTTTCACCTTTCCATCTCGGTCTCTCTGTCATTCCCCTTTCCATCTCGGTCTCTCTCTCATTCCCCTTTCCATCTCGGTCTCTCTATCGTTCCCCTTTCCATCTCGGTCTCTCTGTCGTTCCCCTTTCCATCTCGGTCTCTCAGTCGTTCCCCTTTCCATCTCGGTCTCTCTCTCATTCACTTTTCCATCTTCGTTACTCTTTTAATTCTCCTTTTCATGTCTGTCTTTCTGTATAATCCTGTCTATGTCTTTTCCTCCTCTGCTTTTCTCTCTCTCTCTCTCTCTCTCTAACCTCTGGATTTTTCTCTTTTTCTCTTCATTCTCCTTTGCCAACCCCCCCACCTTGATTTTTTCTTTTGTCTCTCTCCCCATTCCTTTCTTAACCTATTATTTTAATTATTTTCTTGTTATCAATTTACTCTCATTTTTTTTTCCTTTTCTCTCTTTACTGATATCAACTCACTAGTTATGGAAGATATGAACTGAAGTTAAAGTGTCTTCCATTAGTTACGTCGTTGACTTCTTCATTGACGTACATGTGGAATGAGTCACCAAGTACTGGCAGATATTCCTCCCCAGAAGACATACCCAACAACTGTTCAACTCTGTTTTTCTCCACCGTCCTCCCTCTCATCCCTATCCTTTTGTATGTTGGGGGGCAGTGAAAGGAAAGAGAGAGTAAAAAGCAAAATGGGTACAGTACTGACCTTGAGCAGTACTCTCTCTTTCTCCGTCCCTCTTTTTTTACACTCTCCAGCTCCCTCATCATGCTTCCTGTTCTCTCTTGCTTGCTCGATTCAGAAATGCCTTCTACTCCGTCAAAGACGTGTCTGCCCGGGTAGCATCACTTTTGCCCTTGCAATCTTTTTTTTTTTTCTTTATCTCTGGTGCAGGTGTGTGCTTGTGGAGGGTACAGAGGACAAATGGTACCATTTGGTATTCTCAACATTGAAGCTTTGGTAACATTTATGCAATTGTACGGGCTGTTATCATCTAACACTTTTTATCTGTGGATCAGAAAGTAAAAAGTCAGTTTATCACTTAAGTAATGAACCCACTTACTCACCTTTACTGTTATCTGCTTCAGACATTTTAAATTAGGCTAGTCACTCAACTCATAGACTGTTATCTTAATCCTTATTTTTTATGTATATTTTTTTATTTGGCCTTCATGTATATAATTAGGCAGAAAATTATATTCAGAATGCTTTGAGGATGGTGTAAATAAACATTGAAATATAGTATTCATTGTTTTCTCATAGCCTTTAGTTCATTTTAATTAGAAGGACATATATCAAAAGTATTTTTTATATTTTTCATTTGGCTTTTATGTATATAATTAGAAAGAAAATGACAGTTTCATTTAGAATACTCTGAGAATTATGCAAATTAATATTGAGATATCCCATTCATTGTCTTCCTGTATCCTTCAGTCCATTGTATCCTGTTTAATTATTGTATAAAAAGTATTTTAATTTTTTAAATCAACTTAACAGAAACCTTTATAATTTTTAAGCTTATATAATTCTCTACATACAGTAATTATTGATGATTGGACCCTTTTTGAAAGCTTGGATTTTAAAGGATCATAATTGACAATCCATGGTTGTTTACATTTGGGCTATATTTCAAGAGCCGAGTCAGCACCCTTAAAATGCTTAAACCATTAGCATAACGATCAGAATCATGGGGGGGGGTCCTCGTGGTGTAATGGTTAAAGTGCTGGACTGTGGAATCGTAGGAAGCGAGTTCATACTCCAGTTGCACATTTACGTTCACTTTCAGGCAAATACCCTTGGGAAAGGTATGAACCCCCTAATCCTCCCAGCTATGGGTTAAACAGTACCACTACTGTTCTTATAGGAGAATAGCTTTGGCATTAAATAACCTACAAAGGTTGATATGCCATTAAAGAAAGAAACCAATCAGAATCATGGGAAATGAAATCAGCCACCTGAGTTCAAATCCTGGATAAAACTATTTTCATTTCACTTGGTGCTAATCTCCTGGGAAAAGGCATGAATCCATCTGTTCTTCCCACCCCCAGTAATAGGTAAAAAGTTGGGGCAGACTAGTTTCTTCAGCCTTGGTAAGGCAACCAGTATTGGAGAAGGCAAAACTCTGAATTCAAACTCGTCTTAGAAAAAGACCTCTCACATCCCACCCATTGCAGAGGTGTTGGCTAAATAATTAAAATGCTTAAACCAATTTAGGATAATATAATTAGATATTGCTTCAATTTCTTGCAATTTGGTGAAATCTGAAAGCAGCTTCAGTAGCTTTGAGATCCAGTTTAAAATAATCCATCAAAATCACAATAACCTCAATATCTGGATCCTGCATCTAAAACTGAATATTATGGATGAAATGATCTATGAAGTGAAGTTGGCGACCGACCATAGTCGAGGGCGACCAGAAGGCTCCCTTTTCAATAGCTACTACACCAAGGTATAGGGGAGGGCGCTACTCCTTTCCCTGGATTGCTCCACTTTACCCTTGATATGTACCTTATATTGCTGAGTGTTAAGCAAGGAGGTATCAAGTACCATTTTTAAAGTCTTTGGTATGACGTGACCTAGGATTGAACGCAGGTCTCCCAGACCCAATGGCGAACACCCTACCTACTAAGCCAATGGGCCAGTTCAAATGATCTATAATAATTGTCATTTGTGGAATGAAAGATATCCTTTTGATGTAGACTTGAAATGAGCTTTTGAATAAAGTTTTATATCCTTTAATGAGTATGTGTATATGTATCTATTTACTCAACCCTTCCACTATGGGCAGGATGTGACACCAGTTCAATTTTTCGTGAACTTTGAATTCAGTTTTTGTTTTCTTAGTCTCGTTGCCTAAACAAGGCTAAAGAACTTAGTCTGCCTTACAATTTACCCATTGCTGAGAGTAAAAGAGATGGATTCATGCCTTTCCCAAGGGAATTAGGATAAAGTAAAATACGAACAGTCTTGTCCAGGTTTTGAACTTGGATCTTGGATTTCATTTCCAGCAACGATAATGATTGCACTGAGAGTGGGTTTTGAATAAAGGTCTTTATCTCTAACTTATACTGGTAGATTTCTATAAAATAATAAATAGAAATTACTTTTTGCGTAAATGCCATGAACAGGATGTAAATCAACATTGAAATCTTTTCCTAATTAATTGGTAGTTGTTGGATCAGTAAATATTGATGGATCCACCAAAGAGTGTATTTAAATTTTATATAACAATCATCATTTATGTCCAAATATACCAAAAAATATGACAACTTAAAACTGGTTAATCTTGTGCAAAAAAATGAAATCCTGCTAATAGAAAATTCTACCTACCTTGATATTTATTTTGAAATCTTTGGTTGAATATGTATGTATATATAGACAGAATCTGGCATTGAATGACCTACAAAGGTTGATATGCCATAAAATCCAACCAACCAAATATAGTTGGAAGAACAGAAAATTTTTTTTAAGCTTTTCTTTGTGAAATTTTTACTGTGTGATAAAAGTTTAAACTTTAGTCACAGCAATGAGGCTAGAGTACATCGCCCCAGTTTTTTTCTTTATCCTCTCTTGTTCAACTCTTCTCATTTGAGAGACCTTATAATTATTTCATATATATCTATGTGTGTGTATGGATATATATATATATATATATATATATATATATATATATAATAAAAATAAGTGGAAAAATGGATGTCAAACACTTAGAATGGGTTGAGTAGTAATATTTTGATCTTTATTCAAGGAAGAAGTTCTTCCTTGAATTAGGAAGGAAATATTAATACTAAACCCATTGTAAGTGTATAATTTATTCACTTTACCACTTATTTTTATCATCTAGTAAGACTCACCAAAATCTACTATTTCTCCATATACATATATATATATATATATATATATATAATGTGTGTGTGTGTGTGTTATATTTTGACCCCTCGCCCCGGCCTAAAAATGCTATTCCAAGGTAATACACCGGAAGGAAGTGACACATTCCAACGGCCAGTAATCGAAAGAGATCGCGTGGGCGGATTAAGGCTTATGATATGGGAAAAGGTGAGGGTCTCATTGTGCCATTACAGTCATGCACCGGAAGAGAGTAACCTCTGAACTGCATGACAGTTATTTCCACTTGATGACGATTAAACATCCGATTCAAAGATCCAGTAGGCGATCGTGTGGGCGTTGAGTTATTATTTAGCTCAGTTGAGTTTGGGTCCCAGAGTAGTTGCCAGCAGACTCCCAGAGAGTTAGAGACAAGATTTGGTAGGAAAGGCCACACTCGACCGAGGGGGACCTCGGAAACTCCAAATGCAGTTGCCAGCAGACTCCCAGAGGGTTAGAGGCGAGATGTGGTAGGGAAAGCCACACCCGACCGAGGGGGTTCTCGGAAACCCCCGATGCAGTTGCCAGCAGACTTCCAGACAGCTAGAGACCAGATGTGGTAAGGAAAGCCACACCCGACCGAGGGGGCACTCGGAAAACCCCCGATGCAGCTGCCAGCAGACTCCCAGAGGGTTAGAGACGAGATGTGGTAGGGAAGGCCACACCCGACCGAGGGGGACCTCGGAAACCCCCGAAGCAGTTGCCAGCAGACTCCCAGAGGGTTAGAGACGAGATGTGGTAGGGAAAACCACACCCGACCGAGGGGGCACTCGGAAAACCCCCGATGCAGTTGTCAGTATAATTCCAGACAGTAGAGACCAGATGTGGTAAGGGAAGGCCACACCCGACCGAGGGGGCCCTCGGAAAGCCCCGATTGAGTGGACCCCAACATCAGGAGAACAAGACACAATGTGACGGTCATAACAGTGGGGTCAAAATATGAAGTTTACGTTCGGTCTCCAGCATCCTCTCACATGCTAACCTTTCGAACCCTTGCAATAAAGTGAGAGGTGAATATTTTTCTAAAGAAGTCTTCTTGTATCTTCCTTCCTGCATCTTAATTGTTCTTGCGTCCTTTATTCCTGCGTCCTTGTCATTGTGTTGTTGTGAATTATTCTACATATATATGTGCACATACGTAGATGTGAATCTGCATATGTGACTATATAACATGTGTGCTTGATTGATGGTTCTTTTGCAGTTGATTTTTTTGTGTTTTGTTGGATTTAGTTATATTTTTCTTCTTTCTTTCTCAGTTTTTTTGTTCCTCCAGATGTCCCACTATGAATATACTTTTATTTACAAAAACATCAACAATATATTGAACGTAATAGAAAAAAAAATTTCAAAGATAGAATTTAAATGAAAAAAAAAAATGAAAGTTATCTGATACCATTCTGAGAATACCATTGGGTATCTCATTTTAAAGTCGTTCAGTAAGCTCTGCTTTCCAGTTAAGACTAAGTAATAAGTTAGGATTCATTGGGTGTCTCATATCAGTGGCCTTGTGCCATATAAAACCAAGATTAAGAAATAACTTTAAAAAATGGGAATTGTTCATCTGGACCTTTTGGATTATGCATAAATATTTTTGTAAATTTCTCCTCAAAATTTATTAGAAAGATATTATTTCTTTTAGGCTTTTTTTCTATTTCAATATGTTAATATCATTATTTTCAACTGGCTTTAAGTTGGTTTTCAGAATTATTAATAAAAATTATTAATTTAATGATCTTTTAATTAGATACAACCAAGTAGTCTTCTTTATTGGTTGGTTTGGTTTTGGTTGTCAATCCTCATTGGGTTATTTTATGATAAAGTCAGTTTTAGATTTTGTAACTAATTATATGGTTTCAAGTAATTAATTAATTCTTGTTCGTAAACAATCATAAGTATGTATTTGCCCAACCTCTTCACCTGAATTAGAATGTGACGGAAAGGCACTGTTTAAGCAGAGTACAACTGATTTGAATTCAGTTTTCCTTCTCATGGACTGGTTGCCTCATCAAGTCTGCATTACTATTTATTGATTGCTGGGGGCTGAAGAGATGGATTAATGCGTTTCTAAAGGGCATTAGTATGAAGTGAAATGAAAACACCCTCATCTGGGTTCTGTAGCTTCAAGTAAATATTCTTAATTCAAATAATTTGCTCACAGTTGTATGGTTTCAAGTATTCCTAGCTAATAGAAATAATTTGCTCTCAGTTGTATTTTTTAAGTATTCCTATCTAATACTAATAATTTGTGGTTAGAGTGTTTGCCAATGGCCCAAGAGACTTGGGTTCAGTCCCAGGTTGAGACATACCAAAGACTCAAAAAATGGTACTTGATGCCTCCTTGCATTATAAGGTACAGATCAAGGGTAAAGTGGAACAATCCAGGGAAAGGACTAGTGCCCTCCCCTACACCTTTGTGTAGTAGCTATCGAAAAGGGAGCCTTCGGGTCACCCTCGACTATGGTTGCCAACTTTGCTTACTTACTATAGATAGATGGTTTCAATTAATACTCATAATTTTAATAAAGATCTATTGAACACATTGTTGAGACCCGAATGGGTACTACTACTAGGGGTTTGAGAGAACCTTAGAATAATGGGAATTAAAGGTTACACTACACTCCTCAGGGTTTTAGTGTCATACTCAGGAAAACTCTTTTAGGAGGAGGCGGTTTACTCCTTTGTAATGGGGTACAGTCATATTCTAAGTCCCACTGACTGGATGATATTTTAAACAGGTAAACACTTACTGACAATAACAATGTTTTAAGAGGCAATATATTAAGATTCACTGTCAATTTGAACAAGTAAATATATTATACATACTTGCAATATCAATGTTTTATTGTAAAAAAAAATCATTTTAAACTTGATTCCAAATATATCTGTTTTAACCATAGATCATAGATGGGATCCTAAGAAGTGCTCTGAGTCAGAATGGACCTGGGAGTAATTGCAATGAAAGGGTACTCCACATTCCCCAGAGCTCCAGAACTTGAACCTCCCAACCAGGTTCAATTAACTGTTCTACCCGGGACAACTCTTATGTTTTTTTTATTTTTATTTTTTTTAAATGTCTTCGACATGTCCAAAGGATAAGATAAGTATTTTAAACCCTGACACCAAGGACATATGGTCCCTTTCTGAAGTGACTTGAAATGAGAATTTTTCTTATCTAATTGCTTCAAGTATCAAAGCTTTCTGTCTCGTTAAGCTTTTTTCTTAGATGTTGGTAGATGGGTTTCAAGATAAGTATTAAGTAAAAGGGGGAAACAATGATGATCATGTCTTTGCTCTAATAATAAGACAGGCCTCTGTTTAAGTAGAGACAAATACCTGCCAAAAAGAATGATGTGAAATGCACCAGTCATTTGTGCAGTACATTTGCCCTTAGTCCTGTCGATGATGATGATGGAAGGAATGATCCTTCAAAATAAGACATGAAGAGAGGAAATTGTTATTGAATCATTATTGGTATGCAACATTATTACTTAGATCGTATCATCCAATCAGCATATAAAGTGCATGCCCATATTTCAGTCAGGTTTGTAGGTTTGGTGTCGACAAGGGAGGACGAGAGATGAAAAGAGGTGGGGGATGAAAAAAGGAGGAAGAAGCGGGTGGTCAAGCTTGGACCAGTGATGCAGAAAGACCTTTGCAACAAATTGTCATCGGTTAATAGGTGTCTGGCGTTTGGCGTTCAATGGGCTGCTTATTGTGCTGTTCGGTATACTGAAGACGTTATTGATCCCATAAAGACAGGGTTTAAGCTGGCTATTGGTATGTAACTGAAGCTCATCAATCCGCTCAGAGATGACCTATTATTGTCTGGGTAGTTGGTCTCTTAATAGGCGCTCTCTAGCCTTGCAAGTGACATGGGAGAACTGTATAAATCATTCGGCAATTGATACACGTAGTTAAGCAATTACATGCAGCCCTGGAAATCAGGTTGGGCGGGACATTGATTGCCCAGCATCTATAAACAGTGATTTTCAAAATTGGTTTTGTTTGGCTATTGCTCATTTGGTAGCACTCAAGATGGAAGATTCCAATCGTTAAGAAACAATTCCTGCTCCTGTCCAATTGACAGTGTTTAGGGATTGATTGAAAAAAATGATTGACTTGGACTGAGTCACTTGGAGAAAGAAAATGAATTTTAGAGGAGAAGTCAGCACAAAGGAAAATAATTATGATGACTTATTCTTAAATATTTGAAATAAGCCCAGCTTTGAAGGAGAGAATATTTCAAAAGTACAGGGCCGGATTAAGTCCTGTAGAGACCTTAATCCCTTGGAAGATTATTATGCTTCCCATTACTACATGTAAAGTCTGCAGATTCTTTTACTTATTTTTTTTAAAAAGCAAAGACATTTAATTTGAACGAAATTCATTATATGGCTGATAATTTTAATTAGCATTACTTAATTATAAAAAATAATGATAATTATATTTTTGTGCACACCCTTTTCTGGACCTTGGTTCAGCTGCACTAAAAGCTCCATGGTAATATCGAAGTTGAAAAATCTCAGTAGTGCCTCCACCTTTGCTTGATGCTTATTTTACAATAATGGTTAATTCAACCCTATTGAAGTGACATGTCCAAATTGAATTTCATCTCCATAGTTTGTGAGATCAAGTGTTGATATTTGAATTTTGAAATACACTGACAGAAAATAAAATCATTACACTCTGAATAAGCATCTAAATTTACATGCAGATAAATAAACATTAAAATGATATTGCTGGATTACAATCAAGGATCATATCCACAGATCAATACATGAACAGGTTCCAAAATAAGGGCAGTATCAACAATGCAGATAATATATTTGGATGATAGTAAATGATCTCATATACAGGTCAATATGTGCATAGGTTCCAAAATAAGGGCTGTATCAAGAATAGAGATAATATAGCTGGATTACAGTAAATGATCTCATATGTGCACAGGTTACAAAATAAGGGCTGTATCAACAATACAGATAATATAGCTATATTATAGTAAATGATCTCATATACAGATCTATATGAGCACAGATTCCAAAATAAGGGCTGTATCAACAATAGTGATAATATAGCAAGATTACAGTAAATGATCCCATATACAGGTCAATATGTGCACAGGTTCCAAAATAAAAGGTGTATTAACAGTAGAGATAATATAGCTGGATTATAGTAAATGATCTCATATACAGGTCAATATGTGCACAGGTTCCAAAATAAAGGGTGGCTCAACAATAGCGATAATATAGCTAGATTACAGTAAATGATCTCATATACAGGTCAATATGTGCACAGGTTCCAAAATAAAGGGTGGCTCAACAATAGCGATAATATAGCTAGATTACAGTAAATGATCTCATATACAGGTCAATATGTGCACAGGTTCCAAAATAAAGGGTGTATCAACAATAGCGATAATATAGCTGGATTACAGTAAATGATCTCATATACAGGTCAATATGTGCACAGGTTCCAAAATAAGGGTAACTCCTGATTTTCAAATTCTTGGAATTTATTTCTTACCTATAATTTTTTACAAGAATAAATTTTAATTATATTTATAGGGAGTTACTTTTCGAACACTGCAATTTTAATTATGGTTACAGTTTTAATAAATCTGGAAATGATTATTGTAAAGAGTTAGGTAATAATAATATTAGCTAATAATATTGGTTTTGATTATATCATATTCCTCTAATAATATAAAAATCATGCTATCTTTGGTTAAGAAGAAAATTAATATTGTATTAAAGAATTATTTGGGCTGTACTTATTTTATTCATTTAAGGAAAAAAATTTTTCTTATTAATCACATAAAACTCGATGCCCGTAATGATGATGTTTTGTATTTACATCATCTTGATGGGCATCAAGTTTCATGTTTATTAATAAGAAAAAAGATGTTTTTTTTATATTTTGAAATTTTTGTTTATTGTCCTTCAATCACAATCTTCCTTGTCAACTGACCTTCCTAACAATTGCAAAAAAAGAAAAGCAATTGTTTGTGCCAACAGTTCAAGCATCTTTTTAAACTGCTGTTTATCACGGATACTGCCTTAAAACCAAAAAATGTTGCTTTTCTTTGATCTGAGCAATTTATGAAAAAGAAGCTTAACAGGTTTATTTTTGGTTTACTTTATTTGTAATTTTAGAAAAATATATTTGATTTTTTCTTAATACATTTCTTTAATATTAGCAAATAATACTTTAAGATTGAACGACTGATTTGTATTCACCCCCGCAAAAAAAAGAATATCCTAGATTCATAAGGTTAATTATTATCTAAAATAAGATCACTGATTAGTGCGTTGGAATTGAGGCCATATCTAGATTTTATCTTTGATGACATGATTGAGAAGAGGAATAAAAAGTAAAAGACTGACCCCACAGAAGTCCATTCAGTATATTATTAATGATTATCATTCTATTATATAAGCATTTATTGGGGATTTTGGGCTGGGACATAATTACTTAAGTGTAGATTTATTGAAAATAAATAGAAATATATTTTCTGATATCAATTACAGCTTAAAAAATACACCAAAGTTGACATGCTTAATTTTTTTGGGAAAAAAAAACAGACATACCAAGAAAAAAAAATGAAATAAAGTTTTAAAAAACCAACAAAAAGGTAACATTTGACTCTGAGAAAACAGAAAAAATTTTTACCCCTAAATTTTTTGAAAAACAATAAAAACAAACAAAAAAAACACCCCACGAAAAAATAAACAAAATTTTTTAACCAAAAGAAAGAAAAAAAACCCACACAAACTTCGAGAAAAAAAAAAGAAGTAATATTTGGCATTTGGAACGCTGAGAGAATTTTTACCAGCAAAATTCTGGAAAGAAAAAATGAAATCATGTTAAAAAAAAACCTTAATTTTATGTATGTTTTATTTTTAAGTAACCTTTGCCCTCTTGGATGCAGAGTAAATTGTCCAGATTTATTTTATGGGAAAAAATAGCATCATCAATGCTGAGAAATACAATAATTTCTAACACTGATGTGAATTGTGAGGACCTTTTATGTAACTGTTTTAGTGAAGTAGTTAATAATTCAAAAATTATATTTTTAGTTTTAGCTCTTGAGAGATTGACTCTTCAAATAATTTGAATTGATCTACATTGCAAATAAATATTTTACTTTCTCTCTTGAGATTTAAAATTTTCACTTTATTTTCTATTTATTCGGTCAGTTGGTTGGGAATTTGGTCATTGATAGAAAATGAAAAAAATTGTCAGTTTAAACAGTTTAAAAAAATCATAATTTTAATATCTTCTTTTATCTATTTATTTTTTCTCTCATATCAGTTTTAGATAACATTTCTAGTGATTAATTTGGACTGTTTCTAGGTAGATTAGAACTGATTAGTATCTGGGGTGGGGGGAATTGGTTAAAACTTTGATTAGTGCATATGTACTCAAAGGTCATTAAGTACTCTCTTTTTTTTTCTTTTTTTTTATCTGGACTTTAGATTTTAGAGTTGGTGACAGGATGGATATTCATTTAGTTATTCTAATCTGGTGAGGATTAGAAATAAGCCTATGTCATTTGAATCACATAATTAGAATATCTAGACATCTAAATTGAAGAGTGGAATTTTTATGTAACATAGATAAAAGTATATGTTATGTATGTTAGTATTATATATATTGGCATGTAGATGAAGGACATCAGTATATATATATATATATATATATATATATATATACAGTGTGTCCCCCCAAAAAAATTTATACCGTCTCCTTAAGCAGATAATGCTTTTTAATCTAATCTTTTGTAATAGTAAAGTGTAAAAATAACAAATTTTAAGAAGGTGAATATGTGTTAGAAATAATAGTTAAGGACGGATCAATGAGTCCATATTTTGATCTGAAATTTTCATTCTATGATTCTTGATCTGAGCAATCAATGGAAAAAGTGTTAAGTTAGAGTGAAAATGGAATATTAGCATAAAATATTGTACTCGAAATTGCAGCATACAAGTCAAACTCACAATTCTGTGTTAGACTTACTGTATAGGTTGACCACCCAACTCCCACCCTCACCAAACATACAGTAGGCTACTAGCAGATCAAAATGTACTCAGTAGGCCTAAATAAGGATAGGCTACGATAACTTGTAGCAAAAACCAAACAACTATAATGTCTCATTAAAATGACATTATCTCAGTTGTGTATTGTAAACATTATTGTTCTTTGAAAACAATCATATAGGAAAAAAGCAAATCACATAGGAATTTATAATCTATTGCTTTATCATGAAATTGCTTGAGGAAGAATACACTGTTGTTGTCTGACTGGCTGCTTGGGTGCTGTAACCTTCCAGTTAGAGTTTACAGCCAGTGCATTAGCTGTTGAAAATGGTGTGTGTTAGAGTATAATACTTTATTTATATTACAGTTTCCTTATTTCATACTAATGTTAGAGTTAATTTGTTTAGTATATTAAGCAAACATGAGTTAAAGTTGTGAATATTTGTAGCAGTCAGCTTGAATTCAGCTAAGTGGTGTATATCAGTTATTAGGCATACTGTTCCTCTAGTTGAACACTCTGCAGTAAAGGTTTGGATTTTAGCTCTTCTGAAGAAGTTGATCCCTCGTTTCGTAGAGGCCTTATTCAGGCTTAAAAAGTCAACTTGTATGCTGCAGTTTACAGTTTATCCTTTTGTGTAGGGTAAATTCTAAAGATTTCATTTTTAGGCCCAAAATTGCCATTGATCTAATATGATGATTTTTAAGGTTGTAAGCATAAGAGGAGTAATCCTTGGCCTAAAAAAATGTATTATATAAAATAATGATTTTGTAATTGTAATACAAAGATTATCTTATTCATAAGAAGATACAAATGTTTTCCTCAATACATCACTACTGCTCTATTTTTACAGCTTTGGATTTTCTGACTGTATCTTTAGTACTTCTTCACTATCATTACTCCCAAGTCCACTCTAACTCAGAGTGGTAATATTTGTTTGGGTCTTATATATGGGTTAAATAGAACTATTTGAAAATGATTTGTATGAGATCAGAATAGTTGATGCTTTATAGATGTAAATTTATATTCTATATGTAAAAAAAAAAGTTATTAAAAAAAACTATATAAGACAATTAAATAGGAACATACAATAAATATGATTCCCTAACCTCTTGATTTGAAATAACCCGAGACATGCTAACATACCATTAAGATTAATTGCTATCTTTTATCAGGCTTTAAATTTGTTGATGTATTTAGCCAATGTTTCTGCCACCGGCAGGATGCAACAAAATGTAAATTTTTTAAGTGGAGTAAAGCTGGCTGGAATTCACTTTCTCTTCTCTTAGACTGGTTGCCATACCAAGGTTAAAGAACCAGTGTATCCTACTATTTAATACCGAGTATGGGGAGAAGATTTGGATTCATACCTTTTCCAAGGGAAATGCGAACTTCCTTGTCTAGGATTTGAACTCAGATCACAATTCTTTTTCCTATGATGATAACTATTAATCAATATTGCTTTGATTTTGTTGCAGGTCCTACTTAAGTATATTGAGTATATGTTAGAGTGAGTCAAAATTTTGGTTATCATTTGGTACATGCTAGTTTTTGGCATATATATCACAGGACCAAAACAGTTCAAGTTATGGCAGATACCCACTTTGGTTGGTTCTATCATGATAGTTGGTGTGCTGACATGTTGTGCATTGATTCACTCAGTGTATGATTTGAAAGCTGCATAGATGAATGTATAACATACTCTAATTTGGGAACTTAGGCTTTATGAGTTTGAACTTTGTCATGGCACTGTGATGGAAGCAACCAAAAACATTTCTTGTGTAAAAAAAGAAGGTATAGTTAATCACAGTGCAGTAATCAGAAATTTCGCGATCAGGCAAAGTCATATAAGCCTAAAAGTTTGGATTTTGTGGCTCTGCTCTAATTTATGGAGGAAAATCTGGCAAGTAGCACTTGGAGAGTATCAGGTGATCTGAGCATCTCAAAGTTCAGTGTGGTTCATTTCTTTCACTACATTAGCAAAAGCATCTAGAGCTGCTGCTGCTATTGTGCCTCACATTACCAAAATCTTTAAAAAAAAAATTTGACTCTTCTTTTTAATTTAGATTTTTCTTTTTTCAATACCTTTGGAAATATATTTTCTTCCTTCATGACAGAATTTGTGATCAGGTCTACATCATTTTTTTTTTTTTTTTTTAAATATTTCTGATTCTCTGACTGGCAATAAGCTCAATATTTTAAAAAAGACAATTGAAGTTCAAATGGTTTTGGACAAAAAAATGTCATTCACTGACCTCTTTGTTTTAGTAGCATAACATTTTCAAAGTTCACCATTCAACTGACAATGAGAAAACTGATTAAAATGGGTGTTTTTAGTTATTTATTTTTATAATGTCCTTTGATTTTGATTTAGTTTTTGTCATTATCTACGCATAGCTTTTATATTGATATTTAAATCCTTACCTCCCTGTGAAGAGATAGCTGATAATACCCTCCAATTCAGCTATAGATAAGAAAATATGCAGAAATATGCACTTCTTAAGAATTCATGCACTTCTGCTGGTATATTACCATTTAAATCTTATTGTGTAATGGTTATTGTCATAGGAAATGTACAGCAACCCAAGTTCAAAACCTGGATGAGGCTGTTCACATTTCACATTCTGCTAATACCCTTGGAAAAGTTAAGCATTCAACTATTTGCCCTCTAGCTATGGGTAAATGATAGGACAGACATAGTTTTTAACCTTGATAAAGCAACTAGTCTATGTGAAGAAAAACTCTGAATTCAAATCTGTTAAACACTGCTTGAAAACTGGCCTTATGTCCCATCCTGCCTGTGGTTGAGGGTTTCAGTAAATACATAGAATAAGATCTTTTGGAAGTTCGTCTGCTCATTTGAATTCATCACTTTTATGAAAAGTAGTTCAAACAATTAAAAGATTTGAAAGTTCTAAAAATCAAGTTAGTATTTAGATTAAATATAATAAGAATTGTTTTATGCTAAGATATAAAAAATCATTATTGAATCTGTTCATATCTATCTATCCATAGCTGTCAGTCTGTCGATACAAGTCTGTTCATATCTATTATCTATGCTAATATGTTAATATCTATCTCTATTGAACATCATGCTCAGCTGTGTACACATCTTGAAGTAAATTTTGATATCTATTTAAGATTCTATCTTGATATCTTCTGATTTTCTGATAACACCATACACACAAACACACATATATATATATATATATATATACCAACTCCTCCACTCAAGCAGGATGTAACATGAGGGCAATTTTTTAAGCAGAGTTTGACAGATTTGAATTCAGTTTTACTTGTAGATAAGTTACTATGACAAGCGAATTGGCAATTTCACTGCTGTATAAGACTCTAGTTGATTTCCTCATGCCTTGCTGTGTATAAATATTGTTGTATTTCTGACTACATTACATCTACTAATCAGCATTTTTTACCTATGGGTAAATCCCTGTATAAAGACTTAATAGTTTTTATTCTTTTAATATTGATTCATAAGATAGGCATTGATTATCATTTGTAGCAGTTATCAACACAGCCTACCCAGTCTCATCTCAAACATTGATATTGTTTGCAAAAGGGGATCTATCAGTCACTGGATGGGGTCACAATTGCATAAGCTGTGGATCAATACCACAAATAGGGGGGAAAAAAAGATAAACGAATTCCCGGACACAAATATATTATCACCATAATCATCATCATGTCATGCCGCCAACACAGATATCCCTGACCCTTTTTTGCCACTCCTCCCTATCATTCATCGCTACTGGCAGGTCTTCGGGGCTACATCCCATATCCTCACAGAGCTGCTGTCTGTAGGTTTGAACTGGTCATCTTGCTTTTGCTCGGCCATATGAGAGGGTCCATAGGAGTACATCACTTATGAACTAGTCCCTTCTTCTCCAGAATTGTCCTGCATGTCTGGTTCATCTGACTTTGATAGTTTTCGTGATGGTAGGTGACCATACAGTTGGTGCTTTATGGGGTGTTGCCTCCAGGGCTTGTTTAAAATTGCTCACAGCATTCTTGTGTAGTTGCTGTCTAGCTGTTTCTCCAGCCGTGGCGATTTTTATTGATGACAATTTCTTTTTTGGTCTATCTTGGTCAGTGGATGCACGTGACACTTGTCCATATGAACTTAGATCGTGATTTCTCACAATCTTGATATGGATGTAAGACAAAGAATTGATCAGTTCCAGTGTGGGGAGTGTCCCCTTGGCTGATGTACTAAACAGTGATATTGTAGTAAGTGAGTTCAAATCCCATTAATACTATTAGGTTCATTTTTTCTGACTAATACCCTTGGGAAAGGCATGAGCCCTCTTATCCCCCAACTATGGGTTAAATAATACCACTGCTGTTGTTCTATAAATATGGCTTTGGAAGTAAATAATCATATGCCAATAAACAAAGAATCTAAACCAAATGTGGTTGGTTGTCTATCCTGTTCTATATCTAAAAGCCAACTCCTAATTCTGCTGTCAGTTCTTTTTGGTAGAAGAGTCAGTCCAATAGTCAACCTGATCATCACTGGTTGCTACTTATCTGATTGCTTTCTTAAATATACATGGTCCAACTATTTTTCCTAGATGGATCCTCCAGATCTAAAGTACTTCAGAAAATGATATCTTGGCCTATTAAGTTCTGACAATTACACAAGAATGCTGCGTGCAATCCTGAACAAGTCCTGGCAGCAACACCCCACAAGACACCAACTGTGCGGCCACCTGCCCCCTATCACGAAAACTATTCAAGTTAGGCGAACCAGACATGCAGGACATTGCTGGAGAAGCAGAGATGAACTCATAAGAGATGTACTCTTATGGATCCCCACACACGGCCGCGCAAAAGCAGGACGACCAGCACGAACGTACATTCAGCAGCTATGTGAGGATACAGGTTGTTGTCCTGAAGACCTACCTAGGGCGATGAACGATAGGGAGGAGTGGCGAGAGAGGGTCAGGGATATCCGTGCTGCCAGCACGATATGATGATGATGATGATACTAGTTCTGAAGACTGAGCTTTATTACAGACATTAAAACCTAACCCTTTCATACCTTTGAGAAATAACCTTTATTTTGTCAAAATCTGCTCACCTTTTTAACTTGTTCAGCTATCTTTTTGATACTACTATACACACACAGACATGCACACTACTTATGCCTACACACATCTGCAAAGATACACTAACACACATATCTATGTACATGCATATATATTCATAGAAATACACTTACATCTACATGCATATATATTATTTCACCTAATAGACACCCAAAAACATAAGTGCTTGTAGTGTCACATTCAAACTTTCTGGTGATTTAAAGGTTTTGAAGTATTATTTTGTTGTTTTTTTTTAAATGTAGCTGCAAAAAGGTTAATAGAAAACAAATAAGGTTGATAAAATAACTCAGGGAAAAATGATAAATTTAACAAAATTAAAGAACATCTCACACGACATGATTTCTTTATTCTTACTTTACTTTTCTTTTGCCATAATAAAAATCAAGGACTTAGCATTCTACTTAATTGACCTGAAATACCAAATTCAAAGAGGCCAACTCACCAGGAAGTACTTCTCCATTGTACTGACAAAAATTGCTTCAATCCCTGATGTCTGTGGCAACCCAATAATGGAAATGCCAAAGAAGCTGGGCAGTTTTTGTTCATGATCCCTGATATTAAAAAATAACTATCCTTTTGGAATACACTGACTGTATCCTCTGAAGAAGGGGTAAGACCAGGCACCAAAAGAGGGAGTCCTGGGTATAAAAGTAAACTGTATCGGCTGGTAAGGCTCCAGTGCTGAAGATCTGAAGAGTGGAGAGTCACTCCCTCATTGCCAGTACTCCTCCATCTACCCTAATGCAGAGTGTTTGTACCTATTAGAATCTAATCTATATGTCTGATAGATCTGTTTAAAAATTATTTGTATAAGATGAGAAACTTGAAACAATACAACTGTATCTATGCAAATATTTGTATTTGATCGGAATACTTGATATCATATAACTGTGTGCAAAAACCTCTTAAGAAGCAATTACACAAAAAAAATGTGAATATAAATGTAAAAGGACAGAGATTCCCTAACCTCAAGGCATAAAATAAGCCTAGGTTGGTTGATATACCATTAAAATCAATCCTTGTTTCTTTTAGCTGTCTATTATATAAATACCTATGGTGGATTTTCAGCTGGGACATAATTACTTTATTGTAGATTTAATTCGATTAAATGGAAATGTTATATTTTCAGACATAAAGTATGCTTTGGCCCCAGGAATATTTTCTAGTATTGGCTTGCAAAAAAGAAAAAGCTACACAAAAAATGTGAATATAATTGTACACTGAATGTGATTCTTTAACCTCTATGCATAAAATAAACCTGAACAGGTTGAGATGTTATCAAAATCATTCTATCTGTTGTTTGAGACTGATTTTTATATTATTATTGGTTCTGTTAACAATGAAAGCAGTAAAATCCTCATTATTATTCTCTCAATGATGTTGTTTTACAGACGACCATAACATAGTTTGCCAATTCTATTTAGTGAGAAATGATATCAGTCTTTCCTGCCAATTAGCAACCTCTTTCTCTCTCAAATTGGCATTAAGAGTTCTAAAAGTCATTCCTGTCTAATATCCTCATCACCTTCTTTAAGTTAATCCTCAAAGTTTTCAGCCTCCGAAAAATCTCTTTCTCTAAAGATCAAAAGTTTAGCATGCCACTTCCTTCCTTACTCCACTCGCCACACCTTCCACCACCCTCTATATCTCCTATTTTTTTCCCACCTCTGCCCCATCCTTAGCAGTTACCAGGTCAATATACTTGAGTGAGTCGAAAAGTGAAAACCTATGACAGTACAAGGCAAAGATGGTGCCGAAGCCAAAGCCCTGTGTGATGGGAAGTTGCTGTTACTGCCACAAGCAAATGAGTGAATAAGCGGGATAATGTGGACTGAGAGAAGGGCCAGGAGGAATGCTTCTCCTCAAATACACCAACCAGTTCTGTCAACTGTGAAATTAAATGATGGTAACGCCATCTGTGTCCTGCCACCTGTACTTAGTTGTACGGCCTCTGGCCAAAGTGCTTGCATGCACGCTTGCCGAGTGCTACTGCTTCACCACATCTTTACCCACCCCCTTCCCAAAGCATCGCTCACCATCAAAGTTCGTCTCCGATCGTGTAACCTTTAACTGGTGCACATATTCTCATTAGCCTGCAAATCCAGGTAAGCGTGTACACCACAGAGTATCTTTACTGGTCGGTGTTGGGCGGGGTGCGCTTTCAGCAAATTGCAGCAACATCAGTGTTGAAAGTAAAAGACAAGGACACTGAAATGTCATCTCTTCTACATTTGACATTTTTATTTATTTATTATATTTATTTATTTGTATTTATCCTTTTCTGTTATTTTGTTCACTAATTTGAAACGAACTTTATCTTTTTATTCATTTTAAACTTTGTTTTTGATATTAGTATTATCCAAATCTTGATAGCTGTCACTCTACATCCTTCGTCAATGAATTGAAACAAATACCTGATGAATAATAGAGCCTATTAATGAATTGGTCTCGTTTTCTTGGATTTTATGCATAGTTGATATTTATCGAGAGAATTAGAAAGCAATTGTGTGCATTACACAATTCGATAACAGTTGAACAGTGACATTTTGTTGTGATGTCTACAATTTAAAGTTTATTGCATGTATACCAAGAGAGGTAACATATTTCAAACAGTCATTGCTCACCATTAATAATTATATATTCTCATACATGTAAATCCTTGATTTATGGCCAGAAAATCTTTAATCTACTCTGATGGTAGGGTTGAGAATACACTTATGTTATCTCCTGCTAAGGAGTAAGATACCCTTCAAAAAGGGTGTCCTGGTGTGGCTCCACTTTTGAAGATTTGTGAAGTGTGGAGTACTTCCTTTATTGCCATTACTCCCAGGTTCACTCTGACTTGGATTAATATTAAGAGTTGAGTCAAATAGATATGTTTAAGAATTATTGTACTAGTTAGGTGTATTTGATACTGTGTAACTGTGTATAACTTAATTGTATTAGAAATAGTTACTTGAAGCTATGATTCTTGACTAAGGATTATTATTATTAGGTGCATGAAGCCATATAAGTGTGTTAAAAATTATTATTATTGAATAGAAATAGTTATTTGAATTCATATAATTATTAGATAGGAATACATGAAAAGATAAAATTACGTGTGAATTATTTGTGTTAGAAAAACTTGAAACTGTATTACATTATTAGTATGACTTAGAAATACTTGAAGTCATAAAATTATGTAGATCTTAGTAATATTAGAATGACTGGAAGCTATTTAGCTGTGTGCAAATTATTTGTATTTGATAGGAATACTTGAAACCATACAACTGAGTAAATGATTTATGTAAATTCAAAATACTTGATATCATATAACTGTGTGCTAAAAACTCTTTAGAAACAACTGCACAAAAAAAAATGTACAATGAATGCAGTAACTTGGCCAATGGTCTGGGAGACCTGGGATCAATCTCACGTCGCGTCATACCACAAACTTTAAAAATTGTACTTGATACCTCCTTGCTTAACACTCAATGATATTAGGTATGTATCAAGGGTAAAGTGGAGCAATCCAGGGAAAGGAGTAGCGCCCTCCCCTACACCTTGGTGTAGTAGCTATTGAAAGGGGAGCCTTCTGGTCGCCCTTGACTACAGTTGCCAACTTTACTTTACAACTTATTTCAAGGCATAAAATAACCTTTGATATTTGATATATTGTCAAAATCAATGATTTATAGAATTTTTTAATGTAAAGTTGTTCCTAGTCCTCATTATATTTAAATTTTAACTTTAAGATATATGGTTGATGGCATTTTTTTTAGGTAAAAATCTGGCCTCTAATATTCAACTTATTTACGAATATTGTTTGCCAATGATCCATGGTCGAATCATACCAAAGACTGAAAAAATAGTACTTGATGCCTCCTTGCTTAACACTCAGCATTATAAGGTGAGGATCAAGGGTAAGTGGAGTGATCCAGGGAAAGGAGTAGTACCCTCCCCTACATGTCAGTATTATAGCTATTGAAAAGGGAGCCGTTGGGTCACCTTCCACACTACTTGATTAATTAATTAATTAATTATTGGATTAATTTAAATCTTCTCATGGCATGGTTATCTTATATGTACAAAAATTCAACCAAGTGTTTGAATCACAATTTCATTGCTGTTATTAGAATAAGAACCAAAAGAAATAATCTGAGAACAACTTTGTCTTAGGGTGTTCAGCCTTCTGTTCATAATACCAGCTCATTCATACCAGTTGATATTTGGATGATTTAAAAATATACCTTATAGGTTGTTAGATATAGTTATAACCCGTATTGGCCTAAAGATTTTCACTAAATCCACTTGAAAAAGAGGACAGAACATTAAGAATTAACTCTCTGCTGTCAATCCATTAAAAAGAAAAAGCTATGCATCGTTACTACATACCTTATCAGTGAAGTTTAGAATATGCTGACTGTATCTCCTGGATAGAGGAAGACACTTCCCACCTGCCAAAAAGGGTGTGTCTTAGGTATAAAACTAAACTGCTTCTAATTGTTAGATTTGGGGTGTATGTCTTCATTGTCATTGCTCCTATGTTCACTCTGATCCAGTGTGGAAGTGCCTGTTAGGGTTCCATCTGTGAGTTCAGTAGATTTAGTAAAGAAATATTCATATTTGGTAGGTCCATATGCAAAAAAAAACAAAACAACTACGCAAAAATATAAATATGAAAGTAAAATGAATGGGATTCTATAACCAATAGGCATAAAATAACCCTAGATGACTTGACATGCCATTGAAATCAATCAAACAATCTTCACTATATTAAGTCTTTTATTGTCAATATCTGACATGATTTTCTGGAGCCTAAAACATGGGGCTTATAGTATATAGTAAAAAATATCATTTAATTCAAAATTGTGTTGTATAATGAAATTGTTTTGCCGAAGATATTAGTTTTATGGAGTCGATGGTTTAAACATATCTAGAATATTCTTTCTAACTGAGAAGTGAACTTAAGTACTCAATCTTATGTCAATTATCAATCATTTTGATGATGCAAGAATCTCTTAAAAAGCCATTTAATTTGAAGAGAGTAAATTTCATGCAATTGACACACAAGACATTGGAATGGTAAATGGTATAAGGCTTCTTTGTTATTTATTTTATTTATTGTGTTTTAGTAATTGATAGATAAAAATATGTTCATTTGGCCAGATGTTTCAAGATAATTTTTAAGGAAAATGAAGGAGTCTGTGTTAAGAAATTTACCTTAGACCTTTTACTAAGTAAAAGACATCCAATCATCCTTTTCCACATACTTTAAGGTAAATTTTCACAAGTTGTTGGTTTTCAAAGAAATAATGATTTTTTTTAAAAATATAAATGTATAGTGAAAAATTTGAAATAAATGGATGTAATATGATCTTGATGCCATTAGTCTTTTAGGGACTTTGGCTTCTGAGTGAAGGACTTGATAAAACAAAGTGGTCTTTGGCTCTTTGTTATTTGTCAGCCTTGATAAACCAGAAAGGAATTTTAGTTTAGAAATAAATTGAATACTATACTTCCGTGTAGTCAGCTGGTGCTGTAGAGTACACTGACTGCAACTCTGCAGAAAGGTAAGACCCTACCAACCAGTATCTTCGATATGACACCAAACCATCTGATAGTGAGACTCTTGTCCTAGAACTTTGGGGAATGTGGAGTACCCCTTCATTGCCCTTACTCTCAGGTCTACTATGTTGAAGTAGCAGTACCTCTTTATATCCCATCTATTGGTCAAATTGAACTATTTAATCTTTTCTTTTACTTGAAACCATTTAAATGTTTGCAAACAAATAATCAAAGTTTAATTGAATTATTAGAATTATATAGCAGTACTTGAAACCAGTTGTGCACAAATGAACGAATGATATTGAATCGAATAATTAGTGTTAAAAAGCAATACTTGAAACTATTTAACTGTGTGCAAACAAATGAACTCATGTACCATAGCCAGATACGGATATGCGAAACGTACGTAGAATGTTCATGACATATATAAACTTTTTATTACCTTTGAGTTGAAAGGTTCTTCGACAAAAGGAGAGAGATACACATTCTTTCTATTCTGATTTTTCTAGCTGCCCCCCACCCCAAATCTCATGCGATACCTGCCCAAGGCCTTGGCGAGCAAGTGAAAGTCACCTTTCTTCTTCGGACGGCAAGACTCAACGAACTGACTTTTTCAAAATCCCCAAAATCCTCCACGCGCTTCCAGTGCATGACATCACCCGCACTCTGTAGCCCAGTTTCCCATCTGGGCTATTGTGACATCTCTGAGTGACACATCCGTTCCGCCCATGCATGTGAAGACTTGCGTTAATGTTGCACCTAAGTAACCCATGCACTGAGCCGAAAGGTTCTCAGCCTAACTAAACCCAAAGGCATAAAATGAAATCCCTCGGCCATTATATTACACTCAGATTCATATAAAAATAATGTTAGCTACAAAGTAATGATTTACATATCATATGTTTATAATATGTATTTTTATATATATGTAGGATTTGGCATTAAATAACTCACCATGGGTTGATATGCCTAAAAAAAGCAGCAAGCAACCAACTGTGGATATTTCATTATTCTAACAAAAACTGAAAGTGACATTTGCTTTGGTTTATTTTTGCTTGTTTTTTAATGTCAAATTTTGTTTTGATAGAGGTTGTATAATATAATGGGTAGTGATCTAAACTCGTTGATTTTCATCTTGTGCCTGCCCCAGTTGGCTGGGGCTGTTGAATACACTGACTGCATCTCTGCAGATGGATAAGATCCCCCCATTTCAATGAGTGTCCTGGATATAACATTAAACAATCTGATGGTAAGGCTCCAGTAATGCTGGAGGTTAGGGGAATGCAGAGTATCCCTTCATTGCCATCACTCACTGGTCCGCTCTGGCCTGGAGTTACAGAAAGGTTCCCTATCTATGGGTCAATGTGACGTATAAACCGAGTGCAAACAAATGACTTAGGCTAAACTGGTTTGAAATAGAACTAGTTCAAAGTTCTGTATAGGCTCCTGTATTAATAAAAAAAAAAAAACACCTAAAAAAGGCCGGAGGACACATCGGCAAAAACATAGTGAATATAACAATTAAGATGAAGACAATAGTCTGAAAACTGTGAATGATAAAAATGATGAATAGTATATAGAATTATTTGTTTGAGATGTGTGAAATCATTTTACTGTGTGCAAGAAAAAAAAAAGAAAAAAAAGATGAGCTAAATTTAAAAATGTTATCTGCAAAATATGTTTTGAAACCATATATTTAATATATATATATGTATAAAAGGATTTGGCATTAAATAACTTACAAGGGTTGATATGCCATAAAATGAAACTAAATCATCTGGTGCCCTCATACTTTTGACCAGACTAAGCTTAGCTAAGGAAAGAGTAATGTTATATAATGTTATATTTGGAAGAGATGTTCCCCCTTGTGGTTAAGACGAAGAAAATATAATTAGTAAGTTGAGTTTGAATTCCAACTGTGAGAGTTTGTTGTTGCATAGCACTAATGTCCTTTTGAAAGACAGCTTGGTTTCTCTGATCCTGATAGGTAACCAGTCAAAATCAAGTTGACACGGGACAAGCATCTCCATATGTTAAAACCTCTTGTATATGAATTTATATATTATTTATTATTTTGATATTCTTTTGAATATTATATATTAATTTGGATTGTAATTAGTTGATTGTAATGATAGGTGAACCTATCAAGGTTTATTTTATGCCTCTTGGTTAAGGGTTCATGTTATGGTACATTAAAATTGACATATTTTGTATAATGGTTTCTTTCGGGAGTGGGGTGCACATTGTTATATGATATCAAGCATTCCTTTCTTATGCAAATTATTTGCATACAGTTGTATGATTTCAAGTATTCTTATCTAATACTAAAATTTTTCAGACTGATGTGTTAAAAAAAGTAGCTTGAAGCAATAATTGTTTACTAAGGATTATTATTACTTACTTAAAACTAATATATCTGTGTGCAAATAAATGATCATTATAAAATGGAAATAACTTGAAACCATATAATTATTAGTACTAGACAGGAATATTTGAAGCTCAGACTTAGAGAGTTAAGGCCAATTTCTTCCTGTAAGTGAGAAAATATCTTTAACCCTCTCTGTGCTGATTAAATTTCTGCACACTACCATGCAGATACCAAACTAAACAGGGAGGAGTCATCTCCACTATAAGTGAAAAGCCTCTGAGCTTAGTAAACTAGTTCACATACCTCAACAGCAATATCTCATGTACTGAAGGCATAGACTACTATTAACAGGTACTGTATGGATTCACCACCCGGACTCAAATGAAACTTGGGGAGTAAAAGCTAGTTAGGAACTATACAAGAATGCTATCAGCTGTTTTGAAAAAAAATCCTGGAAGCAGCATTCCACAAAACTCTAGCTGTACGGCCATCTTCTTCCCATCTCACAAACCATCAAAGGAAGAGGAATGAGACATGGTGGCATTAAGGATGAACTCATAAATCATTTTCTCTGATTGACTCTTACACATAGACTCACCAATGTTGGTTGACAAGCACAGACTTGAATAACAACTCTCTGTGGATTCTGGATGCAGTCTTAGAAGACCTGCTAAGAGGCAATGGAGATGGATGGAAACAGAGAGCCAGGAAACCATGCTATCAGTGACTTAATAATGATAAAGTTATGTATCCAAATAATAGCTAAAACATTACTTTTTAATCCCTATTCACTATTGTATTCAAATATACCTTGCTTCACGTACAATAAAAGGTTTTTCTATTTTGGTATAAAGTTTCACTAAACCCAACATCATGGAACTACGCTTTCAGAGTTAAACCCTTGAAATTTGCCATTAAAATTACCAAAATGCAAATTGAAGAAATTAACTTCCTCTGTTAAGATTTGTTGTGGAAATTGAGGTTTCACTCGAGTTTCAAACTTAGAAATATGTCCCATAAGACGGTGATGTAACACATTGATCATATGCAAATTAGTTCTCTTTACCTCATTCTACTGACCAGTAAAGATAAGATATGCATACTATGTCCTATGAAATGTGAAGAATTCTGTCGAGGTACCTACTATCAAAAATAAATTTACTTGGTTCCTGTGTCTCAAGTAGATATGAATGAGGCCGAGTATACTCAATTCCTGTGTTGTAAAAGTTGATCTTAGGTCATACTGTATAAAATTATTGATTGATTTTTATGTCATATCAGTCCATCTAAGGTTATTTTATTGCTTGAGGTTAGGGAATCGCACTCATTGTATATTCATATTTACATTATTAGGGCAAAGTCCCGTGCTACCACTTCACGTCGGTAGACTTTAAAGTGATGGCAATGAAGGTGTACTTTACACACTATGCATCTCTGGAATTGGAGCCTCACCATCAGATTCAGTAAATATCTTCTAAGCCTTACTGACAAACAAGACTCTTGTCTTGAATAACTGTCTGATTTTATGTGAGTAAATACAAGACCTCTTCTAAATTAGAAAGATGGAAGATTTAATGTTCACCCCAAAATTATAGTAAAAATTTCGAATTGAATATAACTATTTGACAAAGAATTTTATTCATGTATGTAGTAATCTACTCGATAAAATAAAACGGGATTTCTTCCAGGCTGTGACTATATCAATACTACTGTATGGATGTACACATGGATGCTCACAAAACACATAGAGAAAAAGTTTGATGGAAACTACACAATTATGCAATGAATTATTTTGAATAAATCCTGGAAGCAAGACACCACAAAACAACAGTTGTATGACTATTTACCTCACATCTCAAAAACCATCCAAGTAAGACCAACTAGACATGTAGGACACTTCTGGAAAAGCAAGAATGAACTCATTAATGACATTCTTTTATGGACCCTTACACATGGAATTGCTAGTATTGGCCAACCAGCAAAAACTTAGTTATATCAGCTCTGTGTGGACACAGGATGCAGTTTAGAAGACCTGTTACAAGCAATGGATGATAGGTACAGATGGAGATAGAGAGTCAGGGATATCAGTGCAAACAGGATGACTTAATGATGATAAAGTAATTATTACTGTGAATATCATTTGGCAGGTAGGAGTGCCCCCTTGAAAATCACCCTACCCTTGATTATCATGTGAAATAATTTTTGTGTACTAATTCTTCGAATATAAATGATCTACTCATTGGTAACCTGACTCAATTGATACCCACCCTCATTCACAATACGTTGGCAACATGGCTGCTTATTACTGTAGTAATGTTGATGATAATATCATCATTAAAGTAAATAAAATAAGAATAAATTCGACCAAGTATTTGTTGGGAGTATCTGCATTAATCTATTATATTCAAAGTTGTAGGATTCTAAAGTTAGCTTGATATTTATAAGTAAGTTTTATCACTTCTTGATTGCATGTTTTTATATTTATATTGTCAATAATACGATTGAATAAGAAATGCGAAAAAATGGTAGTAAGAGCTATTGACATAAGTGCAGTATTGTGTCTGAGATATATGAAAATGAAGATGGGAGTGTGCTTCTGTTTGAAAGTGTGTAACTATGGAATAAAAATGGTGAATATAAGGACAGATGCATTGATGATAATATAACCTTAAGTGTCTTCACTTAGAGAATACATTGATAGCTTAAAAAAAATAGGCATAATGAAAAGAGACGACGAGCAAATCGGACACAATTGAGACTGCCATTCTCAAAGTTCAGGTGTGCCATTATCGTCAGCAATGGGTGGATGGTGGGAGACAGGGATGCATTGCTGTACTAAATGTGCATCACATAACGCTGGTTGCGTGTCTGGGAACCCTGTCAGTTGACAGAAACATGATGCGATGATTACTGCCAGTTCTGTCAGTGAGCCAGGGACAACTTCCGGCACTGCAAAGGTGACAGTTGATCAGTGGCCAATTCAAGATGATTTTTTTTCATGAGACACATCAACAAAGAGGCTACATAGAGTAGGGGGATAAGTTGATTGGGAGCAGAGGAAGAGAGAGAGAGAGAGAGAAACTTAGAGTGTGGGATATTGACTAGAGAATTTAGTTTTTGAACGAGTAGAAAAGATAAAGAAGAAAAGAAAAGGGGACTAGAAGAGTCAAAGAGAATAAGGCAAGGAAAATATGAAGGAAAAGTTATGTAGCGGTAAAGAGAGGATGATAGGGAGAAAAAGAGGGGAAGAAAAAAAAGACAATAAGATAAAGAGAGTAGATAAAGTGATGGAAGGGAAGTAAACAAAAAGAGGAAGAAAGTAGAAAAGTTGATGGCGGAAGAGTAAGCAAAAAGATGAAGAGGGGAGTAGGCAGAGAAAAAAAAAATCTGAGATTTGTATGGAATTTAAAACAAGAAAAAGATGGGAGGAAAAGAGAAAGAGAAGAATTAGATGTTGTGGAAGAGATAGAGAGACATACAGATACATAAAGGAGAAGGATAGAAATCTAACTTTACTTCTGCCTGAGACTCCACTTTGCCGGAGAGATTCTGTGTCAGCTACAGTAAGTGTCATTGAAATGACAAGAGTCACCAAGATATGGGTCCCAATTTCTTTTTTTTTCTTGTCGTTTTTTCTTCTCTGTATCACGAAATGTTAGGAGTTCAACAATTCGCTGTAAAAGAAAGAAAGTTAAATAACATTATGTGGATCATTGTCAGTGATTGCATATTCACACAATGATATTTCTACAACATTTTCACATTCTTATAATGTTTTTTTTTTCCTCCTCTTTTTTATAATTTTTTCGTGTGAACAAGTGATATCCTGTCTTTTCAAGCACACCTTGTTAGACAAGATTAGAAAAGTCTTCAGTCAACTGTCAGTCATGATAAACCAGAATAGCGGTTCCAGGACAGACTGCAAAAGTAAAAGCAAAAGAAAAATGTACCGTCATCAATAAAACTTGCTGAATTTTGTGTACGTAACGTAATTGAAACCTTCAAGTATCAAAACGAGTCTCTTTTATGTTGATGCACAACCAAGCATCACCAATATAAAAAGCATTCTTCAATAGAATGACACATCAAATTGCAGATTTTAATATCAGCCTTCATTCTTCACATGAAAATTCCTCCAAAATACATCGTGGAATGATGTCCTTTATACCTATTTATTCACTTAAATATATTAAAACCTATAAAGTAATTTTTTAACCCATCTTCAGAGTGTCCTGTGTATGACACTAAACTGCTTCAGATGGTGGGGCTCTAAGATGTCTGGGATATGTGGAGTCATTACGTTATTGTCATCACAACCAAGTCCACTTTGACAGAGTAGATAGTACGTGTTTGGATCAATCATTCTGTTCATAGAAAGAGTTTAAAACACATAATGTATATAAATTAGTGGTATTAGATGGGAATTCCTGATACTGTATATATAGTTTTGTTTAAATTCTTAGATAGGAATGCTTGAAACCATATTACTGTGTGCAAATTATTTGTATTAAGAATAATTACCTGAAGATATTTTGGCATTGAATAATTGCATCTGAGGGTGAAACTCTTGTTCTTAAGATCAGAAGACTGTGGAATCCCCTCTTAGCTGCCATCACACCCCATCTATGAGTCAAATATATCAATTTAAAAATTATTTATATTAGAATACTTGAAACCCTATAACTGTGCAAATTGTTAATATTAAGAAAAGTTACTTTAAGCTATAATTGTTGACAGATGATTACCATTAGTTAAGCAAATCCATATTACTTAAAACAAAAAAGATGAATTTGGGCATTAGATAACCCAACAAAGTTTGATGTGTGCTGTAAAGCTTAGCAAATATCTGGCATAAGTTTTTCACACACATCAGTGTATCCACTCATAAAATCTGGCCTCTATAAAATTCTAAATGAGTGAATTCAATGTACTGTAAAACATAGTGGAGGCATGTATGGATGTAAGAGGTATGATATGTTGTAAGAAACTGACTTGGCAACCTGAGTTCAAATCCTGAACTAGGCTGTTTACATAGTGCTAATGCCCTTGAGAAAAGTATGAGTCCAACTATTCTCCTTCCAGCTATGGGTAAATAGCAGGGCAGACTGTGCTGTTTAACCTTGGTATGACAACTGAACTATGAGTAGTGTAACTCTGAATTCAGACCACTTGTACATCTGGAGAGGGATGGACTTGGTCAGCCGAAAAGATGTATGAGTAGCACCCTCATTACCAAACAAAGTTATGAGACTAGTGAGAAAGCAATGTATTTTTGTATTGTCAAAAAAACAAAAACAAAGGGTAATTTTTAGTAACTTCCTGCAAATCTCTTTAAAAAAAAAAAAAGAGGGATTAGAATTAAATGATTGTCAACCCATCTAGGGTTATTTCATGCTTGGAGGTTAGGGAATCTTGGTCAGAATTATATTTTTTGTGTAGTCATTTCATAAGGGGGCTTTTTTTGCGCTTTTGGCCCTCAATCCTAAGTACAAATAATTTTTAAACTGATATATTTGATCCATAGATGAAACCCCAACAGGTACCACCACTCCAGGTCAGAGTGGAATTGTGAGTAATGGCAATGAAAGGGTACTCTACACTCCTCAGATCTCAAATATTGGAGTCTCACCATCAGATGCTATATAGTATCCTGCTCAGGACACACTCCCCACTTTGCTCAGAATCAGCTACCAAACCTTATTACATAATCTGTCTTGATTGAATGAATATATACAAAAAAAAAAAGAATCATCGCTTTCATTACGAATCAGCTAAAAACAAAGCTTTAGCTTTTATCATTTAAATTTCACGCATAATGCGATGAATAACTAACCTGCATAAAAGACAGAAAAAAAAAAAAAGCAATAGAGATCATCTCTAATTTTCAGTGCTGGATTATCCCATTTAACCCAAACAGTGACAGCTTTAAGGATAATCATCTCATTAATAAAACTTCCAATTAATGCTTAATGATAAACCAAACATAATTCGTATACATGTAATTAATTAACTGTTGTATGACCAGAGGCAAGATTGGTTTCAATTAATAGATTTCAAATGGCTAAGACTAATGAACCAGTGTGATGAAATGAGTTAATTTAAATAAGAATTTCTATCAGTTGGCTTTTGTATAACAAGGGAGATAACTGTTGGCTTTAATTATTCCCTTAGACTAACTTGATCATCATTAATATTATTTGAAGAACTTCCATAAATAAGAATGGATTTTTACATTGGATGGCAAACAATCTTTATCAAACTTTTTGCTTCTACTTCTTCATTTTTTTTTTAAAACAAAAAACATTCGCATCTTTCTATTAGCTGAAAATTGTTTGAATTGATTATCTAATATTTGTGGACAGTTTTGTTCCAATAAAGTTATTTGTATGATTTTTCTTTTATTTGAAATAGAACATGGCAACAAACTTACTATTGATACTTTTTAGTGTTTTGTTTCTTAATTTCAAACATGAATATGTTACTAAGAGATTTTGTTAAAAAAGGCAGTGGTAGCAAAGTTGCTACCGAGAGGAATTAAGTTAGTAAAGTTGGAGACCATAGTCAAGGGCAACCAGAAGGCTCCCTTTTCAATAGCTACTACACCACGGTGTTGTGGAGGATGCTCCTCCTTTCCTTGGATTGCTTCACTTTACACTTGATACATACCTTGTATTGCTGAGTGTTAAGTAAGGAGGTATCAAGTACCATTTTTAAAGTCTTTGGTATGACGCAACCTGGGATTGAACCAAGGTCTACTAGATGATTGGCGAAAGGATGAATTTATATTTTTGATTTAAGTTTTTGCAAACTAATAGCATTTTTTTTTTCTCGGTTAGTACAGCAGTTGGTGTGTCTAATCAGCCTTACTCACATGGCAAATAGAAATGTGCGTTGTATTTTCATAGAGAAAGTATCCTTTTTTATTTCATATCTGTATTGTCCCTCATTATCAGCAAATGTAAGTTACTGTGCAAAAAAGCAATTAAAAGATAAAAATGAATTAGACACAAACCAGTATCTCTCCTAGAAAAAGAGACCCATAAAATTCTCTGGGACTTCAAGATAAAAACAGCTCATGGAATCCTGACTAGAAAAAGACCAGATTTTATTTTAATTACAAAGAAAAAAACAACTTTTTACCTTGTGGATTTCACTGTTCCAGTGGACAACTGAGAGAAAATAAAAGTATACATAACGACAGACAAATGCTTAAATCTTGCCCAAGAACTCAAAAAGCAGTGACACATGAAAGTGACAGTGATAGCAATTGTATTTGGTGCACCTGGAATGGTCAACAAATTTCTAGAAAAGAGACAGGGAAGAACTGGGGATCAGAGGAAGATAGTGACCATCCAGACCACAGCACTTTTAAATTCAGCAAGAAGAATGTTTTCTTTTCCTCTATGTACACTCCAACTGTAGACTAGCCCAGTCAGCTGGGGCTGTTGAATACACTGACTGCATCTCTGCTGAGGGGCAAGACCCCCACCCAATGAGTGTCCTAGATATGCCACTAAACAATCTGATGGTGAGGCTCCAGTAATGCTGGTGCTTTGGGGAATGGGGGAGTACCTCTTCATTGCCATCGCTCCCAAGTCCACTCTGACCCTGAGTGGTAGCACCTGATAGGCTCCTATTTATGAGTTAAATAAAACTGCTTGACATTTAAATTGAGTGCAAACTTATGCTAAACTGAATTGCTTGAAATAGAACAGTTTATTATTTAACTATGTAAACTAATGTGTAATTGAATTGTTAGTATTAAATATCAATACTCGAAAACATTTAACTATATGCAAGCAAATGATTAATAGTAAATAGAAGTATCTTTATTAGACAAAAATAACTGAAACAGTTTCACGCAGTGAAAAAAAAGATCTCAGGCTCAATTAAAGATGTTATCTAGAAAATATGTTAAGAAATCATATATTTAATGGATATGTATAAAGAGGATCTGACATTAAATGACCTACAAGGGTTGATATGCCACAAAACCCAACTAAACTAAATCATATATAATTAATATATATGTATAAAGAGAATTTAGCATTAAATAACCTACACTGGTTGAAATGCCATAAAACCCAACCAAACGAAATCCTATATATTTAATATATATGTATAAAGAGGATTTGGCATTAAATGATGTACAAGGGTTGAAATGCCACAAAACACAACTAAACCAAATCATATATAATTAATACATATGTAATAAGAGGATTTGGCATTAGATAACCTACAACGGTTGATGTCCCATAAAACCAAACCTACTGGAGACCTGCTGTCACTCAGACTAGAGTGAAAACTACCAGTTAAAACTGGTATGAAAAAACTAACATAGACAGATATGATGATAAAGGATAATGACACTGTGAGAGCTCATTTTGTTACCTCTGGCTTCCTTGAGACATATGGGGAAGTGAGTTCAAGCCTTACTGAAGGCACATCCTTTATTATCATTCCTAATCGGCACTGTTCCACAGTGTTGGAGAATGACAGTACATGTGAGTTATAATAAAAAAAGGAAATCAGCTATAAAAATTAAGAGATGAAAGAAAGTATGGATCAAAATTGATAATAATCAATCAAAATGTTGATGAATTGTATATTCAGACTGAGGTAGAAAAACAACTCTTCAGACTTGCCACAAAGAGAGTTCCCATGTGTAGGGGTTAAAGAGCTAGAATGTGACATTGCAGTAACTGAGTTAAAACTCCAGTCATACTATTATGCTTACTTTATGACTAATATCCTTCACAGGGTGTTCCATGTGGCTTAATGGCTAAAGTGCGGGACTATGATCTTAAAGTAAGTGAACTCAAACTCCACGTGAACTTTTATGCTATTTTTTTGTTGTTGGAGCCTTACCCTTCTCACCATAATGGACTCTTCTCACCGTTATTAGTACTGAGAGATTTTGCTGCCAGAGAGGCAGATCAATATTGGTGTTATCCGAACAGTATGTAACTCGATCTTTCTTGTATAATATAATCTGTTATCTAATATCCGTGTTTGTGTTTTCATTAGTGACCCTTTCCGGGGCCACAACACTCTTGGATAAATACACTTAGGAAAAGTGTTGAACCTCCATCCCCATCCCACAACTATGGGCTAAAAAGTACTGCTGCTGTTCTTCAACTAGAATGCCTTTGGTATCAAATAACCCATGAAAGTTGACATGACATTAAATAAAGAAATGAAACCTAATACTATTGAGAAAGGTATGAACCCTTTTATCCTCCCAACTATGGGTTAAATAATACTAAAAGGATATATTTGGTATTGAATAATCCATGAAGGTTTTTGTGCCATTAAAAAAATAAAGAAAGAAAAAACCTTGGCACTGCAATCTGAGTATGGTATATCTGTCTGTACTTCAACAGTGTCATCTTTGGATGAAACACAGCAAAATTGGTGTGCCTGGTTCTGGAGATTGTGATCTCAAGCAGCACCTCCCCATATTACCAGAAGGAAAGGTCAGAGTAGTCTGACATCATTATTACACTGGAAATTGGGAGATTTTTTTTCTTGTCTTCTAAGTACACCCCTACTGACTCGTGTTGAATCCTACTCCGGGGGTGGGGTAAGCTAGGTTGTTAAATATCAACTCATAATTAGGCAAGTTTGAATTCTAATTAGGGCTATTTGCCCCATTCAACATTATATTTGCTTTTCTGCCATCATAAATTAATTTGATTTTAAAATTAGAACGGCACAGCTTTACTACATCTCACACATTCTGCAAAAAACGATGTCCAGTTTCTCCAAAATAATAAAAAAATATTATACAGAATTTAAATATAAAGTAATGATGATTGATTATAAACAGTGGTTGGGAAATAGCCTGTGGGAGAAATGAATAAAAGGACTCTTTCCAATTGAAAACTCCATCTATTAATAGAATCATCTCCAAAGAATCTCATTAATATTCAATGCTCTAACAACTGAGCTGGGGTTTTTTTCCGAGCAATTATTTGAAAAAGAAAAAGTGTTGGCTTTTGAGACGATAGTGAAAGCTGATCTGACATAGACTGATTGGCTTGATATTTGAAGGTTAGAGATGGATTTTATTCACTGGCACACACCCTACATATCCATCTCTCTCTTTAGGATCAAAGTCTAAGTGCTTCTAATTGGAATCATTCTGAAAACATAGGGTTCAAGAGTTTGGGGAAAAAGGACATGGGCATTTTATGTATGTGCTGATTCTACCACTATTGGAATGCTAAACTCAATTTGATGTCGGTTGGTTTGTTGGGTTTGTGGCATATCAACCTTTGTAGGTTATTTAACGCCAAATCCATTTTTATGTAAATAATCTGTTCTGTTTAAAACAGTTCAGTTTAGCATAAGTACACAGTTTAATCATGAAAAACATTTCCATTTCAAACTATTCAAGCAGTTATATGTAACAAGTCAGTTAAGTGTAAACGCAGTTTCAATGTCGAAAAACAGTTCTATTTGAAATAATTCAGTTAAGCATAAGCACGCAGTTTAAATGTAAGTACAGTTTAATTGTTAAAAACATTTCTATTTCAAGCTATACAATTTACTCAAACAATTCATTTTAGCATAAGTATGCTGTTTGTTCTATTTAACCCATAGATAGGACCCTATCAGGTGCTACCACTCCGGGCCAGAGTGGATCTGGGAGCGATGGCAATGAAGGGGTACTCTGCATTCCCCAAAGCTCCAGCACTGCTGGAACCTCACCATCAGATTGTTTAATGTCATATCCAGGACACTCATTGGTGGGGTCTTACCCTTCTGCAGAGAAGCAGTCGGTGTATTCTACAGCCCCAGCCGACTGGGCAAAAACTCAATTTCAGATTGCATTGTCAACTGGGAAGGACCAAACATGAAATGAAATGTTTCTTTTTTAAGAATAAAATGATAGATCATTTGTGAGTAAATTAATGTCTATGAATAAAAAGAATTGCTGAAAAGTTCTTGGTTTAACTAAGAGGAGAATAACATGGAGTTATGAAATGCACATATTCTTCCAAATATTCACCATAACATCATTTCTCAATTTTTTTTTTAATTCTTAGAAAGTAAAAAAAAATTTCAATGAAAAGGAATGTAATTCCTTTGTTGGACTGAGAACTTTTCATCATCTATTGTTTATATCCATCTTTTAATTTGTAATAACAAGAAACCAAACCTGGTCTGCAGCACTTAGAATATGCTGACTGCATCCTTTGTAGAGAGATAAGAACCCACCATCTACAGTAAAAAAAAAAAAAAAAGAAAGGAGGTGTCTTGTGTATGATACTAACTAACATGAAGTGGTGACACTCAAGTTCTGATGTTCTAGTAAATATCTGTACCTTAATTTTAGGATCTCTTATATCTCTCTGTCCTTATCTATCAAGTTGCCCAGTCAGCTGGGGCTGTAGAATATGACTGCTTCACTACAGATGGGTAAGAATCTCCCTATGAGTTTCCTGATATGACACTAAACAGTCTGATGGTGAATCTGGAGTAATGCTGGCACTTTGGGGAATGCTGAGTACCCCTTTATTGCCATTGCTCCCAGGTCCACTCTGGCCCAAAGTGGTAACATCTGATAAGGTCCTATCTATAGGTCAAATAGAACTAAACTATGTATTTATGCTAAGCTAAATTGTTTGAAATAGATCTGTTTTTGACATTTAAACTCCATACTTATGCTAAACTGAACTGTTTGAAATAGAACTGTTTTTTAATAGAACTAAACTGTTCTTAGGCTAAACTGGATTGTTTGAAAGAGAACTGTTTTGACATTTAACTGTGTGTAAACAAAAACTATACTTAAACTAAACTGAATTGTTTGAAATTTGATTCTGTGTTAAATGACCCAAAAAGGGTTGATACACTGTAAAATAAAACAACCAACCAATTATCTCTAGATATATTTACATAAAAGCAAAAACTTGTTGCTTCAATCAAGAACGGAATGACAGTGTAATGAAATGTCTATGCTATTTCAGCAGGCCTGTGAAAGTCTCTGTGACATCAGGGCTAAAGTGTTGGACAGCCACCTCAAAGTGAGCGAGTTCAAACTCTCTTCACACTTTTACATGCACTTTCAGTCTGATTCCCCAGGGGAAAGTATGAAGCCCCTTACTCCCCAAGTTACTGATTAAACAGTATCACTTCTGTTGTTCTCCAGGAATAGCTTTGGTATTAAATATCCCATGAAGGTTGATATGCCATTAACCAAAGAAAGCAAACTTGGAAGCATCCTTAGAATAACAGTTGGAAATGGACTCAGACGTCCCAGTTCAAATGGTGGATAAAGCTGAAGGTGTTTCACTTGGTGCTAATGCCCTTATGAAAGACTTGAATCTATCTGTTCTCCTCTCCTAGGCAGTGAGTAAATATTCAGGAAGACTGGGCTCTTTAGCCTTGTTTAGGCAACCAATCTAGGATAAAGGAGAAACTCAGAATTCAAATCAGCAGTACTCTGCTTAAAAATTTACCTTATGGCACATCCTACCCATGGAGGAGGGGGTGGGTAAATACATCAATGCTATTCCATATATCCATCCTGCAGTTAAACTCATTTCGTACATAACTTCTCAAGTCTCTTTAACTCTTCCCAAAAGAATCTAATCAAATTTTTAAAAATTGTCATAATTGGTAGGGGTGAGAACTTTCCAGCAACCCCTAATATAAAAGTTTATTTGTATTTATTCATGTATAGATTTGGGTGCCATTACATATCTCTTGCTTTTTATATGTTGATGTCAGTTTGTTCATCTATTTCTTACTGTTTTTCATGAAATATATATATATATATATATATACAGTTAATTTAAGCTTAGATTTCTATGTTTACTAAAAAATGACTAAGGCTAATTTTACTAATCATGAAAAAAAACCCACATATGGACATCTGCACTTGGATATTTGCCATTTATTTCACCCAGCCACAAAGGCTTGTGTCCATAAGAAGAACCCCCTTGCCCCATGCCAAAAGAAGACAAAAGCAAAGGGTATTATGAGAACCAGAAAAAAGACAAAAGAAAAATCCCAGTGCCAGAAGCTAAAAGCAAATGAGAGAATCACCTGACCTTCAATACTTTTGAGATTTCTTTTTAAAAGTTTCCCCATATCATCAAGTTTGGCAACCAAAAAAAAAAAACTTAGATTATTTGTTTTTGTATGGAGGAAGTAATAAGTTAGATGAAGGGAAATTAAGAAAAAAAAAGTTTTTTTTTGTTTTTTGTTTTGAAGTGAATGAATCTTCGGTGAATGATAGGGTTCCTAAGCTGGCATTGGTCTCATCTTGTCTTTAGATAATCAAAGAATAATAAAAGATAAAAAAAATGATTGCAAAGAAAGCAAGAATTAAAAAAACCCACAAAAACAATAGACTTTTGCACCTGTTTTGTTTCTTAAATTGTGATTCCTTATTGTATATCTGGAGTGATACTTTTTATTTACTTCTTTTTAGTAGGTTTTTTTATTTGTTTCTTTTTTTTTTCCCTGAACTTCAGGGCTTCATTTATTGACTTTTTGTTTGTTTGTTTGTTTGTAATATTTATTTTGTTTTGTTTATTTTGCTTGTTTGTACTACTTATTTAGTTGAGACTTGATAGAAAAATGTCCCAAGTAAAAAGAGTTCCTCACCAGTAGATATGTTTTAATTCATTATTTGCTAAGAAGAAAGTGCAAGAAAAAAATACCTTTAAAGTCAGACATACAGACAGATTTTTTTCTTTTTTTAACACTAAATTCTTTTTGCTTGAACAATCTCGATTAATATGACGTAGTTTTTCTTTAGCTTAATTGAGTACACCCAAAAGAAAATGGGATTATGTTTGATTTTTCTCCCTCTTTTTTCCCCCCTTAAAGAAGGAATGGAACCGAAGCTAGAGATATTTTCTGGCGAGCATATACCTGTTGTTTTTTATGAAGGAATTTTTTCATTTTCTCAGAAGTTAGAAAAATTTAGTTGACAAATCTATATTTTTAGGCAGGATACATTAAGTTGATTCCAGTTTTAAAATGAAAACGGCTCATTGGCCTAGAGGGTAGAGTGTTCACCAATGGTCCGGGAGACCTGGGTTCAATCCCAGGTCATGTCATACCAAAGACTTTAAAAATGATACTTGATACTTCCTTGCTTAATGCACAGCATTATAAGGTACGTATCAAGGGTTAGGTGGAGCAATCCAGTGAAAGGAGTAGCGCCCTCCCCTACACCTCAGGGTAATAGCTATTGAAAAGAGAGCCTTCTGGTCACCCTCGACTACGGTCGCAAACTTTACTTTTACTTACTATTTCCTAAAACTCTAGCACATGTGTTTATATATATATATATATATATATATATATATATACTGTCATCCACAGATATATATGCATTTGTGTGTGTGTATGAAAGTTGGAATAGTGTAGACACAGATAAACAGCACTTAGTAAATGCTAATTTCTTGCCTATGCAATTGTCAGTCTTGAACTTACATATATGCTCTCTCACTAATATTGATCTCTCAGTAATTATACATAAATCTAACTACTCTACCAATATACATATATATATATATATATCCAAAAGCACTGAAAAACACAAATTTTTCAGCTGATTTCTACTGTAATTTTTTTCTGTATTCATGTTCCCTTGTTCGTTAACAAGAAAAACATTAAATAAATGCTTTCTGTTCTTATTAACCAAATACACACACACATACACAGAGAAACTGTAACCCAGCAAAAATGGCACGTCATAGCAAACTTTTTTTGTCAGCAATATACCTAAAATGCTGTAAGTGAATAAAGAAATTTCCATTCCAATTTGCAACTAATTGAAATTTATGAAGTCTGTGTCATTTCCTAATAATCAAAATTATTAATATAACGGCAGTAAATATGAAATACTGATTAGAATTTTTCACTACTTTCTAGATAGAAGCATGAATATAATGGACATGTTACAATGGAAACCTGACAAGTTTAAAGGGGATCTAGTTATTTAAAGATCTTCTTTAGATTAAGTTGAAAAAATATTGAAGTCTGCATTTAGCCACTGAAAAATTTATATTACAACAGTCTTAAAACCAGAGGGGAATTCCAGTGGAAAAGTTGGCTAACCTAGTGAACTGGGATATCATCATAAATGAATTCAAGCACCAATGAAATTGTTATTGAGAATTTCAGACTAATACCCTTAGGAAAGTTATGAACTTTCTTATCCTCTCAGCTTTGGGTTAAATTGTACCTTGATATGCCATTAAACAAAAGAAACCAAATCAAACAAGGGGGTGTCCTCGTGGTGTAATGGTTAAAGTGATGAACTGCACAATTGTAGTAAGCGAGTTTGTACTTCAGTCATGCTATTATGTTCACTTTTGGGTAAATACCCTTGGGCAAGGCATGAACCCTTTTATCCTCCCAGATATGGTTTGAATAGTACCACTACTGTTCTTCTTGGAGAAATGCTTTGGCATTAAATAACCTAAAAAAAGGTTGATATACCATTAAACAAAGAAACCAAACCAAAACAAACAAAAAAAATTGCTTGACAGAAGAGGATATTTTTTTCCCAAATTGTGTATTTCATGAAGCTAGTAAAAATTTAGAAAAATTAATTTATCCTCTGAACATAATTAAGGATTTTGAGAATGAATTAATTTCAGTGATACATCATGGGTTTTTTTTTTGTGTGTGTGTGTATGTATTCTGCTAGAAAATACCAAATATGAATTCTGAAGAATACACAAGGAATGGCAGCAGTTTATTGCTCCTATAGCTTTTTGGCTTAAACAAACTTTTTAATTTGTTTCATAGAGAAAACTTCGACAATATCTTCCAATTGATGCATTTAGCCAACACCTCTTCAATGAGCTGGTCTCAGACAAAGGGATTTTTTTAAATTGAGTGCAATTGGTTTTAATTCAGAGTTGTCCTTTTCCTAGATTAGTTTCCATACCAAGGTTAAAGAGCTCAGTCTGCCCTACTATGTGCACATATCTGAGAGAAGAGTGTTTGTTTCATAACCTTTCCTAATGTGAAATGCAAACAGCTTTGTCTGGGATTTGAACTCAAATAGCCGAGTCTATTACCTATGAGGGGTGTCCTCGTGGTGTAATGGTTAAAGCGATGAACTGCGGAATCGTAGTACGCGAGTACGTACTCCAGTCGCGCTATTACGTTCACTTTCGGGCAAATACCCTTGGGAAAGGTATGAACCCCCTTATTCTCCCTCCAGCTATGGGTAAATAGTAGGACGGACTAGGTTCTTCAGCCTTGGTTAGGCAACTAGTCTAGGAGAAGGAAAACTCTGAATTCAAACCTGTTAAACTCCGCTTAAATATTGACCTTGTGTCATATCCTGCCCGAGCGGAGGGGTTGGGTAAATAGTACCTATGATGATAACTGTCACACTATGAGCACCTCCTCTCTTTAATGTAACCATTTTATATTCTTTGAAAGCAAAGATTATAAGGATCAAGGTTAATAGTTTCATTTTTGTTTCAATATAGTCTTCACTCCTAAATTGTGTTGACAGTTTATTCCCTAATTTATTTGGTCTAGTATTTTCCTCTCTGATTTTCCCATCATATTTTTGATGATAGGTTATATGACCTTTACTGAGGTTACTAATTGTGTAAATGTTTGCCAATTTTTTGTTAGTGTGATGGCAATGAGGAAGATAAGTGGCAGTCATTTGGAGAGCAAAGAATTTAATATAGATACAGGAAAATGTATGGAGAATATGTTAGAAAAATTAGTCTTGTTACTTATGTTTCTTGGTCATGACTGTTTGTTATATAGTACACAGAGACTCACTCTATGTGTGTGTGTGTATATATATATATATATATATATAATGCACACTCACATACTATAAATATATAAAGAGAGCACACAAACGCATTAAATATGTGTGTGTGTATATATATATATATATATAGCTTGTTGCAACTTGTTTTGTCAGATTTGGACTTAATCAAAGAACTCAAATCTAGATCTATTTCATCATATTTGTATGATGGTAAAAGAAGGAGAGACATGTCCCCACCTCTCGGCAAATTTTGTTCTGTTTTTTTATATCCTGAAGCGATTAAATGACACTCGGCTACAAAAATGTTAACTGATTAATCCTCTGTTCCTCTAAAATGTTCACTTGGTAGTCCTCTGTTTGAGTAACAACAAACAAACTCTAATTGTCTTCCTTGAGAATCACTCTTTAAGTTTCAAGCCAAATGATACAGTCGACCCTGATAAATGGAACACTATGCATCTACCTTTAATATGTTTTTGATTTCCATGGGCAACAAACTTCCTTTGTAAGCTGGTTTTGCTATTTAGCAACAAACTCATATCAAGAAGGAAATGTAAACATATTTTGGCCACTACAACTTTAATTGAATGTTGCGCACTGCTTATTGTTTCAGAAATAAAAATCTAGCTGAAAGCCTAAAAACTTGGTTTGTTTATTTGTTTTTTTGAGTAAGATGAGTCAATCATCATTATTTATTTTGACTTAGATAATCCTTCATTTTCTCATGTGTGTTCCTTGTAATTGTAGAAATGACAACCTGACTAAGTTGTGATTAAGAGAAAGAAGAATTAGGGAAATAGAAGAGAATTGTTGTGGAAGCCTTACCCATCTTACCATAATGGACTCTTCTCACCTTTATTAGTACTGAGAGATTTCGCTGCAAGCCGAACAATACTGGAGTACGAGACTTGTTATCTTTTCTATGTAACTCTATCTTTCTTGTACAATATAATCTGTTTACCTAATATCCGTGTCTGCATTCTCATTAGTGACCCTTTCCAGGGCCACAACAACAATACAAGTCAAAATTATTTATAAATATTCAAAAAGAGAAAAGGTTTAATAAACTTGAAAGACCTTTTTAAAATTTCCCTAGTATTAAGCAAATACTTAAAAACTGTGCATCAACCTACTAGTGAAATAATTCTTATATGAGATGCATTATTTTTCCAGATTTTTCAGTGCAAATGTTTTTGGGATGCATATCATACACACGATATAATCAGCTATTTTTCCTGCTATATGCCTCACCATATAAAACATGACTGAAAGTAAGTTCAATCTCTAGTCCAAATTAATATGCTTTTTTGCTATTACAGAAAATATCCACTCAAATAAACTCATTGCCATTACTCCCAGGTTCACTCTAACCTTGAGTGGTAGCACCTGTCAGGTTCCCATTTATGGATCAAATAGATCTATGTAAAAATTATTTGTATTTAGTAGAATTGTGAGTAAAAAAGAATTAGAGGAACAACTGCATAAAAAAGGAAAATATAAACCTCTCGGCATAAAATAACCCTAGACGGCTTGGATGCCATTAAAATTCATCAAGAAGCTAGATTTAGGTAGAAAGGAGCAAATAATGAAACATGGTCTTGACAATGGTCACTTTGGCACTCCTATTCCAGTGAGTTCTTAGTTTGTTGAAGCACCCCTGGAACTTGTCTTTTCAACCAATCCCAAGTGTCTAAACTTTTATGCATAGATAAATAATAGATGACAAAGAAGTTGGCTGCACTTGTCTTAAGTTAAACTGCCATCCTCATTATTCTTCATTTAAAGTATCATATTGTTTTTAATGTTCTCTCTATTGAAAGGATGTAGAGCATGGTTTTCAGCCTGCATGCTGGGATGCATTTGATACTGGTGCATTTAGTGGGTAAGGGGTTAAAGTGAGCAGAGACGAAGTTTTTTTCTGAAATTGAAAGTGATGTAATCTTTTCCAAAGCTTTTTTTTTTATTTCTTATTTTTCTATTGAATTTCTAAAAATAAAATGTTGTACCCAAACCTTTTTTTTTGTTTTGTTTTGTTCTTTTACCATTGTCAAAAACTTTTAGTTGCAGAGTGTGTTATTTGATATAAAAGTTTACCCATTTAAGAAAGACATATGAATAACATGTAATTTTTTTTTCTTTTTTATCAATAGACATATATTTTTGCAACCCACTGGATGAGTTAAATCTTTTGAACAACGTTTTTGGCACTATATGACTATTATTCAAAAGTCTACAGTGCCAAAAAAAACATTTTCATAAATTAGACACTTGATATGATGGATAATTAAAGGGTTTTTTTGTCTTTTTCTTTTTAAATAGTTTTCTCTTTACTACTTTTTTAAACATAGTGTGTGTGTGTATATATATATATATATATATATATATATATATATATAATACAGATGGACCATTAAATTGTCTTTGATTTCATTTTGATTTTGTCTCAGTATTTTTAAGGGACAATTAAAATTACATCGATTTTTATTTTATTTTTAGAAACAAAGACTAAGAAATATATGAATGACTAATAAGAATGTTAGTACAAAAAAGATTATATTTAAATCATCATCATTAGTTCCCTTGACTATCCCACCATCCATCCCTATCATCTATTGCTTCTGGAAAGTCTTCTAGACTGCATACCGTGTCAGAACAGAGCTGATGTATGTAAGTCTTTGCTGACCAGCCAACACTGGCACATCCCTGTGTAGGAGTCTGTTAGACAAAGCTGCTTACAAGTTTGTTCTTACTTCTCCAGCTATGCCATTTATGTTTTGTTTATCTTACTTGGATAGCTAGTGAGATGGGAAGTAGGTGGTCGGACAGATGCTAATTTGTGGGGTGCTGCTTCCAGGATTTGTTTAAGACAGCATTCTTGTGTTAACTCAAACATATGTAAGTGAAAGCAGTAAAAAATTAAATTTTCCAATTATTATTAATATTATCACATTGAACATTCTTCTTTGTTCATCATTACTATTTACCATTTGATAAAGTTGTATTTATTGCTGGATGCCATAAACAACAGTAACAAAAAAAACTTCTTAGAACACATTGACTGTATCATCTGCAGAGACTTAAGACTTTGTTCAAAAGAGGTATCTGAGGTATTCCACTAAACTTTGAGGTGTCCAAAGTATGAGACTAAACTACACCTGATGGTAAAGCTCCAGTTCTGGACATCTAGGGAGTGCAGATAACCCCTTCATTGCTATAACTCCTTTGTTCACTTTAACCTGGAGTTGTAGTATTTATCTGGGTCCTATTGATGAGTCAGATTGGTCTGTTCAAAAATTATTTGTATTTGATTGGAATACTTATGCCATATAACAAAATTGTTCATCCCTAGAATAGTTACTTGAAGCTATAATTGTTTACTTAGGATTACTATTAGTCACAATAGTTAGTAGAAACCATAAAACTGTGCAAACAAATAACTATTATTGGATAAAAATAATTCCTTGAAACCGTATAATTACTACAATTATACAGGAATTCTTGATGTATCACTGTGTGCAAATTATTAGTATTAGATAGGAATACTTGATATCATATGACCATGTGCAAATTATTGATATTAGATAGGAATACTGTATATCATATGATGGTGTGCAAATTATTAGTATTTGATAGGAATACTTGATATCATATGACCATGTGCAAATTATTAATATTAGATAGGAATACTGGATATCATATAACAGTGTGCAAATTATTAGTATTTGATAGGAATACTTGATATCATATAACCATGTGCAAATTATTAGTATTAGATAGGAATGCTTGATATCATATAACCATGTGCAAATTATTTGTATTAAATGAGAATACTTGATAGCATATAACTGAGCAAAATAACTCTTAAGAAATGACAACACAAAAAATGTAAATAAAAATGTACAATGAACACGATTCCTTAATCTCTTGGTTTAAAATAATCCTAGACAAGCTGACATACCATTAAAATCAATCAACCAAAAAAAAAATGTAAATTGTCTATCAGGCTGAATTCTTGGGACAGATATGCAATGCTTTTTCTTTTTTTCTTCTTTCATTGGCACATTGTAATTTTTATACATGCCTCCTTGTTTCTCCTGTTTTAGATATTTACTGTATACACTTGTCTACATACCAACCCTTGATTTATGGTCTTGAGATCAATGATTTATAGAATTCATTTTTGAAACCAAGAGTTACTCCTCATCCTTCCTGTTTAGTCTGAATTTCAACCTTGAATTATTATCCCTGTCGAGGTTTTTTTCCCCAAAAGTTGTCTTGTAAATTTGTGTTGTTCAATCGTACATGAGGTACAATATACACACAAAATACTACATAAAGTTCTGTAATTTTGAGTTCTCAAGTTTAACTGCATTCCCTGGTTCTTTCCAGACATTTTATACATAACTCAAACTTATTCAATCAGAAATTTCACAAAGTCATTTTTTCTTCACATATTTTTCATTCTTTGAAAAAGCTACATTTTAGGATTTCAGTTCTCTAATCCTGTCGGTAATGTATAAAAAGGACACACACACACACACACACATGGATCTATAAATCTATTTGTTTGGTATTATGGTAATTATTCATTTTTAATGAATTGTTGAAAAAAGTTTCCCTATCTGTAATATCTAGTGATTCTGACAGTCAACCTAATTCTTCCAGTTGTATTAATATCCCAACACTCAGTGAAATAATTCTTGTGATTTCATTAATACTTTTCTTAGAATTATTCCATATCTTTCTTCTGTTTCTTACTAACATTTCTGTGGAGCATATAAAATGCTGACTATATTTTGCCTGCAGAGAGGCTAGACCCAATCCAAAAAAGAGGTGGGTGTCCTGGCTATGATGCAAAACTACATCTGATGGTGAGGTTCTGCGGAATACACTTTCATTGCCATTATTCTCTGGTGAACTGTCTTGGAATTTTCAAACAGATCTATCAGACCCAAAAATGGTATCCTAAGAGGTACTAACAATCCAAGCAAGAATGGACCCAGTCTAGTTGGCTGAAGCTGTAGAATACACCAAGTACACTTCCGCAGAGGGTTAAAACCCTACCCTGCAAGTGTCTGCTATATGATATTAAATCATCTGATGTTGAGGCTCCTGCCCTGGAACTTCAGGAAACAGTGTACCATTTCATTACCATTTCTTTCAGGTCCACGCTGACCCAGAGTGTTAGCTAATGATAGGGCCCTATCTATAGGTCTGACATTTAAACTGAGTGCAAATAAATGACTTGTGCTGAATTGAATTGTTAGCAGTAGAACTGTTTTCCCATTTAACTAGGTGTAAACAATGACTGATGTCTAATTGAATTGTTAGTGATACATAGCAATACGTGGAATAATTTAACTGTATGCAAATAAAATTATTTGTGTGGAATACTTGGAGCAATGTAACTGAGTGCAAACAAATAAGTTGAATAGAAATATTAGTGTTGATTAGCATGACTTGAAATGATTTATTCATATATGATGCTATCTTATAACAATATTTTAATTTAGGCATACAGTTGAAGTGAGACACTAGTGTTTTAACACTGACCGCCACTAAATGAAAAGGGCAAACCTCCAGATTGTATAAACAATGGTACTGTGCTATTAGAGGGAAGAACTTCAGTCATAGTACACTGGGCCTTGACACACTTGGGCTGGCTGTGTTGCTTGGTATGCAGATCAGTTTGGGTATGTCTTGGCTTTTGTGGACAGTCTGTCAAGGCTGGGGAAGCCCAGCATGAGTGCTTGGGAAGCCCAGCATTCATGTTACATGGCTAAGACTAACACTCCTTGGACCTCAGGGGGCCATACCTCATGTCCTAGACTGTTTCAGCAGGGCCTGATTTATTGCCTGATGCATGAGGGCCCCCTTCTTTTAGACGAATGTCGATAGGGCCCAAGGCATTTTTGGAGCTGCTTGAGGTGTCTGGGCTATGGCCCTGTACCCAACTCCTATATTAAAAAGGCCTTGTGCCATGCTTTAGCAAGGGGGTATGCCAAAAAAATACCGAGGACTTCATTCATGGCTTGGCTGGTATGCTCTTGATTCAAAGCAACTCTGTTATTGTTCTCAGCAGGACTGTATTGTTATGCATGGTAACAATTTTTTTTTTCTTATTTTCTGCTAAATGTATTAATTTTGGTTGGAATGAAATATTCATGCTTATATTGAGTTGTCTTTTCCTTCATCACATCAGGTACATGTGAGTGTTACAAAACATCATAATACGTGGAACCATTTGACTTAGTGCAAATGAATGAATAGTGTTCAGTCGAATAAAAGTAAGTAAAATGGGTGACCTTAATGCTCCCTTTCCAGTAGCTACCATACTGAAGTGTAGGGGAGGGCACTACTACATGCTCTGTATTGCTCTGCTTTAGCCTTGATCTTTACCTTATAATGCTGAGTGTTAAGCAAGGCAATTGTTACATAGCCAGATATGAATACGGGAAATGGACATATCCATACTGGTACGTAAAACGTTCATAATGTTCATATATAGATAACATAGGAATCCCAAAACGCAAAAACACTTATGACTTAGTTCAGGTATGAAACTTTTTATTACCTTTGAGTTAAAAGGTTTTTTGACATAAGGAGAGAGATACACAATCTTTCTATGCTGACTTTTCCATCTGCCCCTCGCCACGTGCGGCACCCTGCCGCAAACTACTAGTCTGATCTCGGTGAGCCCCGAAAGTCAACCGTCTTCTTCGGACGCTAAAACTCAACTCACTGACTTTTCTCAAATCCCCCAAATCCTCCGTACATGCTTCTGGTGCATGACGTCATTCACACCTCCTGGTCTCATTTTCTATCTGGGGTTTTATTTTGACATCTGTAAATGACGCATCCTCCCAACGCTTGTGCGCGCGAACACCTGTGCTCATGTTTGCACCTAACTAACCCATGCACTAAGCGAAAGGTTCTCAGCCTAACTAAACTGAAAGGCAAGATATATAAAGCAAAATCCCTCGACCATTATATTACACAACATCAAGAACCATTTTTTGAGTCTTTGGTATGACTTGACATGGGATTGAACTCCAGTCTACCGGACCATTGGTGAACACCTAATTAATGTTAAATAGCAATACTTAGAACTACTTCACTGAATGCAAACAAATGGTTAATATTGAATAGAATTATTAGTGTTAGATAGTAATAATTGAAACCATTTAACTGTGTGGAAACAATAGCAATACTTGTGTGCAAACAAATTAGTTTTAACTCATTTAAAAATGAAATTTACCTACAAATTATTCACTAACAAATGATATGTTTATCCATTTAAATATGTGCAAACAAATGATGAATAGTAAATAGAATTATTTGTGCTTGATTGAAATACTTGAAACCTTTTAACTGTGTCCAAAATTAGCTCAGGCTTGTTTAAAAATGTCTACAAAACATGTTTACAAATTATATATATTTAATATATATGTATAAACAGGATTTGGCATTAAATAACCTATAAGGGTTGATATTTTCTAAATCTAACCAACCAGAATGGACCTTGAAGTCATGCTAGTGAATTGGTACTCCACAATCAACATAACGAGTTAAATCACTGGATGAGGGAGTATTACCCATCTATAGGGATCCAGTTGGCCAAGAGTATATCCTGCTGATTGGGTAGAGTTTATAATTATTATCATTTTGTGTATTTTCAAAAACATTTATAACCTTCAACATTTTATTTATATGCTTTATTTTATTACACCCTGTATATGCAGTAAATTTAATATTAAATGTGTATAAAAAAATGAAATCCAAGTAAATCTTGAACCTGCTACAAATTCTACCAACTATGACCTATATTGTGTTAGATGTAGCAATAAAGGGTGGGTATTTTCTGTTTTTTATGGTGGAGAGTATTTCTAGGGAATGTTTTTTTGTTTTCCTGTAACATTTTATGTATTTTACAAACTCCTCTACAAGAGCAGGATGCAACATGAGGTCAATTTTTAAGCAGAATACAACAGATTTAAATTCAGAGTTTCCCTTCTCCGAGACTAGTTGCCATACCAAGGCTAATGAGTCAGTCTGTCCACCTATTTTACCCAGATCTGGAGGGAGAGTATTTGTCTTCATATCTTTCCCAAGGGTATTAGCACTATGTGAAATGCAATCAGCTTCATTTAGGATTTGATCTCTGTTCACAATGTTCATTTCCTCTGACAATAACCATTACATCAGAAGTACAATATTTTTATTGTTTTTATGCTAGGTTTTGCCAAGTAAGTAAATCTTAACATGAGAAATTTCTTCCTGCTAAGTCAAATTCTGAAAGAAAAGCTTTTGTAGTCTTCTTCTTATATCTGGTTTAGCTTGGATCAATTCCACATGGTCATTGTCTTTTCGTGACAGTGACAAGAACTCAAATGACAACTGAAACCGTCCTCATCTTTGTGTTTAACATTGATTAAATCTTCATTCCTAGATACCAATTCTCGATTATCTTTGCCGCTTGCTTTTATAAGAAGATTAAGATCTTTGAGGATTACAACGTCAATGTCTATATTGATAATCATAATTCTTCCCTTAGCTTTATTAGGATGATGATATCTATCTTCATTTGAGAGAATTCTGGAGATTATCTCTAAGGATCAAGTGACAGCAAGTTACATTGAATCTCTAACACCTTTACTAATATAGCAATGCTTGGAATATTGAATTTCTTCTTGAGATTTTCCTATTCCTCGTTTTTTAAGTGACTTAATTCCATAATTTTTATGAGAAATATAAATAGAAGGTACAACTAGGTGTGAAATGCAATCCGCTAGAAATAGTACAAGAAATGAAAATTTGACAGAAGAGACTTCAAGAGCCTGGGAAATAAGAAAGGATTGAAGCCATCCAGCGGAGATGACTGAGAAAAGACCAGAAGTGGTGAAGAGACTTGCTGTCACTCAGGCTTTAGTGAAAGTTACCAGCTAGTACTGGTGTGAAAACTAATAAGTGCAGTTGCTTGTAGTGTAATGGTTATCATTATGGGAAATATATACAGTGACTCAAGTTCTAAACAAGACTGTTTAAATTTCACATAGCAGAAATCCCCTTGCAAAAGTTGGAATCTGTCTATTCTTCCTTCAGCTCAAGGTAAATAGTTGGGTAGACTGAAAGTGATATGGCAATTAGTCAAGAAGAGAGAAAAACTGTGAATTCAAGCCTGTTAAAAACTGACCTTGTGTCACATCCTGCTCATGTGGAGGGGCTGGGTAAATACATATATGTAATAGTAATAGTAAATAGTAATAATTGCAATTTCTAGTCAGTAGTAATAATAATTGGTGGTACTCATAAGATAATATTTATTGTTGGAGGAATTGGTGCCAGGTACTTAGGTTCAAATAATGAGCAAAGCTGTTTTCATTCTAGTCTAATAATAGTCATAATACTCTGAGGAAAGTTATGAATCTAGTTATTCTTGCACCAATTATTTGCAAATAGAATGGCAGACTGGGCTCTTTAACCTTGGTATGAAACCAGTCCAGGAGAAGGAAAACTTGAATTTTAAACCAGTTGTAGACCTGGAGAGAGGTGGACTCTTCCAGGTTATTTTTGCTTAAGACACTCCATGGATAGTACCCCCCATGACCAAAAAGGGTATCTGGACCAATGAGAGAGTAATAAGAATCATTTTTTTTTCATTTTTCCCTTTTAGAATGCTCCATTTATTTAAGTTGATTCATTGACTGATCAGGTTGTAAGAAAAGACAGTCAATATAGGGACAAGATTTGGATTCACCTTTTCCTATCTCAAATATGTTTTTTTTAATTTCATACACAACTGGGCATTCATAAATAGTTAAGATGTTTTTTGTCTTTTAATCTAAAAATTTGATCTGCTTCCCTTTATCTCCTACTATTGGACTTAATTATTGTTAACACTTGGAGAAATTATTAAAGACTCCGCCAACAAAGAAAAGGCATCATCCAACAGCTGTTTTTCTATATTCGAGCAAGCAGTGAAAAATATGTTAAAAATAATTATTTTTCAGTAAGTTGTATAATGTGTATGTATGTGTGTGTGCAAAAACCTAAACAACAAATACAGCCTCCACAACACGTCAAATAGAAATGGGCAACATCTAACAGATTTCATGATAGAAAATAGATTAGCATGCCTCAATACAAACTACCAAAAAAGAGAGGGCAAACTATGGACATACACGTACGCAAACAATACTAAAGCACAGATAGACTACGTCCTTATAAACAAGAAATGGAAGAATAGTGCATTGAACTGCGAGGCATACTCCTCTTTTGAGGGTGTGTCCACCGATCACCGAATAGTCACGGCGAAAATACGGTTAAGCCTACGAAAAAACACCAAACGAACAGCGACCACCAAACAGTATGACTGGGCCCTATTAAACAACAAAGATGTAAGAGATAAATACGTATTAGAATTAAGAAACAGATTCGAAACACTACAAGAAAAGACGGAAAAAAGTACACCAAACGACGAATACGAAAATTTCGTCAATGCACACCTCGAGGCAGCAGCAAAATACATTCCAACAAAACTTAAAACTAAATATAGAGTCCCATGGGAAACTTTAGCGGTGAGAGAAAAACGTGCACTAGTGAAAACAGCCTCCAAAAACAATCGAAAAAACCCAACAAACACAAATGCCTTAAAACTAAAAACGGCACAATATCAATTAGCAGGCATATATATAAAGGAACAGACAGAATACATTCAAAATCAGATAGATAAGATTAGAGACTCGGTGGAAGATAGACAATCTAGAATTGCCTGGCAAACAATAAACGAAGTGAGCAGAAGAAAGAACACAGCCAAAGCAAAACTTAAAGCAGCAAACCAACAAGAAAGAATAAAACTGTGGAAACAGCACTTCGAAAACTTACTTTGAAACCCACCAAAAATAACGCATGAACCAATCACCAGAATAATTAGCAAACAATTAGACATTAAACTTGGACCGTTCACACAAGAAGAACTCGACTCGGTTCTCAGAAAAATTAAAAATAGGAAAGCTGCAGGCCTGGACGAAATTCCCCCGGAAGTATGGAAGACCAGACAATTCGACGACATACTGCTCCGACACTGCAACGCAGTATACAATCAAAATCCGATAGATAGATGGATGAAGGGATGCATACTCCCCTTCCCTAAAAAGGGGGACCTAGGATTAGCCAAAAACTACCGAGGCATAACACTTACATCCATAGCTGCCAAAATCTACAATGCCCTACTACGAAACCGAATAGAACCCAAAATCGACAACATACTTAGAAAAAACCAAAATGGCTTCCGAAGAAATAGATCCACGACCTCACAAATATTAACCATCCGCAGAATCCTTGAAGGTGTACGGGCAAAGAACCTACAAGCAACATTAATATTTGTCGACTTTACCAAGGCTTTCGACTCCATTCACAGAGGAAAAATGGAACAAATCCTACTAGCGTACGGCATACCTAAAGAAACCGTAGCGGCAATAACGATTCTCTATAGAAACACTGAAGTAAAAGTACGATCACCGGATGGAGACACAGAATACTTCGACATTGTAGCAGGAGTACTACAAGGGGACACGCTGGCTCCGTACCTCTTTATCATTTGTCTAGACTACGTACTTAGAACATCGATTGACAAAATCAAAGAGAATGGCTTCGAACTGACGAAGAAAAGAAGCAGAAGATACCCCGCAACAACAATTACCGACGCCGACTACGCCGATGACATAGCGATACTGGCAAATACACCTGACCAAGCCGAAACACTTCTGCATAGTTTGGAACGAGCAGCAGCAAGCATAGGCCTCCATGTTAATGCACACAAAACGGAATATATGTGCTATAACCAAACGGGGGACATCTCCACTCTAGAAGGAACCCCTCTTAAACTAGTAGACAAATTCACGTACCTAGGAAGCAGCGTCGAATCAACCGAAAAGGACATCGAAACGAGGTTAACGAAAGCATGGACAGCTATCAATAGGCTATCGACTATATGGAAATCAGACCTAACCGATAAAATGAAACGCAGTTTCTTCCAGGCAGCGGTCACATCGATACTGCTATATGGATGCACTACATGGACGCTAACAAAACGGCTGGAGAAGAAACTAGATGGCAATTACACAAGAATGCTGCGTGCAATCCTGAACAAGTCCTGGCAGCAACACCCCACAAGACACCAACTGTACGGCCACCTGCCCCCTATCACAAAAACTATTCAAGTTAGGCGAACCAGACATGCAGGACATTGCTGGGGAAGCAGAGATGAACTCATAAGAGATGTACTCTTATGGATCCACACATGGCCGCGCAAAAGCAGGACGACCAGCACGAACATACATTCAGCAGCTATGTGAGGATACAGGTTGTTGTCCTGAAGACCTACCAAGGGCGATGAACGATAGGGAGGAGTGGCGAGAGAGGGTCAGGGATATCCGTGCTGCCAGCACGATATGATGATGATGATGATGTGTGTGTGTGTAATTTCACAAAAGTTTAAATAGTATGCATTGTTCAATAAATTTGATATTGAAAACAAAAAGACTTTTTGAAGAATACAATATTTTTTATTAATATATATATATATATATATATATATAAGCTTGATTTATGGTTACAAAATCATGGATTTATGGGTTAAATTTTTGAAGTTAAGAGAAGCTTCACATCTTACCTATCACTGTTGTAATTTTTACCTCATAAAATTAAAACAGATGCAATAGCTGGATACCAATTTTTATCCTGACAATGTGGTTTTCAAAACTGGATTTATATGCAAATATATATTGTGTAATATATATATATATATATATATATATATATATATCATGATAAATAATGGGTATAAATACAAATCGTGTAAGAAAAACGTTAAAATGTGCTTGATGCTAGTGTAGCAGAAAAAGTTTTAAATATGAACTTAAGATCCTATGTTACTTCTTCCATTACTCTGAGTTTCATGTGTTAGTGTAATCATCAGACTAAAGAGAGTTCAAGTGTTTAGACTTCATTATTTGTCAAGAAAAATTGATCATGTAACATAAGCCATTAATGCTTTCCCCAAGAAAAAAGTGGGTGGATGATTCATTCTTTTTACTAAATAGATTATTTATCTATTAATTATGTTTAGATTTTTTTATATTTCCTTACACCTTGATCTTCATGTGGGAGGAGATGACACAAAAGAAATTTATTATGGTGTGTGTGTGTGTATATATATATATATATATATATATATATTACTTGGATGTTTTCATGCAGTGGAAGGTAAGAGGATGTTCAGATAAAGTTTTGTCAGGGTGCTACTTCCAGTATTAGTGAAAATATCATGTAGCATTCTTGTGTAGTTTCTATCTAGAATCCAAGGGGTGCATCCACACAGTAGTACCCATACAGCTACAGCTTTGAATTAATCCCATTTTATTTTATCAAAGAGATTAGATTTCCAAATGTTTGATAACCTGCCAATGGAAGTCTCCATCTGCCTTCTCACAAACCGTTTAAGATGAAGAAGATA
>OY757927.1:78318471-78434458 GCA_963585895.1 Sepioteuthis lessoniana | reverse complement strand
CATCTTCTCTTTTTCTTCATTCTTACTCTCCCCTCTTTTTCTCCTTATTGTCCCGTCTCTCCTTTCCCCTTTCTTACTTTCCTCTTCCTTACTCACCTACATTCTTTATTCTATGTTCTTGACTCTGCATTTTTTTTTTTTTTTTTCAATTTTGCCTGAATGTTTTTCGTAATTTTTTTTCCACCGGATTCATTTCCTTATTTTCATTTAAACCCTAAATCTCAAAAATCAAATATAAACCTTGGAATATATTGCTGTTATTTTTTGCTATACCCCAACCATCTACAACCCTTTTTTTCCCTTGTTAGTTCATCATCTACTTGCAATTCCACAATTTGTATAATAACAAAAATATTAAATGGAGGGAAAATCTAATGTTTATAAAAGTAGAATTTGGTGAACCTGATTGCATTATTTATTTTCTGAAAAACGAAACATATTCAATTAATAAATTTGAGTTTGAACCAATTAGTTTTATTTTTCTTGAGGAAAATTTGATTGAAATTTCTCATTTGTGTGAAAATGATTAAACCCTATTAACTTAATTTTGTTTCTTTGTCATTTTCTTCTTTTATTTGCAAATTTGTAATCTTTATTGGATAACAAAATTTGCTTGTAATACTAAATTGAAATATTCCTGAGAAAATTTAAGAGTATGAAAAAAAGTCTGTTTAAGCTTTCTAAAATTTGATTCTTGTTTAAAAAGGAATATTTTAAAAATAAAGATGTTTGACCTCATTATCATATTAAAACTTTCATTGCTGTATTGTCTAAATTCATCCCTAGATGGATTTTTTTTTGTTGGAGTATATAATGTTTCTGCTATAAATGTAAAATGTGTGAATATTTGATTATTAACAGATTTAAACATGAAAATACAAATGGAAACATTGTTGCTGGCAGAGACTTGATAGGATAGCTATACAATTAAGAATAGGATTTATAATTGATCATAGCAGTTAGCTAATTAGTGTTGATTTCTACTAAGTTACAAAATTGCTGTTGTAAAATTTTAGAATTGAGTAATATGGTGGATTGAGGGATTAATTGATTTTAATGAAAAGTCAACTCGTCTTTGATTATTTTATGTCATCTGGTTAGAGAATTGTGTTCATGGTACATTTATGTTGATATTTTTTGTGTAGTTGTTTCTTCGGAGGTTTTGGGCACAGTTATATGATATCAAGTATTTTTATCTTATACAAATAATTTGCACACATTTGTATGTTTCCTAGTAATCCTATCTAAGACAAATAACTCTATGCTTTCCAGTAATTATTTCTGTTTAATAATAATCATTTGTTTGCACATAGTTATATGGTGTCAGTAACTAATTATAATTCTTAGTAAACAATTATAGCTTCAAGTAAGTATTCTTAATGAAATAAATTAGTACACAGTTATATGATACTAAATATTTCTACCTAATATTAATGATTTCAAATAGAACCATACATGAGAGCTAAACAGGTACGACCACTCAGGGTTAGAGTGGGCCTGGGAGTAATAGCAATGAAGTGGGTGACTCGACACTCACTTGACCTCCTTTCACTCACTCTCTCGCTTGCTCTGTCAAAAGAAAGTTTCAAATTTAATCTTGTAGAATGAGTAGACTTCCAAGCTGAAGACGAGATTCACAGTTAGTATCTAGATATTATTTATATAATTGATTTTAATGGTATGTCCAACTGTCAAGAGTAAGTTTATGCCTAGAGGTGAGAGAGAACCGGGCCATTGGCCTAATGAGTGGAGTGTTTGCTAATGGTCCGGGAGACCTGGGTTCAATCCCAGGTCGAGTCATACCAAAGACAAAAAAAATTAACACTCAGCATTATAAGGTAAGGATCAAAAGTAAAGTGAAGCAATCCCGGGAATGGAGTAGTGCCTCCCCTACACCTCAGGGTAGTAGCTATTGAAAAGAGAGCCTTCGAGTCACCCTCAACTAAGGTCGCCAACATTACTTACTTTTGTGTGTTGTTGTTTCTTAAGAGTTTTTGCACATACATAGCCGTTTACTTAGCATCCAAGTAGTGCATCCATACAGCAGTATCAACACAACTGCTGCCTGGAAGAAACTGTGTTTCATTTTATCGGTCAGATCTGTTACCAAGTATTCCTATCTAATATTAATAATTATATGGTTTCAAGTAATTTTTTCCATGCAATAATAGTCATTTGTTTACACTTATATGGTTTCAAATGACTAATAATAATCCTTTGTAAACAATTATAGCTTCAAGTAACTATTCTTAATACCATTTTATTTGACCTATTGATAAGACCCAACAAGATAGAGAGAGATTATATAATATTAGCTGTTTGTTAGTAACAATTTATTCCACTTAAAATATAGAAAATTGATAACAGCAATTGATTATTTTTCTCTTTCACAAATGACAGTTTCATTGAATGAAGATAATGTTTTTCTTGTGTGCATGTATATTTTTTTTAAACTCTGGTTTGAAGACAACATCTGAAGTTTTCACAAAAACTCGATTGATAAATTGAAGAATAATATTTCATGATAATCATGCATCACGGTTCTCATATTTCTTTTTTTTTTATTTGTTTTTATTTCTAATTATTTATTTATTTATTTTTTGACAAGTAGCAAAGTATTATAAATGTCAAAATGCCAATCTATCTCTGGTGTAATCTAACCATCCATTTGTTGTATTTTCAAACCAATGTCACTCTTTTATCTGAATGTGCTATTCTTTCTGTCCATACATCCATCCATTTCATTTCCTTACCTATCTGTCTCTAAGATTTAACAAAAAAAAAAAAAAAATCTGCATTCTATCAATCAATCCCTTTTTTCTTACTATCATATTTGATTCTCTTACCTCTTTATCAATTGCACACACACATACATATATATATATATATATATATATATATATATATCCATCCATGTGCTCATCTTGGTCTCTTTCTACAAATATCTTATTTTGTTCATATTATAGTAGACAAATACAAATTGATGGGCACAAAGATGCTCAGTCATTTGATTTATGTCAGCCTATTTCTGTTTTCTGCTCTCTCTCTCTCTCTGTTTTAGTAACTTTCTCTCTCTGCAACTCTTCAGCTGTCCATTTTTATCTCTGTCTCTATCTTTTTTTTCTGTTTATCTGTCCCTATCTCTCTCTCTCTTTTCATGTTGACTCTCTATCTCTCTACCCATCTCTCTTTCTCTGCATCACTCCTGGTGGCTCTTCATGTCTCCATCTTTCTCTCTCTCTCTTTCTTTGATTCTTGCTGGATCTTTGTCTCAGTTTGTGGCAGGCTCTTTTTCTTTTTTGCTTTCTTTGAATCTCTCTTTTGTTGGTTCTCTCATCTATTTTACTGGTTCCTTCTCTCTCAGTAACTCTTTCACTCTCACTCTCTCTCTCTTATGCAGACTCTGGATTTTTCTCTGTCTCAGCTTTCCATCTCTCTCTCTCTTTTGTTTGTTCTCCATCTCGCTGTTTGTCCATTTCTCTCTATGTCCCTCTGGTTGGCTCTCCATATCTCTCTCTCTCTCTCTCTTGTTTGCTCTATATTTCTCTCTCTCTTTCTCACTCTCTTTTGTTTGCTCTTCATCTGTCCCTTTCTCTATCTTGCTGGTTGTCCATTTCTCTCTTTGTCCCTCCGGTTGGTTCTCCATCTCTTTCTCTCTATCTTCTTTGCTTTACGTTTCTCTTTCTCTCCTTCATTGGCTCTCCACCTCTCTCTCTCTCTCTCTATTTTAGCTTTCTCTCTCTCTCTCTCTCTGGGCACTTCATATCTCTTTTTTCTCTCTACATCTTATCTTGTTAGCTCTTCATCACTTTCTTTCTCTCTCAATCTTGGCTCTCCATCTCTCTCTTTTTCATTTTTCTATCTCTCTCTCTCTCCCACTAAACCAATCTCTCTATTTCTCTTTTTAGCACCCAACACTAAGAAAATGAAGATTTTAAAAAAGAAAATCAATTAATTTTTAAATTTTAAACAAAATGAATATCATTTCATTGCTGCTTGTCATTCCAGATGCTTTCTCATAAACACTTAGAAAACAAATACATTTTGTAATGCTTAATAATCTAATTTCTCCAAACTCTTTTGTCTTCTCTCCATATGCTCATTCCTAAATGAATGAATTCATTCTATACAACAATTAAAGAAGCCACAGACTGGAACCACATCTCTGCCTGCCAGGGTGCTTCATCCCCACAATTCCATTTTGCAAGAATCAGTTTTTTGGAGATTCCTCTTTTTTGTCAATTTTGGTAGATGCCCTATTCATGGTTTATTTGATTTTTTTTTGCCACAAGAGACTTGCCCAAGGTCTATACATCCTTTTCACAAGATCTGAACCCCAAAATTACTCAGGCAAAAGCAAATTCTCAGCTCATAGCTCATTGGACTGGGTTGCCAGAATCTCTAATGATTAGTTGATGAAAAATGTAAACAACAAAACGTCCTTAAGTACCACAATTAATTTCAGCAACAGGGTTATTTATACTCTTTTACTGGGATTCTTTCAATTGTCTCCACGTCCTGTCTTGGAGGCTCTTTGGCTATGTAGCAGTTTATCATTTTTGCAGAGTTGGGAATCTTTTTTTTTTTTTTTGCTTTTTCATAACCAACAAAAACGATTTTTTGCTTAACATTTTTGTAAGAAAACTCATATTTTTATTTATTTTTACTAAATCAGGTGACAGAAGGCAATATTTCATGGAGTTCTTAATCAAATGAAAGATATAAGTATTCGGGATTCCAGTTTGCTTTTTACTGTGTTTTCAGCTGATATTATATAATATATAACAGTTTTTTTCAACTGTTTTTGTTCTTCAGTAAATAATTTGAATACAAAGTTTTCATTTTTTTGCTTTTTTCAAATACATAAATGCATAATTTGACTTCACCCATGTGGGTAAAATATGTTTGACAGTTTTTTCAGTTCTCTGGCAAGATTATTACTCCTTTGAGAGTTTTTCACAACCAGCCTTAGCTGATGGTTTTTCACTGGAGTTTAAGGGACAACAAGTCTCCTGGACTCTTCTAAGTATTCTAGCCAGTCTTATATTGCTGTAGTCTGGATGGTCTTCACTTTTTCTCTTATTTCCAAGTCTTCCAGTCCCTTAACCAATCCTTTGGGGATTGTTCTAAGTGCACCAATTATAGTTGGTCTTACCATTACCTTCATGATTCATAGCTTTTTTATTTCTTTAACAAGGTCTTGGTATTTAGTTCTTTTTCCACTTAGTTTTAATTTCATTCTTTGGTCTACTGCCAAAGCAAAGTCCTCTATTCAGCAGGTTCTTTATTTTTTGTTGATTATCACTAAGTCTGGAGGGGGATGTCCTCGTCATGTAATGGTTACAGCGATGGACTGCGGAATCGTAGTAAGCGAGTTTGTATTCCAGTCGTGTTATTACATTCACTTTGGGGCAAATACCCTTGGGAAAGGTATGAACCCCCTTATCCTCCCAGCTATGGGTTAAATAGTACCACTACTGTTCTTCTAGGAGAATGGCTTTGGCATTAAATAACCTACAACGGTTGATATGCCATTAAACAAAGAAACTAAACCAAACTAAACTAAGTCTGGTCAAGATTAGGTTTTCTGTTAGTATCTCATTAATTTTAATATTTCATTTATTTGAGAATTTTTCACACCAGCATTAGTTGATGGTTTTCCACTGGAATCTCAGTGACAAGTCTCTTCAAGTCTCCAAGACTCTTCTTAGTATTCTGGTTGATCTCAATAATGCTGTAGTTGCAATGGTCTCCACTCATCCTCTTATTTCCAAGTCCTCCAGTCCTTGTACCAATACTCTGTTGACTGTATCAAGCGCACCAATTACAATATGTATCACAGTCACTTTGATGTTCCATAGTTTTTTAAGTTCTTGTCATATTATTAATATTACTACTACTATTATATAGAAAAGTTACTTTAAACCATATAGTTGTGTATAGATTATTAATAATAGATAGGAGTACTTGAAAGTATATAATTGTGTACAAATTATTAGTATAAAACAACAATATTTAAAACCATATAGCTGGGAGCAAATTATTTGTATTTAGAATAGTTTTTTGAAGAAATAATCATTTGCAAATAACAAATATTGTTGTTAGTTACTTGGAACCAGAGAATTACTCATGGAAAAAAAAGTATAACTTAATCCTTTTATAACCCACCAAGGCATAAAACCAACCAACCAACCACAATCATCTAAGCATTGAGATGAAAGTTCATATTTGGAAATAAGGAATGATTGCAGCTAGGTCTCATGTGTATGTATGATTTTGCACTAACACAATCCTGTGTTTCGTTAAAAACTGCCGATTAAAAAGTATTAACCATTGCAAGTATTCCGGTATTGTTACTCACCTGCCGTCAGGATTGACGGCAGGCGAGTAACAATTCAGGAATACTTAACACTTGTACCCGGTTATGGCTAACAGAATCAGAACAGGTGACCCTCGTGGATTCAATAAAGGACGTAGTTCAAAGTTCTGTGATGGTTCCTGAGTTCAACTAATATCTGAAGAAGGCCAGAGGACATATCGTCCGGAACGTTGTGGAAATAACAATAAAGATGAAGACGATAGTCCGAAAACCCTTAATGATAAAAATATTAACCATTGCTTCATAGGTTTTTTTTAAATGGTCACTGACATGTCTCAGTAAAATCTAGATGTCATCTCTTCATTGTATAAGTTGCTCAGCTGTGCACCTGTCTTCATTTTGATTTTGAATTTTGAAAGGTGAAACTTTTTTTAATCACATCTTTTACCAAGACCTGAGTTCAAAGATAATGAGAACAGATTGATCTAAAATTCAGACTTGATTTTCGTAACCAACTGTAGAGGGTATAATCAACTCAGTGTTTTCAATTATTCGTAGTATTTTCACTTTGAGGTGTCCTCACTAAAAGATATAACCAGTATTTATTTTTTAAATTAGATAAATGTTTTAATTGATATCATATTAAATTCGATTATATACTCTCTAACCCACTTTTTTTCACCATCAAATAAAAATATTGTGGCTTACCAGTAATGAGATGTATTTTCCTAATGTATCTGGCAATGGAATAGAATGCTGGAAAAAGTGGTTTCATGTTTTAGAGATTGTGTAAACCCTAGGGATCATATTTTATAGGGAAAATAACATTAATCCTGGAAGGGGATGTAAAAAGTTTGCTCCCAAACCCCAGTAGATAGCTGAAACAGAGATCAATGCTTTTTCTTTTAGTGTCCAAAAGACTTTTTTTTATACAAACCATCATCTTTTGAAAGAACAAGTATGTCTTTCATAATCTCACTTGATAATCTTTAATAATCCAACACAAGAAGGATTTCTTAACACACAAACCCAAAGTTTCAAATTCTTTTATCATGGTAGCTCTTACATAATGATCAAAAGATTGTGAAACTTTAAGATATGTGTTGGGGGATTTAGAATTTATTTATATTTTTGTAATTATATAAATATATATAAGCACTCAGAATTTGAATTAATGACAAAAATAGGTTTGTGTTTTATCAGATCATATTTGCTCACTTTAAACCGGGACATTGGCCCAGCGATTAGAGTGTTCGCCAATGGCCCGGGAGACCTGGGTTCAATCCCAGGTCGAGTCATACCAAAGACTTTAAAAATGGTACTTGATACCACCTTGCTTAACACTCAGCATTATAAGGTACGGTTCAAGGGTAAAGTGGAGCAATCCTGGGAATGGAGTAGCGCCCTCCCCTACACCTTGGTGTAGTAGCTATCGAAAAGGGAGCCTTCGGGTCACCCTTGACTATGGTCGCTAACTTTACTTACTTTTTATATGATAGAATAATGTTCACATACAGTCAGTGGTACTAAGTGATGGTCAGTTTCTCATCTATGCCTTTATCAGGCTAATAAGCAAGAAAGTGACAATTGCAAAGCACCATTGATTCTCTGTGTGTGCCATCTGAATTAAAATATATACATTCTGTCAGTGATATGGTGCACTCTTCATTTATAAAGATAATAAAACAGGGTGTCCTCGTGGTGTAATGGTTAAAGGGCTGGACTGAGGAATTGTAGTTAGCAAATTTGAACTTCAATCACACTATTACATTCACTTTCGGACAAAAATACCCTCGGGAAAGGTATTAACCCCCTTTTCCTCCCAGCTATGAGTTAAATAGTACCATTGTTTTTTTGTCTGGAAGGATGGCTTTGGCATTAAATAACCTTCAAAGGTTGATATGCCAATAAACAAAGAAAAGATAGTAAACTACATCGGCAATATTAATGTACACAGATACACACACCATTGGAAAATATTCCAATGTAAAATTTCAATGAAAAATGTTGGGATTTTAGTGCTACTCACCCATGTTCTGTTGCGTCTTCTCTACTTGTCCTCATTTACAAATGTGCGACATGACCACCCATATAAATGTTGACATTTTGAAAGCACTCTCTTTTAACACAAGGTACTTGAATAGAAAGTTAATGATATTAGTTATTAATATATTGAAAAAAATGTTAAAATGTTGAATTAACATATTTGACAGCTTATATTTATTCAAAAAAATGTCCCAGAAAATGATCCTACATTTTATACAGTCAAGGGTCAGCTTTGCATTAATAACTGGTGGAATTGTTATGCTGCAATGGCACTTACATTAAACGGCAATCATTTCTGCAAAGATAAACAAGGCGTGAATACATTTGAAACTTAAAAATGACCACATGGTGGGTAGGGCTACAAATGTCATGCAAAAACCCTTCACTGGACAACTGACCACAAAATGACCACATGGTGGGTAGGGCTACAAATGTCAGGCAAAAACCCTTCACTGGATAACTGTAGTTTTAACCAGTTTGAGATTTTTAAATGTCTGCCCAAATTGAGGTGCATCTTATAAGCCATCAAATATGGTATTGGTAAAAATGGTCAAACCCAGGCTGAGAAGTCAGATATAAAAAATAAAAATAAAAATGAAAAAAAAGACATGTTTTATGAATTCTAAATGTAATAAACTTAGTGTGGACCTGATTGATTTTCCAAATTAACATCCCATTTATCCCATATGGTAATATCATCTGTTGATAGAAATATGTTACTGCCATGCAGATCAATTATATATATATATATATATATATACACACACACACACCAGACAATGTTGTTTCATATGTTGATTACATTTCTGTGTCTGGGGATTCTTTATCTGCCTGCCAAAAATTTTGTTTTGGCCAAACCCAGACAGAGGAGGCAAAAGTACCGATTCTGTGGAACAATTTAACTCCATTTTTCTTGATCAGAGAAACAAAGGTTTGGTCAGACTTGTAGGATCTGGAAAAGTAAATTTTTAGAAGAAAAGGAAAAAAATAAATAAATTAAAAAATAAGTAATTGCTCTGGTCTGGGAACTTTGAAAGACTTATTTCTTGTGGGTAGCGGGGAGATTTTTGCATTCAAATATTTGTGGAACATCTCCAAATTGGTTTTAAATTAGATTGTCTTTTGTTTAGCTTTGTTAACTGAACATTTGATGGGCAGGTTATAACTCATTCATAATGAATCTACAATGTAAATTTCTGGCTTCATTTTGTCACTTAGTAAATTGAAAACTTTTCAGACAAAATACTGTCCTCAGTCTATCATGTTGGTGTCTATCTTTTTATTCAGATTTGTTAAAGTGAATGAATTTTTTATTGTTAGGATCCCTTATGATTTAGAAAAGCTAATCTGTCAATATTATAAAAAATTGTCACTTGGTTTCAAATTCTTTTTCCTCCTGACACCAGGCTTAAACTGTCTGTATCTCCTACAGAGGGGGTAAGACTACCTCCCCACAAAAAAGGGGTGACTTAGGTTTGATAATAAACTACCTCTGATATTGATGTTCCAGTTTTAGCACTAGAGAGGGTGTGAAATACCCATTCACTGAAATTACTACCAAGTTCACTCTGACCTGGAGTATGAGTACCTGTTAGATTGGTTTAGTTTGGTTTGTTTGTTTATCAACATTTGTTGGTTATTTAATGCCAAATCTATTTTTATACAAATGAAAAGTTCTATTTCAAACAATTCAGTTTAGTTTAAGTACACAGTTTAATTGTCAAAAACATTTCTATTTCAAGCTATTCAGTTTAGTCAAACAGTTCTAATTCGAACAATTCAGTTTAGCATAAAAACAGTTCTATTTCAAACCTTTTAGTTTAGCATAAGTATGCTGTTTAGTTCTATTTGACCCATAGATAGGACCCAATCAGGTGCTACCACTCCAGGCCACTTACTATTCCCCAAAGCTCCAGCATTACTGGAACCTCACCATCAAACTATTTAGTGTCATATTCAGGACACTTATTGATGGAGTCTTAGCCCTCTGCAGAGATGCAATTAGTGTATACTACAGCCCCAACTGTGAATTGGCAAAGTACCTGTTAGACTCCCATTTCTGAGTCAAATGCATTTGTTTAAAAATTACTCTTATTTGAGAGGACTGTGTGAAAAAAAATCTTAACAACAACACAAAAAAATATAAATATGAACATATAATGAATGCAATTCTCTATACTCAAGGCTTAAAATAACCTGAGAAAGTTGATATCCCATTAAAATCAATCAATCAAATTCTTTCTTTTCACTTGTTTATTTGCATCATGAATATTCTTACAAAGCAACTAAAATTGAAAAGATGAAAAGAAAATCAATAACAAAAATAGATAAAAACCTTCATCAAAAAATTTAAAAAAAAAGCAAAAAAAAAAACACTCTGCTTTTGACAGGATTTAGATGTAAAAAAAAAAACAATAATAAAACAACATAGCTTTTACAAGATAAGAGATCATCTTTTGGATGGTAGGTTTATAGATGAGATTTAAACTTTTCAAGTAGCAATTGATCTGACCATGAATGAATTTATCCAACCTCTCTACCATGATCACAGTGTGATACAAGGTCAGTTTTTAAGCAGATTTTAACAGCTTTAAATTCAGTGTTTTCCTTCTCTTAAACTGGTTGTCATTGCAAAAATAAAGACTCCAGTTTTCCCTACTATTTACCCATAGCTAGAGGGAAAATAGTTAGAAGAATAGCTTTCCCAAAAGTATGAGCGCGATGTGAAATGCAAACAGCCTTTTTCATGATTTGAACTTGTCTTGCCGTATCTCTTTCCTTTGACAATAACTATTTGATAATGTTCTCTGTTACTGGTAATGCATCTGGTACGCATAATCAGGATTCCCCGAGTTGAAAGTTGATGAGTTTTAGTCTCACTGAGAGCTTACCTTTAACATTCTTTTTCAATTTCTTTCTTTGCTCATATTTCAACCTTCTTGGGTTATTAAATGCCAGAGCCATCCTTGTAAAAGGACAACAATGTGACAATTTATACCATAACTGGTGTAATGAAGGAATTCATATCTTTCCCAACAGTATTTGTCCGAAAGTGGACATAATAGCACGGCTAGAGTTTGAACTCGTTTACTCCCGTGCTGTAGTCCAGCTCGTTAGCCACTATGCCCTGCTTTAACATTGTCTCTGCAATGTGATGCCTCTTGTTGTCAAAGAAATAATGGCTGGAATAAATTGTGATAAAAAACAACTGAAATTAAAAAAGACAAAGAAAAGTATTATTAAGAGTTAATAAAGGTGTCTTAACAAGTTGGAAAAAAATGTAGTTTGCATATCTTAAATACCGAACTTTACAAAACCCGTGAAAATGGAATCTCAGAATATCTGCACATGGGAATTTCATTCTTGAGATTTCATCTATTTGCATAAAGAATGGAGACAAAGAGTGTCTAACATTCTGAAATGAGTCATTGTTATTATTTTGGACTGACTGGAACTTGTCTTCTGTTTTTTTTTTAGGGGGGGGTCATCACTCTAGGTCAGCTAATGCATTCTTTTGAGGTGTAAATTTCATCCAGTTCCTCTCAATGACGATTCTACATCTGGATGCTAAAGATTCCTCTCAAAATAGGCAATGCTGTCTGGGGAAAGGGACAGAACATTCTTTAATATTTATTCGCTTAAAAGCTGCCATTGGAAACCATTAAGTTTGATGTTGACTTGCAAATTTATATTATATTTAATTGCTAGTAAAATAAATGGAACTTATCTATAATTAACATCTGATAATTATCTCCCTTGAAAAATATAATGATCAGTGTGAATGCAAAGGTTGTTCTCACATTAATTTAGAAATTGAATTGAAAATTGATCTAGGTTTGAATGCTAGGGTGTGCTTGTGGCATAATGGTTATCATCATAGGAAGTGAATCTGGCAACTCAAGTTCAAATCCTGAATGTGACTTAGCATTTCTCATAGAGCTAACACTTAAGTAAAGATATGCCTCCAACTATTTTTAAAAAGTAGAGCAGTCTGAGATCTTTAACTTTGGTATAGCAACTGCTCAAATGGAAGAAAAACTCTGAATTTAAACCAATTGTAAACCCAGAGTGAGATGGAGTGGTTATTCCAGCCCAAACAGCTCCATAAACAAACAAAGTTATAAGACCAGTAAGTGACACTTAGAATACTATTAGGCTTAGAATAATGTTATTTCAATATGCTATTTTAACATATATACAAAACTTGTATTACTATAATATCATCATCATCATGTCGTGCCACTAGCACGGATATCCCTGACCATCTCTCGCCACTTCTCCCTATCATTCATCGCCTCCGGCAGGTCTTCTGGGTTACATCCTGTGTCCTCACATAGCTGCTGTATGTAAGTTCGGGCTGGTCATCCTGCTTTTGCTTGGCCATATGTGAGGGTCCATAGGAGTACGTCACTTACGAGCTCGTTCTTGCTTCTCCAGCAGTGTCCGGCGTGTCTGGCTCATCTAACCTGTATAGTTTTCGTGATGGGAGGCAGGTGGCCGTACAGTTGGCGTCTCGTGGGGTGTTGTCGCCAGGACTTGTTCAGTATTGCTCTCAACATTCTTGTGTAGTTGCCGTTAAGTTTCTTCTCCAGGACTGACAAAAGCATGGACGGCTATAGATAGGCTCTCAATCATATGGAAATCAGACCTGACCGATGAAATGAAGCGCAGTTTCTTCCAGGCAGCGGTTGTATCGATACTGCTATATGGATGCACTACATGGACGCTAACTATAATATAGATGGCTACTATTTAGGGTGGGGTTTCTCAAACTTTGCACTTGATGCATTAAATTAAATCAAATTTCCAACAGCCCGCAAATAAATTAATTGAATATTGTGGACGTCTTCTTAGTTTCCCTGGAAGTCATAATGACAGTGGTTGATTTTTTAAAATGTTTTCAGTTTCAAGATCAAAATTTATACAAAATAGAGAAAAATAGTAAAAGGAATATGGAATTCTACTAGAAAACACAGACACCAAAAAATACCTGGCAAGACTGAAACTGACTTAATAAGTTAAGATCTGGATTTCTTCATTCATTGCAGGATTTTTCGTTAATAATAATTTATTTTTCAATTTTATCCTTTAAAAATCTGTAATCACAGATAAGAATTATAATTTCAAACATTGTATTTCAATTTTGCTGGTTGATGATTTTTCTTTCTTTTTTAAATCTATATTTTTACACCTTTTATTAAATAATTTTCTTTTTTATTCTAAAGATTTTTTACACCCTATTATGAAATAGAATTTTTCAGAATTCAGTAATATTTGGAAAGAATTTAGTTAGAATATAATTGTTTGGATGTTATTTGTTTTTTTTATTATCAGAACCAGATTGTTTTTCAATTTAAATGACCTGTATATTTTGAACAGGTCTTATGCGAATGACATCATTAGTGGTCATCACACCCAATCAGGTATTCTGCTTGGTGTACAAGATCTAGCAACTTGTCAATACAATCCTGTGATTTTTATTTCATAGTTATAAAGGGGTTTATAAATGCAAACCAACTGTGGATCCCTATACTTTTCATTCACACTGCCAAAATGTTATACATTCCAAGGGGTCGATAAGAACCACTTTGTAAAGCACTAATTTAGGGCGTTAAAAGTTTCTTAAAGAATTTGATTTAGCCATCTACCTTAACAGTTGATATTAACTAGTTTTAAAAGCCTTTGGCTGCATATTATACACCCCACCCCCTGCAAAAAAAAAAGAATAACGAAAATAATGATAATTTATAGATGTTTAATGTAATTTACTCATTATTTTGAGTGTTGAAAGATCTGAATTTTATAATAAGTCATATAATAATCAAAGATTACTGGTAGAAAAGTACCAATGAATTAAGATTTTGCTTATTAAAGTCATCATATGGTAATAACAAAAATGTTTTCAGTGGTGTTAAAAAGCAGTAATACTACAGAGGATTGGTAAAATAGTTAAAGGGGTGAAGTAAATTTTAAAAACATTAAAACTACCCCAAAATATTTCATCATGTCTTAGGAGCCTTTATTTAAGAAAATGTTAGAAAAGGTATGGAAACTTCAGAGATTAATTATATGTAACAGTTATTTCAATCATACATCCTAGATGCATCAAGGAGGTCTTCAGTGATGCAACTGTCTTCATTGCCGATTTCGGGTTATTTTTGCATCATATCGGCTCCGACAGAAACCCCGGCATGACTCAGGAAGAGCCAAGCCGCCTCCTTGATTGCGACATGCTACGCTCATGCCTCTACCAAAGCAAAAAGAATTTTTAATCAGGCCAGACTTTGGCTGTTCTTATAGACATCTGTCCTTCAGTAACAGCCATTACCTAGAATGAAATCTGACAAGCGCCTTGACAATAAACCGAAAAAGATCTTACTTTCAGTGTTTAAAAATGAAATTATTCGGAATTGGTGCAATGACTTCGAACCTTCTTCCATCAGGATCCATACCCCTCAGCGAATCTCCATTGCTCCACGAGCTTGTCTCTCCTCCAAATGACTCTCAATATCTTCCACATATTTGTAGAATCCCTTTACACCGCTCGTACACAATGTAAGGCACCCCACTTGGTCCTGGTGCTGAGGCGGATCTTGTGGCTCTCACAATTTCTTGCATTTCCTTCCAGGTTAGCAAGCAGGTGTTATATTGGCTCACTGGTGGTTTCTGATGAATTAAGCGGTTGTTAATACCCATTTCTTGCTCTTTTGCAGGGTCACTCCTTGTATCTCGAAGATAGTCGTTAATTTCTTCCTCCGATGCCTCCAAATTCCTATTTCGCCTCTCCTCTAGCAATGTTCTTGCAAAGCCGAAGGGATTAGACAGGAAATTTGCCTGCTTTCTTGATCTTTCTTTCCTCCTTCTCCTGTGCCACTCCGCTTGCCATTATATCTTTGTTTTAAATATTTAAGGGTGAGTTCATGTAGCCTCATGGCTAACATAATGGTCTGTGACAGCATAGTGATTTTGAACCTCAGTTAAAATAGCCCAGTCAGCTGGGGCTGTAGAATACACTAACTGCAGAGGGGTAAGACCCAAATGTGTGTCCTGCATATGACACTAAACTATTTGATAGTGTGGTTCCACTAATGCTGGAGAATGCGAAGTACCTCTTCATTGCCATCACTCCCAGGTTCACTCTGGCCTGGCCTGGCCTGGCCTGGCAGCACCTGATTAGGTCCTATCTATAGGTGAAATTGAACTAAACTGTGTACTTATGCTAAACTGAATTGTTTGAAATAGAACTGTTTTTTGATATTGAAACTGTACTTATGCTAAATTGAATTGTTTAAAATAGAACTGTTTTGACATCTAACAGTGTGTAAACAAAAAAACTATACTTAGACTAAACTGAATTATTTGAAATAGAACTGTTTATATGTATAAAAATGGACTTGGCATTAATAACCAACAGTGGTTGATATACCATAAAACCAAACCAGTTACACAATTGCATCAACTTTGTGACAGAAGAGAAGAGTTCATGCCTTTTTCAAGGGTATTAGTATGAAATGTAAACTACCTCATTGAGGATTTGAACTCAATTTGTTGAATCCACCTGTTGCCATGATGACAGTTTTGCTATTCATACCTTCTTAGGAGCATTTGTAATTATATATTTACTATAAATTGTGATGTCAGGGTCAACCTGAAGATCTTTATCTCAAAATTCTGTGTTAGACCTACATCTTCTGCATAGGTTGAGCTCCAAACATACAGTAGGCTATTGTGACATTCTGGTTAATGTTTACAGTCAGTGCATCAATTGTTGGAAACGGCATGTGATATAGCAATAATATAATGTTGAATTTTTAGTGTTGGAATTATTTTATATTAATCTCTGTTAATTTGTTCACCAAACACAGATTTAAGTTGGAAATGTTTGCGGCAGTCTGCTGGATTGGTTTAGTTTGGTCTTATGGCACATCAACCATTGAAGGTTATTCAATGCCAAATCCTCTTTATACATATATATTAAATATATGATTTGTAAACACATTTTGCTGATAATATTTTTAAATGAGCCTCAGTTCATTCTTTTGCACTCAGTTAAATGGTTTCAAACAGTTCTATTAGGACCCTATTAGGTGTTATCACTCTAGGGCAGAGTGGACCTGGGAGCAAGGATAATGAAGGAGTACACCACATTCTCCAAAGCTCCACCATTACTGGAGCCTCACCATCAGAATATTTTATATCATATCCAAGACATTCATTGTGAGGAGGGGAGGGGGTCTTACCTCTCTGTAGAGATGCAATTGGTGTATTCTACAGCTCCAGCTGACTGGGTTTCAGCCTGCTGGAGTTATAATTAGTGGTGTACATTGTTAGGAGAAATGTTGGACACTGTGGAAAAGGTTTAGATTTTAAACGTGCCATATAAGTTGAGCCCTAGTTTTGTAGAGATTTTTTTAGGTTCAAAAGGTGGACTTGTATGTTGCAATTTAATGATAGATGTGTTAGATTAAAGCATCAGCATGTGTCCAGTGAGTATGTATACAGTAGTGGTAGCTCTACATTAAACCATTTGTCTGTATATAGAAAACAAACTCTTTGAAGTTATTAATAAAGACTTTTCATCACAACACAAAGGACATTGATTGTTACAATATATCATATGAAAATAAAAAGAAGTAGCTTCCTGCTATACTTGAACCCACACCCCACAACTAAGGAGATATTTTTTTTTATTGACATTACTCTATTTTAGTTTCTCTTCTCTTTAACAAAATTAACTTGAAGCAGTTTAAACCAGCTCCAGATGTGTATTCATGTGTGGGGGTCTCTTCGGGGGGGCGTCTGAAGTTAGCCCCCTGCCACATTCTATTTGAATTCCGAGCTTTCTTTGTCTAAACTGGTTGCTATATGAAGGTTAAAGAGCTCAGTTTGCCCTACTGTTAAGCTCTAATTGGAAGGAGTTGATGGATTCATGCATTTCCTCCAAAGTATTAGCATGGAAGAGAAACACAAAAAGCCTCATTCAAGATTTGAACTTGCATCATCTTGTCCGTTTTCTTAGGATGATAACTGTTAGGCCTTAAACCTCCTTTCCAATACTCTGTACCATCTGAGTCAGTGTGGGTTTTTGAAAGAAAATATAATTTTTAATTTGAAGCATTTTACTTGGTTTATTTTATTATAACTTCAACACTTTTATGATATATTTATAGTAAATTTGAATAAAATTAGAAATAAAATGATACAAATGAAAAATTTTTTAAAATAAAACTTAGGTAGTTATGTACTAAGCTAGTTTGACACAAGACCAAAAGTATGGGGTACACAGTGAGAACTTATTAAAATTTTGCTATTTATTCCTTCTTTGTAATAATATTTCTCTCTTTGCTTCTTTTTTTCTTCTTTCTTTGTTTGAATTTGTCTGTTAGCCAGCCTGACTAAATCTTAAACTCCATGTTGGGTCTGCTATTGTACTAGACTTTCCCTTGGCCCAGAAATTGAACACCTGATCACCAGATAACAAAATGCATTTAACCATCAACTTGGTCAGCTCACTAACCATTAGGCCATTCATGTAAGGTTAGATTAAACATGAAGCACGTGCTTGTGGCACCACTGAGATTCATCACGGAGTGTATAATACACCTGAACTAAGGTTCACAAAAAGGTGCAGAGAAATATATATATATATATATATATATAATCATAGTCATTTTTATAATTAAGTAGAAGTAGTAATGGTAATAATTATAATAAAGTGTGTCATATTACAAATAAATGAATGATTTTTTTTTCTTTTTCTTGTTATAAATTATGTTCAAATTAAATGTTTGGGTTTTAAAAAAATCCAAAATATTTGACTTTATAAGTAGGGAAGCACTATAAACTTCTAAGTGCTTTAGGGCCTCTGCAGAACTGAATCCAGACACACATTCAAAGTGCCCAACAAGACCTATGTAGTTGTTTGAATGAAGATATTATTACAGCCAGATTCTCTCTCTGTCACAAGCTAAAAATGAGTTTTGGTTATTTTCCATCTAAGGTTAACAAACTTAAGCCAACCAGAACTCAAGTTTGAATTATGAAAAAGCTTTACAAGTTTTCTGAGCTTGTTCAGGTGAGACATGAAGAGAAGTTGAAAGGAAGTTTCTTTTTTTTATTTTGTTTATTTATTTAAAAAAAAAAAAGGTGAAAAGAAATAGATATTCACTACTGCGATTACATTAAGCTTTGTAAAATATCTCCTTCAATCTTAGCCAGCTCTTTCCTGTGGGGCATGTTTTGGCACTGGTGCCAACTTAGATGATATTTTAGCTATTTCTCCTAATATGGTTCTTGTCTTGTCCCTCTTTTCTTCTTCTCTTACTTGCCCAATCTCTCTTATCTCTTAGAATTTTCCTCCCTCTCTGTTTCCTTGATTTTCTTCTTTCTCTCTGATAGTCGGCTTCTGTTTTACATCTTTCTGTCTACTCCCTCTTCTTGTCATTTTCTTATTTACTCTCTCTCTCGCTAATAATCTCTCTCCTTCTGCTTCTTATTTCTCTCTCTCTCTCTTCATCTGCTTCTGACTTTCACCTCATTCTCTCTTTCTCTCTGTAATGATATATATATATATATATATATCTGCCTCTTTCTTCCTTTTAACTATCTTTCTATATCTATGGTTTCCTCTTCCATCCCTCTGACTATTTCCTTTTTCTCTCTCTTTTCTTTGCTTTTCTTCATTTAGCTTTTTTCTCTCTATACAGTTTTATACACTTGTCTTTATCGACATGTCATTTACACCTAAGTAAGGTTGTAAAATATACACTGACATATTAGATGGAGTATATGCATCAATGAACTTGTTTTGACTTGAGAATTTTTTAGGACTATACATATATATATATATATATATATATACACACCCACACTTAAATTTAGAAATTTGGAAAAAAAAAAAAAAATGTCCCCTTCTTTTATTTTCTTGTCAAGAAAATTAACTGAATCAATGTCTTACAAACATATATATATATATATATATATCTATACTAAAAATAATCGCTCACTATCTTCATGATTCTATGATTATAATTTTCATGTGTAAAAAATACAGACATACATATACACACACAATCGTTAATCTGAAGAATAATATTATGAAAGATTGGACTGAAAGACAAGACAAAGTATTTATAAGGAAAGGTTAATGAAGGGCTATAAGAAAACCAAGTACAGTCTTGTGTTGAACTAGAAGAAACTCCAAGTTCAGCACACTAACACACGTTAATGATATTCATCTTGCTACTTTCTGATGATTGTGTGTGTGTTGTTTTGTTTTGTTTTTTGTTTTTTTTAAAAGAAATGAAACATGCCATCACAGATGCTTCCCAGACCCTACTAGAAATGGAATTAGCTACCTAAGTTCAAATCCTGGACGATGCTCTTGGTGTTTCACTTTGTGCTAATACTTTTGGAGAAAGGCATAAATCCATTTCTTCTCTCCTCTGCTATGGATAAATAGTAGAGCAGATTGGGTTCTTTAGTCTTAATTAGGCAACCAGTCTTGAAGAAAGGAAACTCTGAATTCAAACCAACTGTACTGCACTTAAAAATTGAACTTGTGTCACATTCTGCAATTCGTGGTGGTCAAAAAGGTAAATACAAATTAATAGTGACAGAATTATGAGGATAGTGAGGTAATAATTGTAGTTTTTGTACTACTCTGTATGCTGGCATGTGAACACTTATTATTTATTCAATGGTTGTTTCATTCATCATTTTCTTTGAATATTATGGCATACACACACACACACTGTAACTTTCTCACCTGTGTTTGATATCCTAATTTAATTTGATATGCTCTATCACCAATATTGAGCCCTCTTTATTTGTAGATATGGTAAACTATATTATCATAAATGTATATAAATATAGATATATCTTTGTAAATTAAGTAAAGTGCTAGGAGAAATTATTTGAAAGCGTATCAGCTGATGTGGTCAGTTGCTGGATAAAAGGTGTTATATTCTTCACTGTCGTAGATGAAAGTTGATTGGATTAGTGTGGTTATTTTTTAATGGCATATCAACCCTTGTAGGTCATTTAATGCTAGATCTTGCTTTTTGTATATATGATTGGCAAGCAAATAGTTTTTTAGGTAAATATGTTTGTTGTGAAGTGAATTGCTTTTAACACCTTTTAGATAAACAACTGGTTTGTTTATTTGTGATGAGAGCAATTTAAAGAATACAATTAGCTGCTTGGGCTTGGCATGACCAGCCAACTGGTGAGATTAGCCCTCTCCAGTAGCTTGTCTCGTCCAAGTAAGGACTAAAGTGGAGTGTTTCCGGTCACATGATTAATTAGCACCAGCATCCTGTCTTCAGGCATTATGGTTTACCACCCATGACCAACAGGTGGACCAAATGGTTGGGGGTAGAGTCTTACCCCTCTACAAATGTGCAGTCAGCATATTCTACAGCCTTAGATGACAAGGTGGTATGATTATTTGCTCTTAGTTGCTGAGCATAAACAGAAAGTATTATATAGTCAGACAAATAAGATGTAATTACTTATCCAGGTAAAAGATCTAAATTTTGACATTTTGAATTGGAGGCTAAGTACTTAAATGGTACCAGGTAATTAAGAAAACACTCTTGTAAAAATTGATCTAAAAAAAATAACCTTATTTTTTAATCTTGTTTCATAAAAGTTGTTAGATTTGCATATGAATTTCATTTCACTAAATGTAACATCGCTTATGGGATGGAGGGAATAAAATAAAAATAGAATAAAAATTATTAAAGAATATATTGTATAATACATCCTCATCTTAGAAATAGGATGATTTTTTTTTTTTTTTTGACTATAATCTCTTACATCCTATCTCTGATATCATGTAATGTTTAGGAAGCTTGAAGAGCTGTGATCCAGGTCTTAACCTTCTATTCTATGCAGATGGGTACTTCATCTAGCGATTTAATCTTTCAAGATAAACAAACTGAATACATTCAATAATTCAGGGTTTTAAGGACTTAGTCAAAATTGAGTAAAGGATTAATAAAAAAAAATATAGGACCTTGTTAACACTCGATAAATCTCTTAAAAGTCTTAATATATATGATAAATGTTTTCATAAACATTCAGATATGTATATAAAAAAAAACAAAAACTAAATTCATATATATATATATATATATAAGGGAACATCCTATATCCTGGTTTCATTGGGGAGGTAGTTATATGCATGTGTGTGTGTATGTATATATATATATATATACACACACACACACACATATATACTGAAAAAAAATTATTTATTTCTATGCAGCAAACACATTATTAAATAAGTAAATGATATATAAAGGCAAATTATCTTATTTTTATTATATAAATATGCTGTTGAGGTGTAAATATGACTGTTGTTAGACTTGTGGTCACATGGATTATGGTATTGACAATTTGAATGGTTTGTCTTTGTATAATAATTGCGAGGATCATAATTCACTGCCAATTCTTTGTCAAATATATTTAATTATAAGTGATTTTTTTCAGCTATATTTAATTCTTTATCTAACATATTTCATCATGAATTAATTTTTTTATTGAATATGTAATTTTTAATAAGTTTTTTTCTAAGATATTTAATTTTGAATTGTTTTTTTTTACAAAATATATTCAACTGGATTTTCATATGGACACATGCGACACTCTGATCCTAAGTTGACGACATACTGGGGAATGAGATTTTCATCTTAGTCAGGGAATACACATTATAAATACATCAAAAAAGGAGTTGGGAATTAAGATGTAAAAAAAGTTCATCAAAAATTCATACTATTTTTTTTATATATAATATATATATATTGTTATTACGTAACAAATACACTAGTATAAATGTGTATATGATACATATAATAATTACATATCATTTTTACTCCTGATCATATGTTTATAAATGGTTTATATTTTAAGAGATTCTTTGCATATCTACTTGCTTAGTCTTCCAAAAAGAAGCATCTCTTAATGCAATTTATATTTGTATGTGTCATATTAGAAGATAATATTTCATTCTCGGTTTACAATTGATGGAATTCTTTTCATTTTTTTTTAAAGGTTTTCCTTTGAAAAGTTTGAAAGTTAGCATTGTTTTTAATATCATGTCTCCTAAAAATACACATTCAGTTGCCACAAATACATAAATGATCCCTTTTTGGCCTGGCAGTCCAATGTTTTCCACATCACTGACTACAGTGCACTTGCATTTCATTCTCACTCTTGCCTCTATCTACATACTTGTCTGAGCATCATCTTGGACATCGTTGGATCAGTTATTTCCAATTTCTTGGGTATCTCTTGAAAACTGTGTGGGTCCACCTGTTGACTGTATACCTTGTGACATGTCTGGCTACTTCAGCTAGGACCTGCTCATGAAGGAATATTCACAGCATGTATCTTTCCATAGCCCTATGAACTATATCTAGTTTTTGTTCTTTCTTCTTTGTGGTAGAGCTTACGTTTCACTTGTAAGATGATAGACAAAATGATTTCAAGGAAAAAGTTGGTGCATAGGGTCTCTTTCAGATTTATCTTTAGTTTTCTTTTTTATTGTAGGAAATACCTTCCTTCTTCATTTTATTCTCTGTAAGATTTCCATATCTTATACATTTTATGCATTAATAATGAGCAAAAAAAGGAAGCAATTATTTTTGGCAACTGATGTTTATTTTTCAACATCATCTCTCTTACTTGTCAATGCTTTTAATTTAGTGGTGAATGTTAGATTGAATATTATAGAGTGAAAATTGTATCAGACATTGAAAATATCTACTATGACCCCTGCACCAGAGACATACTTTAAAATATTGGTGAAAGACCTTATCACCTAAAGAATTGAGCCCCAAGAAGTGGAGAATGTTCTAAAGTGCATCTTGATGGGCCAAGGTTAAAGAATAATTATAATTGACGAAAGATTTTTTTTTAAATACCACTCGGTCTGCATGGTTTAGAATATTCTGACTGTTGTCCCTGCAGAGAAATATGACCCCCTCCAAAAATAAGTTACTCCTCTGGTGGGGCTTAGAATGTGCTGACTGCATACCCTGAAAAGTACTAAGGTTCCACACGCCAGTGTTATCATGGGAATGACACAAAACTATATCTAATTGTGGGGCTCCAGTATTGGAGCTTTGAGAAGTGTGGTATCACCTCTTCGTAGCCAGGCCCATTCTGACTCAGAGTGGAAGTAATGTTTTAGGTTCCGCCTCTGGGTCAAATAGATCTCTATGAAAATTATTAATATTACAATGAATTCCTGATACCATATATCGGTGGGAAAATTATTCATATCAGCTAAGGGTACTTGATTAGGGTATTTCAATATGTGTAAAAAAAAATTAAGAAACAGCTATATAAAAAAGGTAATGGCTCAGTTGGCTGGAGCTGTAGAATACACTAACTGCATCTCTGTAGAGGGGTAAAACTCCTCCATCAAGTGCCCTGATATGACACTAAATAATCTAATGATGAGGCTCCTGTAATGTTGGAACTTGGAGGAATGTGGAGTACCCCTTGATTGCCATGACTCCCATGTCTACTCTGGCCTGGAATGGTAGCACTTGATAGAGTCCTATCTATGGGTCAAATAGAACTGTTTGACATTTAAACTGTATGCAAACAAATGACTTAAGCTAAATTGAATTGTTAGAAATAGAAGTGTTTGATCCTTTCACTGTGTGTATCTACAAAATGTGTTAAAAAATCACATATTTGATACATATGTAAAAACAGGTTTAGGCATTAAATAAATAACAATGGTTGATATGTCACCAAACCAAACGAGGTAAATATATGTAAAATAAATGTAATTCCGTAACTCGAAACCATTTGACAAACTGTTCAAATCAGTCAGCCTTTTCAGTCTATAACTGAGTAAAGCAAATATTTTAGATTAAAACTGTTAACGAACATCACTGATTATCCCATGAACCTGTTGTGTAATGTTAGATTTAATGTAGCAATTATTTTTTTGAGGGAGGTCGCCTTGGTGTAATGACTAAAGTACTGAACTGTGGCCACAAAATAAACAAGTTTGAAGCCAAGTTCTGCTATCATGTTCTCTTTCAGATAAATACCCTAAGGAAGGGTAGGAAACTTTTTATCCTCCAAGTAATGGGTTAAACACTATCATTGCTATACTTCTACAAAGATGGCTTTAACATTAAATAACCCTTAAAGCTTACAATGCCTTAAATTAAAAGAAACCAAAACTTTAATTTTTAAAAATTTGTGCCTATAATATAAAAGAAGGTAAAAAAAATGATCATAATCCCTCATCAAAAATAAAGAAAATCTATAAATATGTGCATAGAATTTTGTAACAAAAATACTGAATTTAGATTGTATTTTTAAATTTTATTTTCTGTATTGCAAATAAATAATTAAATGTTCAAAATGTCTTTGCGTAATATTTCAATTAGAATTCAATTACAGAGAATTTATACTCAGAAGCAAATGCAAATTAAGTTGCTTACATTTACCTACTTGGGAATTTTGTTCTTAAACAGTGCTTTGCCATTGTCCGTTTTATAGAAAAATTGCATCTTGTTTGAAACTATTTAGATTGATTAAAGTGAATGAAACAGCACAAAAAACTTGAGTCAGACTTCTTTTAATAACATTCTTGCTGAACGGATAAAAAATGATTGGTTACTTAGGTGATTTGGTTTAATGGCATATCAACCCTTGTTGGTTATTTAATGCCAAATCCTGTTTATGCATAAGGTTTTTTTTTATGTGAAGAGTTTTCAGATAACATTACTTAAACGAACCAGAGTTCATTTGCTTGCACACAGTTAAATGGTTTCCAGTATTGCTATCAAACACTCATAATTCTATATGTCACAGTTAAATGGTTTCAGGCATTGTTATCTAACACTAAGAATGCAATTTAATATTAATCATTTGTTTGCACACAGTTAAATGGATACAAGTATAGCAAATGATTAAACTGTTCTATTTGACCCATAGGTACTACCACTCTAGGTCAGACTGTACTAGGGAGTAATGGCAATGAAGGGATACTTCACATTTCCCAAAGGTTAAGAATTGGAGCCTCACTATCAGATGCAGTTTAGTGTTATATCCAGGATACTCCTGAGGTGGGTTTTACCCCTCTGCAAAGACAGCATATTCTACAGCCTCAGCCACTTGGTGTGTAAAAACTACTCGGAAAATAGGTAAATGAAATGAGCAGGTACTGGATTATTTATCCAAGTTGTGTGAAAAAATAGTGTTGAGACAAAAGTTGCACTTATCTACATAGAAATGAACAATGAATGAAACAGTAATTTTCTTGAAAATAGTCCCCTTGGCATTTGGCACAAATACTTAAGCAAGATTTTCATTGGTCAAAGCATCTCTGAAACTTCTCTGATAATTTGATATAAAACTGTGGTGTTGTATTCTTAATAATTTCCTGTACATCCCCAAATCTTACCTTGCCCAATCAGTTGAGGGGGTACTGTAGAATATACCGACAGCATCTTGGCAGAGGGGTAAAACTCCCCCAACAAGTGTCCTGTTTATGACACTAAACAACCTGATGATGAGGTTCCAAAAATGCTGGAGCTTTGGGGCATGCAGTGTACCCTTTCATTGTCATCGCTTCCAGGTTCACTTAGGTCAAGTGTGGTAGCACCTGATAGGGTCAAATAAAACTGTTTTGACATTTAAACTGTGTGCAAACAAATAACTTATGCTAAATTGAATTGTTTGAAATAGAACTGTTGGAACATTTTACTATGTGTAAAAAAAAACCTGATGTTTAAATGAATTATTAGTAATACATAACAATACTTGAAATAATTTAACTGAACGCAGACAAATGATTAATACTAAATAGAATTATTCATATTATATGGTAAGACTTGAAAATGTTTAACTGTATATAAAAAGAAAAAAAGAGCTCAGACTCATTTAAAAAATGCTATTAACAAAATATGTTTTCAAATCATATATATTTAATGTATATATAAAAACAGGATTTGCATAAACAACCCACAATGGTTGATGTGCCATAAAACCAAACCAATCAAAACAAATCTTAGCAGTAAGATGAAAAAAGAAAATTAATTAATTACCGATTCAGGCCAAAAGATGGTAATGAACATTTTTGGGACTTTACCTGTAAGCATGTCACCCACCTGTAAAAAAAAACAAACAAGGATATTGGCACTCAAAGTGTTAATGCTAACTGTTTATAGACAGACAGTATAGCCAGTCACAGAAAGTGCAACAGATTCCATCCATGCTATATTCTTGCACTGAACAAATTTTCTTGTACCACATTCTCCCTCCCTCCATGATGAAATAAAAAATAAATAAAGAAGACTCCATCTTGAGCAGGAAGAACCTGCCACTTGGACCACTCAGCTATTAAATCATTCTGACAAACACTATTTCCAGATCAGAACAAAGCCATTTTGCCTTTTGGTAAATTCCTCAAAAGGCAATAATCAAGAATTTTACTTTGATGATTGGCCTCTTAGTGGAATGTAAAGTCAGGGATCAGTTTATCTCTTCTTCATATAAGAATCACCTGCTTGCTTTGCATTATGTAGTCTGTGGAATGGACTGTTGGCAAGCGAGACATTACCAGAATTTACTGGCACAAGGCCACAAGTGTAAAGTACTCATTGAGGATTGAAATCCTTACAGTAGTTATGGTTTGGTTGGCTAGCTTTATAATTATGGCGCCAAGGTGAAATAGCCTCAGATAGTGGAAAAGATTTGGATTGTTAGTACTTTTTTTCTCATTTTATCTTTTTGGTTTGTATTTTTAGAAAAGCTACTTCTGAGAACTTGATGTACCCACCACCCAGTCAGCTGAGGCTGCAGAATATATTGACTGCATCTCTGCAGATGGGTAAGAGCCCCTCCCCTAACAAGGCTACCTGTTTGCCATGGGTGGTGACTTGTAATGCTTCAGAACAGGCTCCTGGTGGCTGAATAGTCCTTGATCTGGCAACCGAGTTGTCGAGTGAGTTGCAATACTCGACTTAGGTGCTTGCTGGACTAGACAGGTGGTCAGACAGGCCTGATCTGATCTATCAGCTGGTCATATCAACCCCTAGTCCATATATGTTTATTCCTGATTGTATTTTTCAATCTGCATTTGGTGCAAACTCTCCATCCTTTTTAACTTAAAGGTGCTAGAAGGTGGTTATTGTGGGTCATTTGTGTTGAGAGAATGGGACTTTGATGACTGTTAAAGTGCATGGCAATAAAGTATTCTCTACAGAAAGCCTGAAATTAGCAGGAGCTTCAAATCCTTCCCTCAGCTTGAGTATACTGGTAGTGTATCCCTATCTCAATCAAGATAAATGGATTTCCTTCTTGGTAAATTCCTACCTAAAGTTGGACTCCGTGGAGGATGGTGGAGCAAAGGATCTGTGAAGAACAAACAGCATGGTTTCTTCAAATAAAAAAAAGAAAACAAAACATAATTTGAGTCTGATTCAGAGACTGATGTTGCTGAGTTCCCAGAATTCATTGTACTTAAATCTTTGAAAGAGACCTGTCAAACCAAATAATTTCCTTTCTTAATAGAGAAGGTTATTTCAAGCAGAGTAACCCCTCAGACCATCAAAAAGACAAGAAATGGGAATGTGCTTGTAGAGGTAGACAGCCAAAAGCACACTTGAAAATATTTTCAAAGTGAAGACATTGTGCACTACAAAATGCAAGACATATATACATGAGAGACATGAGACCTTAAAAGACTTTATAAGGAGCAGGGAGCTTTCCTTGGCTGCATCAGAAAAATCAGAGACGCCTTGGGAAATCAAGGGGTTACAGATTTAGAAAGAATAAGCGTCAGAAAGGCCAGAGAGGAAATTCAGACGAACATGTGGATCTTAAGTTTCAATCAACTTAAAATCCCTAAAGATGTAAATATTGGATATGGCCTTAAGACGTTAGAACAGTACATCCCTGCACCCTTGAGATGCTTCAAGTGTCAAAGATATAGCCAATACAGGAAGGGCTGCAGAGGACATCTAACGTGTGGAAGGTGGAGCCAAAAAGACCTAGACCCCACAGAGGAAGAATGCTCAAATGTGACTAAATGCCCAAACTGTCGAGAAAAGTACCCAACTTTCTAAAGAACTTGTGAATACTTGAAGTAAAATATACACAAATTGTGACTCCTTTAAAGCTATGAGGATAGTAGGGTCTTACATGGGAGAGAATATTTATGCTTTGGTGGCACGGAGGGTGAAACCACTCTGAAATAGTAATTAACCAGATAATAATAATAGAGCTCTGATTGAGAAACTAATCCAATTGGAATAAAATGATTGACCAAAATTTCAGGAGCAGCTCAAAATCTTTACTCTGATGAAATTCATCAAACAGAAATAGCAACTAAACTAAATGAACTCTCCACAAAGAAAAAAAAATCAAGTGTAACAACCAAAGAAAAAGACACAAAATTTACTACTCAAATACAAACCACTCATCCAAAAAATATAACATCAACTACAAAACAAAGGTCACATTAACTATAAAATCCCCAAAAAGAATTAATAGATAATGCAATACCCAGAGATCAACCAAATAGCTAAATAGATTCTATCATGTAGAAAGTATGAATATTGAAACTGATAATATAATTGCAAACTTCAATCTCGAAAATACATCAAGTATATCTGAAAGCAATTGGAACTGCCTTACAAATACAATTGTTTTTTTCTTGACAGGGATAGAAAAAAAAATTAGGATTAACAATGAATGCTATACTTGAAGCCATCTCATTTTAAAATAAAGTTAACTATAAACCATTCACTTAAAAAATCATGTATGTAGAAGATTTGGCATTAAATAACTATCAAGGGTTGATCTGCCATTAAATCAAATAACTCAACCTAACCTTTAAGTAACCATTACTGTCACTCAGAATAATCTAAAACGATAGTGTTATTCTTGGCTATCACAATTGAGATGATGTTGTCTCCTTCTTGACAGAATTGACTTTTCCTACCTGTACTAGTGGTCAGAGTTTAAACCATGGATCACAAACATGGAGTGTCCTAGGTATAACATCAAACTGCATCCAGTGACAAGGCTCCACTTCTGGAGAGTTTGGAATACCCTTTTATTGCCATTACTCCCAGATCCACCAGACCTGGAATGGTAGTACTTGTTTAGGTTCTTTTTTAGAAGTCAAATAGATAAGTTTGAGATAATAAGTTTACCTGTTTAAAATGATGGTGGAGATAGATTTTTGGAGTGTATATTATTAGGGATAATAATTATTAACCTAACTCGGGCATTAAATAATCTAACAAGACATGACATGAAACCAAACAAGTAAGTAAATAAGTTGGCTGACCATAGTTGAGAGCAACCTGAAGGCTTTCTTTTCAATAGCTACTACACCGAGATGTAAGGGATGGTGCTACTCCTTTCCTGGATTGCTCCACTTACCCTTGATGCATACGTTACAATGCTGAGTGTAAAGCAAGGAGTCATCAAGTGCCATATTTTGAGTCTTGGGTATGAATTGATCTGGGATTGAACCCTGGTTTCCCAGACCACTAGCAAACACTCTAAACATTATGCCAATGGACCAGTTAAAATCAAACAAACTAGTACTTTAAATCACCCTAAAGTAGAATAATGAACGCAAGAATTTGGAACTAGTGTTAGAACAATAAGAAAAAATGAGTTGAAGACTCAATTTCTCAAGATCTGGTGACTTTGGAGTACTCTTTTACCAGAGGGGTAGTACCTGTTAAGTCTTTGAGTCTAATAGATCTATTAAAAAATAATTCATATTTGATGAGATCATGTACAGAAACTCCTGATAAGAAATAACTACAAAACAAATGTATATATGAATGTACAACGAATGTGATCTCCTAACCTCTGGGTTAGATGGGTTGACATACCATTAAAATAATTTGGTGGTGCACATGGTGTAATGGTTATCACCGTAGGAAATGGACATGGCGACACGAGTTCAAATCCTAGACGAGACTGATTGCATTTCACATAGCACTAATACTCTTGGGAAACGTATGAATCCAATTATTCTCCCTCCAGCTATGGGTAAATAGTAGGGCAGACTGTGTTCTTCAGCCTTGATGAGGCAACTAGTCTAGGAGAAGGAAACCTCTGAATTCAAACCTGTTAAACTCCCCTAAAAATTGACCTTGTGTCAGATCCTGCCCGAGCGGAGGGGTTGGTAAATATGGATTAAAATAATGCAGTGCTTATTCTGTTTGGAACTAGTATCTTACTATAGCATTTTAGCTGACTGATGATTTAGTAACATGGAGTACATACCCAATCTGTAGACTCCGACATGTTTAAATTTTTCTTTGCAGTACTATTAACAATTCATTTCAAGGTTTGGTTTGGTTTCTTTGTTTAATGGCATATCAACTCTTTTTAGGTTATTTAATGCCAAAGCCATTCTCCTAGAAGAACAGTAGTGGTACTATTTAACCCATAGCTGGGAGGATAAGGGGGTTCATACCTTTCCCAAGGGTATTAGCCCGAAAGTGATTGTGATATATCGAGATTTGGTTTGGTTTCTTTGTTTAATGGCATATCAACTCTTTTTAGGTTATTTAATGCCAAAGCCATTCTCCTAGAAGAACAGTAGTGGTACTATTTAACCCATAGCTGGGAGGATAAGGGGGTTCATACCTTTCCCAAGGGTATTAGCCCGAAAGTGATTGTGATATATCGAGATTTGGTTTGGTTTCTTTGTTTAATGGCATATCAACTCTTTTTAGGTTATTTAATGCCAAAGCCATTCTCCTAGAAGAACAGTAGTGGTACTATTTAACCCATAGCTGGGAGGATAAGGGGGTTCATACCTTTCCCAGGGGTATTAGCCCGAAAGATAACATAATAGTGCAACTGGAGTACGAACTCGCATACTACGATTCCACAGTCCATCGCTTTAACCATTACACCACGAGGACACCCCCAATTCATTTCAAGATTGAATTGTACCTTCTTGATTTGTTTTTTTTATAAAGATAAACCAAAATAAATTAAGGAAGCTTTATTTTCAAAACTTGTAAAGGTAATGAAATTTCACTGGTCTAAAAATGTACAAGAGAAGCAGAGAAATTATAAAGAAATAGGGTGATGAATAGCACTCTACTTTTGAATTTTTTAAGTTAATTGCTGAGATGATACCATTGAGAATTGAGACTACAATCGTCTGTGTAAGCACCATGAATTACTCTTCGGTCTAGACTGCAGTACCATCAGAGAAATCTGGCCTATATCCAACTCACCCCACAAATAAACTGAACAGGTTACATTGATATTCCATTGAGGGTTAATTGCTCTGTAGCTCTCACTACTTATCTAAGATATGTGTCTGTATATGCATCACCCATAAATAAGTACACTGCTCCCAATTCTTTTATAAGAAGCTAATTGTTCTCTAAACCAAAGATACTGGGATTTTATTATTTCTTATGGAACCTTATACAACCAAAACAGATATGATTAGGTATTATTTATTACTAAACTCTTTAGCGAAAAATAGAAATACATAGCAGTCCAAAATTTAAGCATAGCAAACAATGGCAAAATATTTGTTAGTTTTCCCAGCACAATTTATGTCCTTCAGACTGTTGATAAAACAGCATTTGCTTTGATTTTCCTCTCACTGATTAAGTTAGATGATCCTCATTTTCTTGAACACTCTGTCTCTCCAAGTTTCTTTTCTATATGTTCCATCTCTCATTCTGACTCTACCATCTACCATTCACAAATGTATCACTCTTCCTTTGGATAAGTCTTTTATTGTACATGATAACTTACGCCTTTTTCATAAGTGAAAGTTATATCAAGGAAAAAAACCTGTGCATGCCTCACCATATACAAGTTACCATAGATGAGTGGCCAGCAGGCTACCAAAGAAATAGAAAAGGTGATATTCTCCAGACTTTATAATGTAATGGTCATATCCACATAACCCAGTCACACCTAAAAAAAGGAAGACCCCCACCCAATATACTCAGTGTGCAAAGTACCCCTCATCAACTGTGACAGGTTTAGATGAATTAACCCAAAATACTGCCAGAAAAGCATCTTAAAGGACTTGTTCAAAACCACCAAACCAGAAGAAAATCTTGTTTTTTAAAAGAAACCAACCTCTTCATTAAAATCTAACCAAATATTATAAAGCATATAACAAAAACCCATAGCCTAGATCCTGAAAGATGCACAAGAGACACAACCAATCTAACCCTTCTGGCATTTAATGACCCATAGCAATTGATATGCTATTAAACAAAAAATCAAACGTTGCATGGAGCTGAATCCCATTACAAATGGTTATGTACACAGAAGGCATGTGTTACAGTGCATCCTTTTTACTTCTGGGAAATGAAATTTGTGACAATAAGCACTACCATTTTATATATATATATATAATTGTTGCTTTCAATTCCATAGAGTTAATGAATAACTAATAATATCAGTTTAGATTATTTAATACATGACTAAAAATAAGAAAATCCTGGTATTTTTGATTAAGAAAAAATTCTACTTATATAAAAAGAAAAAAAATTGTAGGTGTATACTTATTTCTAGGCACTACTGTATATTAAAGGTGTATATTAGACTTAGCCTTTCAGTTACATAGACATTGAAGTATTCCTTGTCTTTGATTTTTCTGTGAACACCAATACCATCTAAAGTCTCTAATTTCAGAGAATCATTCCCCAGGTTTCACCTCTATGCTTAACTAAGATGGAGATGACAGGACTTTTCTTAATGTCTGCCTTCTGCTAAAGTGCAAGTGCAAAAGGAATTAAACCAATTTCATTACTATTCATTTTATACACACACATATATATATATATATATATATATATATATATATATATATATATATATATATATATATGTTGGCCTTATTCAAAACCAACTTCGTGTTGAATCTGCCTTCATGAGGAAACAGATAAATATTGTACATAACTGCATATATATATATATATATATATATATATATAGTGCATGTCATTGATTTGCATATTTCTAAAAGAAATCTCCAACTCTACCCATCCACCCAAGTAAATAAACTAGGTAGCATCTTGCTGACAAGTGAAATGGCTTAAAAAAATGAAATAAAAGCAAAGTTGAGGGATAAGTAGAGGGAGATAGTTGCTAGGTGGGGTTTACTAAACGTTGAAGTATTAAAATAACTAAAAGGCATTGAAACTAAAACTTATTGGGGGTGCCAGTGAGGGTGCTGGGTGGAGTAAAAAGTAAGAAATCTGTAAAAAACGAAGTAATGGGAATTTCAAGGAATTGGTCAATAAACTTAGAGAAATTTCATCTTCTCTTTTAAATTGTGCAAAAAAGAATAGTGTTAGGGATATTGCTCTCTCTCCCTCTCATAATCTCTCTTGAAGAGCAGAACATTGTGAAACCTAGAGTAGTTAGACAAAGTTTGTGCTTACATATATATATATAAACACACACACACTCATGCACGAACTATTTTTTATATTATAAACATAAATTTAAACTGAGAGTTGGATCCTTTATGAAATATCTCTCTCTCAAAAGAAGATGAAATGGAAAATAAAAGTGCTCTCTCTTCCCACCTCACTCTCATAATCTCTCTTGAAGAGCAGAACATTGTGAAACCTGGAGTAGTTAGACAAAGTTTGGGTTTATATATATATATATATATATATATGCACACACACACTAGTTGTATAAATTTCTGAGACAAAGTTTGACACATAGCATAATGGTTATAGGCATTGGTTCCCTAAGCTTTTAAGGTGACAATCATCTGGAGGTTGCAGGTTCAATCCTGACTGCAGGCGAGTAACAATACAGGAATACTTAACACTTGTACCCGGTTATGGCTGACGGAATCAGAACAGGCGACCTCCATGGATTCAATAAAGGACGTAGTTCGAAGTTCCGTGAAGGTTCCCAAGTTCAACAAACATCTGGAGAAGGCCGGAGGACATATCAGCCGAAACATTGTGGAAATAACAATAAAGATAAAGACAATAGTCCGAAAACCCTTAATGTTAAAAAAAAAAACACACGCACACATACGCGCATATTGTTTTTTATATTATAGACATAAATTTAAGTTCTGAGGGTTGCATCCTTTATGAAATATCTCTCTATCTCTCAAAAGAAGATGAAATGGAAAATAAAAGTGCATAAAAAAAGTGCTCAATGCTACTATGGCAGAGCAAGATTATAATGTAAATATCCACATTAAGGGCCCCCTAAAGTCTATTACTTAAGGTTTCATATGGATCATGCAATCCTGACATAATTTCCTGCAGAACTGATGCCTCCTCTCATCTCCTAACTGCTAAGCCCAGTTCTCATACAACTGGAAAATTGACAACTAACACTGAAAGGGAGAATTTAGACATAAGCAAAAAAACCAGCGACCACAGATCAGCACTGCAATCTGTGGTCGCTGGTTCAATCTCTCGTGGTGGAGATTACAGTATATACTGCTGATGAGATCTAATAAGGTTGAAACAGTTGTCCAGTGTTCCCGTATGTCGTGCGTAGGTGCTTGGCAGATTTTCTGGTCGTGGTAATTCAATTCACAAGTACAAACATGTTTTCAGATTAACAGAAATGACTTTCAACATCTAAAGTTAAAATGTCGGTGCCATTATCAGATTTTTCTAATTTGTGTTTTTAAAAAATAGTTTGATTTTAGAATGGTCGAAAATATGGTTATATTAATAGTGAAACACTCTGTGTTCATGTGCATGCATACATATATATATATATGATAGTATGATTAAAAAAAATCAAATAAGAAAAGTCAAGCTGTTTGCCTAGAGCAGTTATAAAAGCTAAAACATTAGAGTTATGAACACAAAAAGTTCATTGCTTGATGCTTCATGTGGTCACAATCATCAGATGGAAGTGTATTATACACACACACATCCACTTAGTAATTTTGCATTGATATGTTATGTGTGTATATATATTAGTTGATTTACTTTTGCTTGATAGATATTTTATTATATATTACTATATTTTATTTGCTTTATCTGGCCAATAATTTAAAATTATATAAGTTTGAGAGGTTTCAAAACAGTAAACAAACAAAATTATTACAGTGCTCTATCAAGCAGAGTGTTTGCCAATGACCCGGGAGACCGGGGGCTTCAATCCCAGGTCGAGTCGTACCAAAGACTGAAAAAATGGTACTTGATATCTCCTTGCTTAACACTTAGCATTATAAGGTATGTATCAAATGTAAAGTGGACCAATCCAAGGAAAGGAGTAGCACCCTTCCCTACACTTTGGTGTTGTAGTTATTGAAAAGGGAACCTTTGGGAGGCCCTTGACTTCAGTCACCAACTTTATGCATATAAATGCCAAGTAAATATCACTATATTCCCATAAAATATCAAGATAAGACATAAAATAGTAGATAATGATATATATCATCATCATCATGTCGTGATACTAGCACGGATATCCCTGACCCTCTCTCGCCACTTTTCCCTATCGTTCATTGCCTCTGGCAGGTCTTCAGGGGTACATTCCATATCCTCACATAGCTGTTGAATGTATGTTTGTGCTGGTTTTGCCCGGCCACATGTGGGGGTCGATAGGAGTACATCACTTATGAGCTCATCCCTGCTTCTCCAGCAGTGTCCTGCATGTCTGATATGTATATAGTGCCCAATTTAGTTGGCTTTAAAGTTAGGAACTAACTGTTTTTAGGTTTAATTAAATAGGTTAAATATGTACTTGAGCTGAAAAATAATTTGTTTTTCCAAGTAACCCTTTCATAAGAAAATATAGTAATGAAGAGATATTCTAAGTCCATTTCTTTATCATAGAGAGTGTAATTTTTTTTCATATAAAATTTTGATTTAATTATTTCTAATGATATAAATTCTTATAAACATTGATTAAAATGTCAATGGATGTTGAATTTTTTGACAGTTGAAGGATCAAGAAAGACATTGGTGAAACTTTTGATTTGATAGATGTTTGTGATTTTTATGCTTTCATGTAAACAAGGATTGACAAATTTTATTTAATTAAGTAAGTAAAGTTAGCGACAATAGTCGAGGACAACCAGAAGGCTCCCTTTTCATTAGCTACAACACTAAGGTCTAGGGGAGGGCACTACTCCTTTCCCAGGATTGCTCTACTTTACCCTTGATACGTACTTTATATTGCCGAGTGTTAAGCAAGGAGGTATCAAGTACCATTTTTAAAGTCTTTAATAAGATGTGACCTGGGATTGAAACCAGGTCTCCTGGACCATTGGCAAGCACTCTACCCACAAGGCCAATGAGCCTATTTAATTACATACTGTGAATTATGTCATTGTTTCAGTCAATAGAACAATTACAGTAATGTAGTGTTAATTTGAAATTTATTATAAAAATTAAGATATTCAATAACAGGAATTTAAGACCTTGTCTATGGAGAATTTAGAAGTGCATTTGTGTTGAACTTAAAATCTCATATTTGCTCCCTAACTCTATTATAACAAAAATTAAAAACACTAATGATTGCCAGAAGTCTGATGTCATTCTAAATTTCCAAATTATCTTTTTCTCATTCAGTCATATTCCATTACAAACTGTATACATAATGTTTATGCATAAATATGCAAACAATTGTAAAATTAGGGCCTAAGTTATATGTTCAATATGTATGTGTGTATGTATTGATATATATATATATATATATATATATATATTTTTTTTTTTTTTTCTAGAAAGTGAGAGACATTTCTGTCAGATGAATGTGCACTCTACATGAAATTTCAAATAACTAATTTCGAGAGTTCATGATAGAAAATTTCTTTAGGCTTTATTCCTGTTTTGCCATAATAGCATCAATCACTTTTTTATGCAAAAACTTTCCTCCTCTTTTCTTTTTCTTTTTATTATTATCATTAGTGTTTCACACCTCATGTTTTTAACTTTGACAATGGTTGGTGGTCTTTCACTGAAGTCTCAGTGACAGCAATTCTCCACTGATCTCCAGGACTTGTCTCAGTCTTCTGGTCATTCACTATAATTCTGTAGTCTGGATGGTCTCAATTCTTCCTCTGATTTCTTGTTCTTCCAGTCTCTTTCCAAAGCTTTTGGGACTGTTTCAAATGTACTAATTACAATTAGTATCACTGTCACCATTGTTACACAGCATTTTTAGTTTTCTGGCAAGGTCCAAGTACTTGTCTATTTTTTGGTTTCTTTTATTTCCACTTTATGGTCTGACAGAATGGCAAGTTCTGTTTTTAATTTTTGTTAATTAGCTCAAGGTCAAGTCTTCTGGTCAGAATTAGATTGTCTGCTTTTATCTCAAAATTCCAGATAGATGCTGGTTGGTTGGTTGTTTATGGTGCATCAGCACTTTTCAGGTAATTTAACGCCAAGTTAAGTCATTTTGATAAAAGTTTAAAACAATTCAGTTTAGTATAAATATATGTTTTTTTTTGTTTACACACAGTTAAATGTCAAAACAGTTCTATTTCAAACAATTCAATTTAGCAGAAGTGTTCAGTTTAAACACAGTTAAATGTAAAAACAGTTAATTCGAAACAATTCAGTTGAGGGTAATTATACAGTTCAGTTCTATTTGACCCATACATATGACCCTACCAGGTGCGACTATTTCTTGTTAGAGTGGACCTCAGAGGGATAGCAATGAAGAGGTACCCCATATTCCCCAAAGCTCCAGCATTACTGAAGCCTCACTATCAGATAGGTTAGTGTCATATGAAGACATTTGTTGGTGAAGTCTTACCCTCTGTAGAGATGGAGTCAGTGAATTCTGCAGCCCCAGCTGACCGAGCCAGATGGATTCTGGTTTGTGCATATACCATTTGATATAATAGTCAAATTTCAGTCTTTTGTACAATTCCCAGTAGATCACCTTTCCCACCCAGTCATGCCTTGTCTTGTACTCTGTCTGTGGTAGTTGACTGCATTTGATTTCTAGGTAATTAATCATTTTATCTTTTTCTCTACATAATCAACACTTGGTATTCTATTGTGTCTTATCAATTGTCAATTTAATTTAATTGGTTCTTAGGGTTTTGTTTTATGCTGCTATTAATAAAGATTCTGTTTGTCTTTTTAGATTTTCCTTTCTTAGACAGGTCCATGTCTTCTTGTGTGCAATCTGGCTAGTTTGTCACTTGAAATTGCCATGCAGTTGTTTTTCTTCGCATTTTATTTTGTTGTTTTTCTGTAAGTGTTTATGTTGCTAATGTTATTATGTACAGTTATAATTAATCTTCCTTTGCTATTTCTAATATAATCTCTGATGTAAGGCATTGTGCATTGTCATGAACTTCCTTGTCCTATGGTATATTTTTCTGAGTTCCTTCCCTGTACATTTTTTGTCCAGTCTGCTGTGGCTGGAGAGTACACCGACTGCACCTCTGCAGAGGGCTAAGAACCCCCTCCTAACATGTGGCCTGGATATGACACTAAACAATCTGATGGTGAGGCATCACTAATGTTAGAGCTTAGGAGAATGTGGAGTATCCACACTGGCCTGGAGTGGTAACACCCGATAAGGGTCCTATCTATGGGTTAAATAGAACCAAACCGTGGTTTCTTGAATTTACTGTTTTTAGCATTTAAACTGCGTATCTATGCTAAACTGAATTGTTTAAAAAAGAACTATTTTGACATTTAAACTTCATACATATGCTAAACTGAATTACTCAAAATAGAACTGTTTTGACATCTAAACTTTGTACTCACGTTAAACTGAATTATCTAAAATAAAACTGTTTTGATATTAACTCTCTGTTCTGCCCAGTCGGCTGCAGCTGTAGAATACACTGACTGCACCTCTGCTGTGGTGTAACCCCGCTCCTTGCATCAACAAGTGTCCTGAATATGACACTAAACAATCTGATGGTGAGGTTCCTGTGATGCTGGAGTTTTGGGGAATGCAGAGCACTTCTTCATTGCCATTACTCCCAGGTCCACTCTGGCTTGTAACTGCATACTTTGCTAAACTGAATTGTTTGAATTAGAACTGCTTGACTAAACTTAATAGGTTGAAATAGAGATGTTTTTGACAAACTGTGTACTTACATTTAAACTATGTACTTACGCTAAACTGAATTGTTTGAAATGGAACTGTTTTTGACATTGAAACTGTACTTATGTTAAACTGAATTGACATTTAATTGTGTGTAAATAAAATCTATACTTATACTAGATGGAATTAGCTGAATTAGAACTGTTTGACTAAACTGAATAGGTTGAAATAGAAATGTTTTTGACAATTAAACTGTGTACTCATGCTGAACTAAATCGTTTAAAATAGAAATGATTATTTGTATAAGAATGGGTTTGCCATTAAATAACCTACAAAGGTTGATATGCCATAAAACCCAAACAAACAAACCTGTACATTTTAAGAATGGTCCAGTGTATCTTAGACAGAGTTCTGCTGTTGGAGAATACCCGGACTGCATCTCTGCATAAGACCCCTTCCCCTAACAAGTGTCTGGATATGACATTAAAGCATCTGATGACGAGGCACCAGCCTTGGAGATATGGGCAATGTGGAGTATCCTTTCATTGTCATCGCTTCCAGATCCACTCTGACCCGGAATGGTAGCACCTGATAGGGTCCTATCTATTGGTCAAATAGAACTATGTGCCAAACAGATGACTGATGTTAAATTGTGACTGTTATATAGCAATACTGGAAACCATCTAACAGTGTGCAAAATAGAGCTCAGGCTCATTTAAGAAGGTTAGCAACAAAATGTGTTCATAAACCATATATACATTTAATATATATGTATAAACATGATTTGGCATTAAATAACCTACAATGGTTGATATGCCATAAAACCCAACCAAAGCAAATCATGTATATTTAATATATGTGTATAAAGAGGATTTGGCATTAAATAACCTACAATGGTTGATATGCCATAAAACCCAACCAAGGCAAATCATGTATATTTAATATATATGTAGAAAGAGGATTTGGCATTAAATAACCTACAATGGTTGATGTGCCGTAAACCTAAACAAACAAAATAGATTAGTGCCAAGATGTTTATCCCTTGGATGAGATTTCTACTCCCAAGCTTGGTATTGAGAAGTTTACTGTTTCTTCTGAGGTACTCTTTTATATTTTTTCCTTTTCTGTTTGTTTGATGGTGTCTGTTATTATTCTCCTGTCTGATGATTGTGGTACTATATATAGTTAAATTATGATTGTAAATGAGATGTCGTAATTTCTTTTGTTGACATTTTAATCAATTAAGAGGCTCCTTATTAAGTTAGCCCCCTTTCATCGGTGGTTAACTTAATTTTATGTACAATTAATTACACATCTAATTAACTTCTAGTGAGTTCCATTCAATCTTTTAAATTACGAGCTCAAGGTAGTTAAATCTCTAAGAAATAAACTAATCCAATTTCTTCAGTCTAATATTCAGGTGTATAATATTATATGTAATTTTTAGATTGATTTATAATTTGTAATAATATTATTACTTTTGTGGTCCCTACTTAAATTTTATTAGTTAGATATTGATAATAGGTATTTTAACTAGTATTCATCCAATTCATACATTAAGGCCAATATTTTGAAATTCATAATGTATCATCAATGTATCATTTTAATTTAAATCTATTTCTTCATATACATTTGATATGAATTCATTTCTTTTATTTTATAGTTGACCTATATCTTTATATTTCAATTTGCTAATTTTTTCCTCTAGTCATAAATTACATCTACCATTTAAACTATTGGCTATCAGGGATTTTTGAGTAATTTTCTATTTTATTTGTGGAGTTAATCTATGGTCTTCGAGAGCTCAAGAATACTATGATAAAGCTATTTGATTCTTAAGTAATGGATTAGTAAAAGATTGCTTATGATTATATCATCTGAGTTTCCAGTTAAGAGTGGAAATATCAATATATACCTTATCTTGAAAATTACTTTCCTTAGGGAAAAAGTTAGCTTGGTAAACTACATTTCCCTACATGGGGCATTCATCTTTAACCCTAGCATTACAAAGTTATTAATGTGTTTCCTTACCCCTAAAAAGCTATCTATCTATCTATCATATTTCTATTATGGTTAATTATAATTTTGGAAATATCATAAGTGCTGGAGTAACCACTTTTTATGGTGTTTCTATTGAAAAGTTTGCTTAAAAAAATTTTTCCATTAAATTAAAATGTTTATTAATAAAATTTAAGAAATATTTTCCTTTGTTAACAATGGAAAGTTTGCAGAAAGGAGGGTTAAACCATATTATCTTTCTTTTTCTGTTTCTACAATTATTATTCATATTATGTTTATTATTTTGTTAACATCTCCTTTTCTATAGTTATCATTTTTGAAATGATAGTTGTTATTCATGGTATTGTCCTGTTCGGTTGTATGAGTTTTCCTTAGGTCTAAGTACTCTAGTTTATGTTGGAAGCTACCATGTATATATATATATATATATATATATATTTATATCATTAAGTTCATAGCTAACTACATATGAGCCTAATTTTCATCTGCAATGTTAATTGTATAATAAATATTCAACATCGAATTAAAAAATGAAAATTAAGAAAGGAGATTACACTTAGAAATATCTGCTTTAGTAAAATAAATGCTTTCTTTATCAGTTGACTTTGGACTTAAAAAGGCAACTATGAGTGTGTGATAAATGTGTGTTTTTATATATATATATATATAATCAAAAACACACATATATCACACGCTCATAGTTACCTTTATATATATATATATATATATATATATATATAATACACACACACATATATCACAGACTCATAGTTAACTTTTTAAGAACAAAATACGTAAATAAATCCTAAAAAAAACCCCAAATCTCTTTGTGAACCTACTCATTTTGATATATATATATATATATATATTAAAATGAGTAGGTCCATGAAGAGATTTGTATTTTTTTTTTAGGATTTAATTATGCATTTTATTCTAAAATACATGTATGTTTCCAGCTTATTGCTTTTGTCAGAGAACGTATATAGCCAAGATTGTATCTGTATTTACCAAGAGAAACTAAATAGGGAATGAAATGTTAATTTTCTTCAAATTAGTTTCCTTTTTCATTAGTTGACTTTGGACTCGAAAAGCTATGATACATGAGTCTTTGAGTGTGGAATGTATGTGTGTGATATGAAATATATACATGTATGTGTCTTTGATTGTGTGATATGTGTGTATGTTTTATTTATATATCAAGTATCTTTTTTTACCAAGACAAACTGAACAGTGAATGAAATGTTAATTTCCTTCAAAATAGTCTTTCATCATTCACGAGGGATTTTTATTTTAATTGCGCAAAATATAATAATTTTTACTAAAATATAAATCATTGGTAGAAATTGATGAGTATATGTGATTGGTTTAACTTAAAAAATCAGAATCATGATTTGTAAATGGAAAGCAAAATGATTTTAACAATTGTCATGAAACATTTTGTGATAGGTACCCTTTTCATGTAATGAAGAACTGTCAATCAATTCAGTCAATTAATGTAATTTAGAGACATTAATTTGTACGACTAATATTTCTTTCTCATGAATTCCAAAGAATTAATTGCTTGTAATTGTTTTGTATTAAATAAGTTAAACGATATTTCCACCCCATCTTACTTGAATAAAGAAGGGAAAAAAATCTTCTGTGAATTCTTCTTACCAGAATTGCAAGCCTTAAGATATGTTGGGTTATGTTTTGTTAGTTATTTTTTTAAAAATCTCATTGATTTATACATTACTAATCTCACAGTATCTAAAGGGCTAAGTTGGTTGCAGCTTTGATTTGAGTGAAGGTTTTTTGTTTTGTTTTGTTTTCTCCTTTCCATACCACCTTTAGTTGCACACTTTTTCTTTTTCTTTCATCGCTATTATTATTATTATTATTATGGGGCAATTGATTTACACACTTTTTATTTCTTTGTAATCAAATGCTACATTCTTGTTTAATCATAAACTTAATTTGTGGTCTAGGATCCTCCATTTTGTTTCTCCCCTCCTTTTTTTTCATGCTTTATGAAACATGTTTTATCTCCAAATCAGAGATTTAAAGAATTTGTTAATTTACAAATCTTTTTTTTCTTTCATTGTCGATCTGTACGACTGCCTTTGCCCCATTCATCTATTTGTTAATTTTTTAATTAATGAATTTTAGGCTTTTTTGTTATTGTTATCTTAAATTTTTTTTTTTTTTTTTTTTTATTAAGGATTCACATCTTTTGTATAACTCTGCCATAACAAGGTTTTAAACTTGGCTATCGTTCCAATTTAGTACTGCCTACTTTCTCTAAAAAATGGAAGACCTGAATGTACACAATCAAATTTGTATAAAAAGGTTTTGTACTAAAATATTTACGGAAAAATTTTGATTGAGTAAGGGAGTATGAAGCAAATTAATCAATTATTTTTTGTTTGTTTGTTTTTTTTATTGAATATCTTAATGTAATTAAAGAAAAATTAATATCTGTGACCCTCAAGATAAAAGATATTCTTCTTAAGGTCAAAGCAATTTTATATGTAAAGTTCTATATTGATAGTGTTCTGGCAAATAAATATCTTCTTGTCATAGATAGATAGGTAGGTTGGTTTGAGAGCATTTTCCAGTTATTTCATACTTAAGTCACCCCTTTTTTTATTCAAGCAATCATTCCTATTTAATAACAATCTTATAGTGTACACATCATTACATGCTACTTCATTGATTGGGGCAGCAGAATATGCTAACTGCACCTCCGCAGAGGAGTAAGACAGTCCTCCCCAATGAGTGTCCTTTGTATGACACTATTTCTTTTGATGGTAAAGTGGCTGTTCTTGAGCATCGGGAAATGTGTACCTCTTCATTGCCATACTCCTGGGTTCAATCTGACTTAGAGTAGTAGTACCTGTTAGGGTTTTATTTATGGGTTGAATAGAACTATTCAAACATTCACTATACTTGAAACCATCTGTGTACAAACAAATGATCAATATTAAATAGAATTATTGAAAGTATTTAACTGTGTGTGAACAATCAATTGATGTTAAATAGAATTTTTAGTATAAGATATCAGTACTTGAAACCATTTAAATCTGTGAACAAATGATTGATGTTGAACAGAATTATGAGAGTTATATTGTAATACTTATAACAGTTTAGTCTCTTGAGTATGTTGCTAAACTGTATCTGATGGGGAGGCTCCAATCACTCTCAGGTCCACTCTGACCTGAATTGATAGTACCTGTTACAGTCCCATCTATGGGTCAAATGGAACTGTTGAATTTTTTGCTAGGGATTATTATTATTAGTTTGTTGAAACAATACAGCTTTGTGCAAATTTTTCATATTAGATAAGAATACTTGATTAATAGAATTGAATAAAATTATTCTTGTAAAATAGCAATACTTGAAACCATTTAACTGTGTGCAAACAAATGATGAATATTATTATCTGTGGACAAACTAATGATTGATTTTAAATAGAATTATTAATGTTGGATTACAATACTTGAAACTATTTAACTGTGAGCAAACAAAGGAGCATTGGCATGTTTAAAAATAAGATTACCTACAAACTATTTGCTAACAAATCATATATTATCATGTTGTGCTGCTCGAACAGATTTTCTTGACTCTCTCTCTCACCATCCGTCCCTATGATCCATTGCTTCCGGCAGGTCTTCCAAGCCTCATCCTGTGTCCATATAGAGCTGTAGATAAATTCTAGCTGGTTGTCCTACACTTGCGCATCCATGCGAAGAGGTCTATAGAAGAATGTTGCTTATGAGTTTGTCTTTGCTCCGCCAGTAGTGCTCCACATGTATTGTTTGTCTAATTTGGATGGTCTTTGAGATAGGTGGTAGGTAGCCATACAGCAACTGTTTTGTGAGATGTTGCCTCCAGGATTTCTTATAATATCTTGTAGCATCCTTGTGCAGTCACCGTCAGGCTTTTTCTCTATATACTTAGTCAGTGTCCAAGTAGTGCATCCATGCAGTAGTATAGACATGATCGCTGCTTGGTGGTGTCCATACTACTATGTAAATCATATATAAAGATTTTGCATTAAATAACCCATAAAGGTTTATATGCCATAAGATATGTCCAAACCAAACAGATAGGTTCAAGTATTAGTATCTGATACTACTAATTAATGAAAATATCTATTTGACCCACAGATGGGAACCAAGCAGATATTACCTCTCTTGATCAGTGTGGACCTTGGAGTAATGTTACTGTAGGAGTACTCTACCCTCTCCAGAGCTAAAGTCTTATTACCAGATGAAGTTTATTGACATATTATGGAGACCTCCTTTTCAGGTTTTCTTACTACTGTGTTGGGGATACAATCGATATATTCTAAGTCCTGCTGAAAGAGCTATCTCGTCATTAACTAGGTTAGCAGATCTGTGCATAAACATATTATGTAACATTATGTCCGATTGGAAAAGGCATGAATGTGCTTTTTTCTGATTTTCCATCATATCACAAGATATCTTGAAAAAGGTCTCATTACTGACATAGCAAGATTGTTAACTAAAAAAAACCCAATGTGAATTAGGTAACCATGGAGCAAGTCCATGAGTAATAGAATTTATGTATATATATATATATATATATATGAACAAATGTAATGAAACAAACAGGAATAATAGTTCTTTAGAAATATTTATTTTTTAGAAGTATTCTCAACAAGCATTGACTTTAGTTCAGCCTCATCAGAAGAAAAGTGTTTTTGAACTTTTTTTAAAGAATTGATATCCTACAAAAGAAGCAAAATATAAATGAAGTAACAATGTGGCATATGCATCCATTAGAAAACCTTGTCAGTTGGACTGGGAAAACACTGATTTCATCATCTGTAAAGATTTAAGATACCCCATGTCTAAAAATGAATAAATAAAATTTTGAGGGTATCCGAGGTATGACACACAAATGCATTCAGTTGTGATGCTCCAATTCTGGAGCTTTGGTGGGGATACAGAGTCGCTTTTTTGTTGCTATTATTCCCAGGTCCACTCTGATCTTGAATGATTGTATTTGGTAGGTTCCTATTTGTAGTTTAAATAGATATGCTTGAGATAATCAAGTATTTATCAATTCAAAATGAAAATGATACATTTTTGTATTGTATATAAATGGAGACTTAAATTGTTAAACTGACTTCAGCATAAAATAACTCAACAAGAGCTGACATGCCATAAGATATAACTCACCAAACATGTATTAAAATCCCACATACACCTCTCTCTCTCTCATATTTATATATATATATATATATATATATAATGAGAGTGTTGGTCGTCAGTAAATCACTATGTGGTTATGTGTCAAACCAAGAGCAATATAATATGGAGGTTGCAGAACAATATTTTCCATGGATTAAATATATATATAATATATATTAATTTATTATCATTGTCATCATATATAATTATTTATCAAGTCCTCTGCATGAGGAGGATGCAATAAAGGTCAATTTTAAAGCACTTCAACAGGTTTGACTTAAGAGTTTTCCTTCTTGTAGACCAGTTTCCATACTTAGGTTAAAGAGCACAGTCTGCCCTATTATTTACTTATTGCTGGATTTATACCTTTCCCAAGGTTATTAGTGCAACATGAAATATAAACAGTTTTATCCAGGAATTGAACTTGTGTTGCTGTGTCCATTTCCTACAATGATAACCATTACACTATGAACACTCAATATTTCTGTACTGGACACATTTTTGTTTGTACTTAGTCTCAATATCAACCATGACAGCTATAAATAGATATATGAGCATATCCCTATATATATGTATATATATATATATATAATTTGAATATACTCTTTTTTGCCCTCATAGTTTATTAGTGAGAAAGATATCTAAACTGCTTTTTGATATTTAGTATGAATATATTGATCAAAGTGGCCGGCAAAATATTGATTTACAAGGAAAACATTGAAAAAAGTTTCCTATGCATTTTTTAAGACTAGAATTCACCTGACAATTATAATTTTAAAAAATCAAACGACTTAATTTGGGTTGAAATACATGTGTATCATGGATCAATAAATAAGTTTCCAGACTTTTTTTCATATGGAGACTTTTACTGATAGTACACACATGAAACTCTAGTCTCCTTCCAAGTAATCTCCTCCGACTGCATTGCACTTGTTGTACTGTTCCAACAACTTCTGGAAGGCCCCAGTGAAGTCCTCTTGTGTGAGCGTCACAGCCTCTGTCATCTCCTCAATTGTCTCATAATGACAGCCTGTGAACTAAGGGAATTAGCAAAAGTCACAGGGAGAAAGGTCTGGACTTTGGGAGGCTGAGGAACTGTCTTGATGCCCAGCTTTTTCAAATAGTCTGTGACAAGGATGGAGTTGTGGACTGGTGCATTGTCCTGGTGGTAATGCTACTGACCCGATTTGAAGAGTGCTGGCCTCTTCTGATGGAATCTCTTCCTGAACTCCCTTAAAATCTCAACATAGTAACCCTAACCCTAACCCTATCAACTCAGGTGTACTGACTTCCTTACTCCTCCCACACCTCTTATCATTCCTTAAGACTCCCTGCTTTCCTTGAATCTCTTATTCCACTCAAAAACTGATGTTCGATTCATGCAAGATGGTCGAAAAGCAACCTGAGGCATTTTTTCCAAGTTTAAAAAAGAATTATATTGCATATTGTTCTTCTAAAGTGTCCTTACATTCGGATTGCATTTTTGAAATTCACCAGCTGTGACAATCAGGCTTTAGTAGGGTGTATTCCAATTGCTGCTGTAGCTGTTCATTTGAAGCTGAAATCCTAAAAATTGATCAGTCATCTCATAAGATGTATAGCAATAACATACTGATTTTCAAGAGTCTATGACAATTTTAAATGCCTCTACAAAAAAGTCTGGAAACTTATTGAAGGCACCACATATTTTTGTATGAGGGTCATTCTATAAAAAAGGTGAATTTTGCCGAAGGAGTTGGCTCTTAGAAGCACTGTTTACAGATGGACATTTTTTTAAAGGAAATTAATGGTCATGGATCTTTTTATGTCCCAGAAAACTGTCAGTATGCTTTTCTTTTCTGACTGCTGTGCCCAGAACATTTTCTTTCAGAAAAGTCTGTGTTTCCACTTGAGAGATCTCTAATCAACTCAGATACATAGTTCCAAACCTATGGTTGGTTCATTTGTAAAAACTTTTTTGATTGAAGCATGCTTCTTGGTGCACATCAAAATTTCTTAGGAAAACTTTATAGAGTTTGTACTTCGCAGTCATCAAAAATTTGATTTGAGACCTCTGTTTAAGCCTGGAGCTCTCTGTTAGATTTTTCACCATTTTAAAAAGCTTCATAAAATATTTCTGTGGAATTGAAATAATTTTTGCTATAAGTAAATTGTAAACTAATCCAAGTTAACATTAAGCAAAAAAACTGTATTTTGCTTTTTTTCAAAAAAATTCCCCTTATTTACTGAATAGTTTTTGTATATATAATTGGTTCTTACTAAGAAAAAGAATTCTCTTTATCTATCAAATGACCCTGGTACTTATTCATGTTTCAACTTTATATATAATAATAATGTTGTTTGCTATATTTATAAATAAACAGTGGTCTATATTGGTGATAGTCTATATAACTAAGTTTAGATAGCATCGACACAATGGCAGTTGGTGACTGTCAGTTTCGGGCCTATACAATCATCAGACCTGGTGGTTCCCATTGCTTTATATACTGATGTGTGGAGCATGATTGAAAGGATGATCTCATTTATTGATCATTCTGGGAAGGGCACTTAAGCTCACATGAGGAAATAAGATAATATTTTCTGATATATGTGTCTGTATATATATATATATATATAGTCATCCACAGATTGACTGTTTTGTTGTATCATAACTCTTCAATGTAGCTGGATACTCCAATCCAATATTGAAACCCACCTAATTTTATGTCAGGCTGATAACATACCCCAGATCCAACCCTGCAGCTCAACATCATTTTGGGAATTAACGCTTATGTATTAACTTTTGTTTGTTTACATTGTGCGTTATCAGATACCAAAATGCTCAGTTTGTTTGAAGAGCTTTGCATTATGCAAATGACAATTGTTAATTCCTTCAGCAAAGTGCTTAACCTCCGGGGTGGGAAGCTTATATATTGTCATCCACAGAAAGCCTGTTTTGTTATATCACAACTCCATCTATATATATTATATGAAATATTTGCCTGTAGCTCATCATCACTCTCTGTCTATATATATATATATATATATATATATATTTTGGACAAAAATAAAAAATGATATACAAAGATGTGTGTATGTATATATATATATATATATATATATAGATACAGACACAAATTTATTAACATATTTTCATGCCATGAAAACTCTTCTATGTTCTTGGGATAAAAGGTTCATAATTGTTATTGTCATCAGTTGATTTTTTTCATATCTATATTACTATAAAATTATTGAATGTGTGGGCATTTGTTTTTTTTCTATTTTAGTTACATTTATGGCTATTAATATTGTTAAAATTTATTTTTAAAAAGTCTTTGTAAAATACTAGTTGATATAAAGAAAAAAACTTGAAAACAAAAATAATGATTAATGATGTTTTTTTTTTTTTTATCTTATTTGCCTCCTTTAGAACAAATGTTTGCCCTCGGAAAATGTCTTTATTTTAAACACTCTAGCCCTTGCTCATTTGTAATGATAAACTGATTGTACAGATTTTCAGTCTCCAAAGATCAAAATCTGTTTTTTGAATAAGTTTGCAGTATCAGCCAAGAGGATGAACAATTCAGAGTCAATTGATCACAACTTTTAATGTTGACTCATCAGTCAGTTATAATCCAAAAAGCTCTTTCATGGCAAAAACTTCTAAATCTATAAAGAGACTTTGAACTGAAGACCTTAGTAAACACTATTTTAAAAAAATAATCTTTGCTTTTAAAACAAAAATAAGGAAGACAAAAATCTCGAAATATTATCAAAAATTCTAAGTATTTTTCTTTTGCTTTGACTTTATTGTGAATTTTCTTGCTATTTTTTTCTGTAAAATTTTATCTTGTGCAATTTACAATTAAAAAAACCTATACTGCAATTATTTTCACCGATAGCTGTTTTACTCAAAACTAATCCACATCTATTTTAGAGATCTCATTTGACCTCTGGCCAAAATACACCAAGATACACACAAGGCATTCAGTATCAAATTTTGATAACTTTGATCTTTTGATCTTGAGTAGAAGATATATACAAAGTTTTATGATATATAGCGACTGAGTGTATATGTGTACATATACACGCACACAGAGTGGCAGAGTGTATATATACATACATATGTATATATGCATATACATTCACACACACTCACACATTTATAAATATACATAGAGTCTATTACTCAGACCAATAATAGAGGCTTATGTATATGAACACATGAACTGAGATATGAAATTAGAATTGATGTAATAAATTTATATTTTTCTGAGCTATATATATATATATATATATATATATATATATATATATATTTGTTGTTTTTTTCTTGTGTGTATATATATATATATATATATATAATCAAAACTTCATGGTAAAAGTCTTTTAAATATATAAAATCAGTGCTCTATGCATAAAAATACAGACCAATATAATTATATTTCAGGTATAAAACAATAGAAAATGTAAATATATAGCTATCCAAAAATTAGTATACCACTGAGATAGATATTAATGATTTTATTTATGATGATAATATTTCAGTGATGGAGAGTTTGGTGATGAATTATACCTAATAGTATACTAGGATTTTATTATTTTGGTGAAACATGATATACTCAAAATGGATATCATTAGGTAATATTAATAACCAAACTCAACGAAATTGATAATTTTAAATGAAAATTATGAATATTTAACAGTGTAATTAGTACATTTCTTATATTTATGTAATCTCATGTTGTTTGGTGATAGAATTTCAATGCTGTAGAGTTTGGTAATAAATAATACCTAATAGTATCCGTTACGATTGTATAATGTTCCATTAGAAATAATAAAATCCTAGTCTCTTTGGTTTTGAAGAAAACTTTTTCTTGATAAAAATTTGGGATTGGTATACATATTTATGGACTATACTGTGTATATGTCTGTTATGTTATAGAGGTATTTTGACAGATTCTGAAGCTTAAATATAAAAAGAAATAGACAAACACTGCATACATAATGAGTTATGTAAAACACATATTGATAAAAATAAGTGGAATGTTTTACTCTGTGACATGTGCATATCATAAGATGTGGGTTAGTTCATTTCTCTCTCCCTTTCTCTGTGTGTGTATATATATATATATATATATATATATATATATATACACACATACACAGAGAGAAACATGTATATTTTAAAATATGTTAGCATTCATGCATATATATATATATATATATATAAATGAATGGAAAGATAAATGAGTAAATTTAAGATTTTGTGTACGTCTGTGCATCTATATATTTACATAGATATACCCACATAAGAATACATCTTAAAATATGCATATACATAGAAACATAATTTAAAATCCTCATAGACATATATATCTATAAATGTATGTATACATGTGTGTCAATATATGTACATATTTCCTTTGGTTTCAGTATACATGTATATACACATAAAAATTCATTTGTGAATGTTAATGAATATGTCTTTGTATGTGTTTACCCACCTTACATGCGCATGCACACATGCGTGTACGGGTGTATGTTTATATGCTGTATGTGTGAATCATCAAAAGAATGAATGTTTATCTAATGTTTTATTTTGTTAAAAGCCTCGCAACCTGCTGCAGTAAAATCCTTCAGAGAAATTGTTTGTATATTTACTTTCCTATTAAACCTTAATTGATATTTGTTTCATTTCATACAATCATTTCTCATTCATTTTTCACAAACACACAAATAAAATGAATATATATATATGTATACAAGCATCTAAGCATTAATACATATTCACTTCAGTGTATGTTTCTCTCTAAAAAAAAAAAAAGAAAAAAAAGCAACATAGTAAGATTGAATAATTTGCTAAAGCAGATTGTTTAAATGTGTCATATCTTTTCTTGATTTACTGCCTAGAAGCATAAAGATGTATAAATCTGATTTTAATTATAGAAATATAGATCTGTGTGTGTATTATTATATGAATAATCTCTAAATTTTGTCGGAATTTCTGAGATGAGGAATTATCATTATTATTCACTGATATACTTGGACACATTATAACTCATCTGACTGCAACAGACACCTGAAGAAGGCCATAATGTACAGTGGTTGAAACAATGTGACTATAAGAATCAAGATGAGGACACTGGTCAGAATACATGAGTATATAATGAAAAAAATCTATTAAATTATCAAAAATTCATAGTAATAAAAGGCAGTTATTATGGTTATGTATACTGTGTGTAGTTGGGCTTGTGTTCTAAGCTGACTGCAACAGACGCTTGAAGTAGGCCTGTTTGAACAATGGTTGGAACATTGTGACTAGAACAGCTAAGATGAGGACATTAGTCAGGTTATCTCAGTGTTAAAAATAATCTTTACAAATAAACAATAAAAAAAATCATAATGATAAATAGTACTAGAGTGTTGGCCATTGGTCCGGAAGAGCTAGGTTCAATCCCAGGTCCAGTCATACCAAAGACTTTAAAAATGGTACTTGATACCGCCTTGCTTAACCCTCAGCAATATAAGGTAAGGGTAAAGTGCAGTAATCCAGGGAAAGGTGTAGCACCTTCCTCTACACCCTGATGTCGTAGCTATCGAAAAAGGAGCCTTCTGGTCGCCCTCGACTACAGTTGCCATCTTTACTTACTATTCTGTTGATAAAAAATCCAAACTTTTCTTTTCTTCATAAACATTTACAGATCCAGTACTATCTGAGAACTTAAGATTAAATATAACATATTGACAAATTTATTAACTGACCCCTAAAAGATAGGTCAAAAAACCTCCCCACAACACTGGCCAATACATATATCAACAACAAAAGAAAAAAAAAGATAATGGTCAGAGGTTACTGATGTGTATTTTGTATAAATTCTTCTTATAAATATAGAACTATGATAGTTGCACACTTGCTAATGGTAAATAATTCTTTTACATTTGCATGCATTAGGAATATCTATGTGCATAAGTTTGTCATGTCAGGAATTGGCTCATTCTTGTGGTTTATGGACAAGCGAACTCATCAGCATCTTCAGAGGTAAAGAATGGATGGCTTAAAAGACATAAATTTACAAGGCTGCATGTTTATTTACGTACATATGCTGGTTTATATCACTACCTTTGCATATATCTTCATCTTTTGACAGGTGGGAGTTTGTTTTTTTTTGTTGTTGTTGTTTCTTCTCAGCTACACAACCCCACTTATTTCTTCCCCAAAAAAAGAATTAGTTAAATTGTTTCAAATAAATCTGGTATTAATCATACTAAATTAACTATGAGCCAAAAATTGCAGATTTATTATAACTTAGTTAAAGGATTCCTTTAGCAGCATTATGTCTCAATGTTAAATTACATCATATTTATATATTTCAGTTTATAATTGCCTACAAAAAATACAAGGGAGTTAACTCATTTACATAGCATGTATAACATCCTATGGAAAAAGAGAAAAGAATATTTGGGAGAAACCAGCTAATCCTTAAAAATTAAGCATTAATAGAAGTGGATTAACTCTAAGGATAAATAGGGTTAAGCTGAGGAGTGAGAACAACAAAATAGTTTGATGAAGTATATGAAAAATGGTTTCAGTGTTTGTGTGTGTGTGTGTATATATATATATATATATATTTCAAGTACATTTTCTTATGGACTCCTATGTATGGATGTGCTAATGTTGGCCAACCAAAAAGACTTACTCAGATCAGCTCAGTGCAGAGATGGTTGATGCATTCTTGAAGACTTACCAGGAGTAATGGAGGATAGGGATGTATGGCAAGAATTAAGGAACTCCGTGCTGTCAGTGTAACTTGATGATGATGAGAAAAGGAGATAAGAATAAAAAAGGATAAAATCTCATGACTGAGAGTTTCACATAATCGATCCTCAGGTGAGCTAGTATTCAGCCTATATGGAATACTTACTCACTTAGTAATTCTGTTGTGACTAAACTTGGACATTAATCAGGCAACTGGGCAGATGTTTACGAGTATGTTCAGGGGAGTGGTAAATGCTTATTCCATATTTACCCAGCCCCTCCGCTTGGGCAGGATATGACACAAGGTCAATCTTTTTAAGCGGAGTTTAACAGGTTTGAATTCAGAGTTTTCCTTCTCCTAGACTAGTTGCCTTAACAAGGCTGAAGAACCTAGTCTACCCTACTATTTACCCATAGCTGGAGGGAGAATAATTGGATTCATACCTTTCCCAAGGGTATTAGTGTTATGTGAAATGCAATCAGTCAGGTCCAGGATTTGAACTTGTGTCGCCGGGTTCATTTCTTACGACGATAACCATTATACCACGTGGTAAATGCTTATTGAAATGGTGATCGTCATGCCAAATGTAATTGAGTTCAAACGGTGGTTGAAGCTGTTGGCATTTCTCTTTGTGTTAATTTCCTTGGAAAAGTAGTAAATTTATCTTTTCCTTCAGCTGGGGTAAATATTAGAGAAGACTGGGCTCTTTAGTCTTGGTCAGGCAACCATTCTAGAAGAAAGAAAACAATTCCAACTAGCATAGCTCCCCTTCAAAATTGTCCATGTGTCACAACCTTTCCTGTGGTGGAAGAGTTGGGTAAATATATACTAGTGAGTTTAATTCTTAATGTGTGTTTCATTCTTTTGACTTAATAGGCTTCATAAATAACTATATAGGATACTGGGTTTCAAGTGGTTAACAGTTTTAGATAGGTTTATAGTAAATGTCACTGGATATATCGACTAACCTTTGTGTGGCACAAGGCCAAGTGATGCTATTATATAAGCATTTTTATGCTTGAAGGTGCTAATCTATGAAATCTCTTTGAATTGTTTCTGTTGACTGTGATGAATTTGAATGTCATTCATTTGTTGTCATTACATTAATCAGAAAACCAGAATCAGGCAAAATAAAGATTCCCCAAGTAATAGTGGTTTTTCAAGTTTACCATATATCTTCCTGTCTGTTGTCTTTATCCTTGTTATTATTCTATAATTCTAGGTTCTGTAGGTTCTATAGAATCAATCTCCTTGATTGATTATGAACAAGATTTTAGAAGAATAGAAAAAAATCTGTTTACTTACTTACTTATATATATATTAAAAATCTCCATAAATTCAGAACCACAAAACATGATGAAATGAGTACTTTATAAAATTTGGATCTAGTTTTGTAATATTCTGTTTTTAATCTTGGAAGTGTTGTGATTAGATGCAAATTGTCTGTCTGTTCAAATACTTATGACCACTTCTATGTATAATCATTTACTCAGCTTAGCTTGATTTTATGACATGGCTAGAAGTATGGGGCTCTCAGTGAAAATCAAACTCACTATCAATAGTCTGTTAGTCATGCTCAACCAAGATGTGTCCAGATAGGATGTCTAATCATTTATTAAGCTTAGTTTTGTTTAGTTTGGCTCAATGCCTTAAGTACAAAACACCAAGTGAAAATAAAATAGTCTACTAGTCTTTGTCAACCATTATCCTATTTACCCAACCCCTCCGCTCGGGCAGGATGTGACACAAGGTCAATATTTTAAGTGGAGTTTAACAGGTTTGAATTCAGAGTTTTCCTTCTCCTAGACTAGTTGCCTAACCAAGGCTGAAGAACCTAGTCTGCCCTACTATTTACCCATAGCTGGAGAAGAATAATTGGATTCATACCTTTCCCAAGGGTATTAGTGCTATGTGAAATGCAATCAGTCAGGTCCAGGATTTGAACTCGTGTCGCCGTGTCTATATCCCGCGACGATAACCATTACACCAATGAGAGCTGCCTATATTGGACATCTAGTTATTTACTAAACTTAGCTTAGTTTTAGCACAAGGCCAGTAGTATGAAATACCCAGTTGGAATTGAATTAACAATGGTCTGCTAGCTTCATTCTCTAAGTATGACATCAGTAAGAAGTACTCAGATCAGATTGATAATTATTAACTAAGCTTAGCTTAGTTTTTAGTACAATGCCAGAAATATGGGGGCACACAGTTAGAATCACACTCTGAATGGTTTAGTCTAACTCACTAACCATTACACCAGTAGGAAGTGATCAGATTAAAAGTTTAGTAATTTAATAAATTTAGCCTGGTTTTAACTCAAGCCTAGAAATTTGGAGCACCCTGTCAGAATTGCATTAACCTGCTAACCTAGCTCGTTAACCATTACCTCACATAGCATGTGTATATAAACCTGTTTGAAGTTTACTTGCTTCAACGCTCTTGACTCTAATTTTCTTGTATGTACTTGATGCATTTACTATGAATGTCATGCCAGCCATCCACTGATGGTATCCTGGCCATCTGATTGGTATGCAAGATGACACCTTCAGTTCTTGCAAGTGATTTATGCCATGTGTGTGGACACTGTCCCCTGGGACATCTCTATAACACCTGGACACACTATCAATCATTGGGTGTCTGAATTGTATGTACAAGTGAGACATGGTCTGTGCGTGTTTTCTCTTGGTTCAAAGCCAATCTGTTGAAATCTGCGTTTAAACAGAATCTTTACAACTTGTTCATCTGTTTCAGCCTGTGATAAGAGAGAGTTTATTATTTCAACGATCACCAAATACTGACCCTTGTAGAAAGAAGAATCACAGACCCTCATCTGTTTTGAGCGAGGTTAGCTTATTCTACTTTTTGAGGCAAAGGAATAATTGTAAAATGTGGCCACTATACTTGTCTACTTGTAAAATCAGCTATATAGAATTTGTTTTTCAATCTCATATTAATTTTATTCATTTCTTTTTTCTTGAATTGTTTAGACTATTAATCTTTATTCTCCTATTGGCAAAGCTGAGTAAATGCTCACTGTATCCAATACATATATATATATAAACAGTGCTTTAAAAACATAAGCATATTAAGATTAATAAAATATTTTAAACTTCTAAAAAAGGGGACCCTTTGTTTCAGTCTAGAATCTTCAGAGAATTAAAACCATAACTGTTTGGTTTATACATGAGGAATTGAACTGAGGGTAGTGATTGTTAAAAAAAGCATGAAGTGGGGAAATAAAATGTATTAAAAAATATATGCCTACACTTTTAAAAGCACTGTTTAAATTCTGTACATACCACAAAATTTATATATATATATATATATATATATATATATATATATATATATATATATATATAGTATTTATTTATTAAACGCAGAATCTTTCAATTTGAGGTTGTTTATATTTAACTATAACAGTTGATTAATGTTCCTCTTAAAATCAATCTCTCTCTATCTCCTCATCCATATTTTTCTACCTTATCAATTTAATGAAATTTTTGTGTGATTTTACATTATTAAAACTATCCAAATCTCTTATTTTTAACCATATCCATTTTTATACTAATCTCATTTTGTCCATTTTTACACTAATCCATTTATCTCACGAAACTTTTGATCTACAATCGTTTTTTCCAATCTATTTTGCTATCCATTTAACACTAATCTATTTATCTATATCACTTTTTAGACTAATCCATTTATCTATATCCATTTTTACACTCGTCGATTAATCTATATCCGTTTTTAGACAAATCCACTTAACTATATCCATTTTTACACTCATCCTTTTTTCTATATCCATTTTTATACTAATCTATTTCCATTTTTACACTAATCTATTAATCTATATCCCTTTTATACTCATCTAATTTCATATTGTCATTGTAAAACCAATTCTAGAATTAATCTGTTGATAAAATATTTATTTTAGCTTTAATGATTACTCTGATTATTTGTGTATAAGATCAACTAATTTTTCAGACCAAAAGTTTTAGGTGCATATTATACACAAGAACAATACAATTAACCTTTTTTCTGACCACATTCTGGACAAGATGACCAAAAGTAAATTATATCTATAGTCCGAACTAATGTGTTTTATTCCATTACAGAGAGATATCCTCTGAAATTTGTATTTGTTTATAAATTATGATTCTCCTAATATGAGCTTTGTTTCACTGCAAGCTTTTTAAAATTTTTTTGTGATCATATCTGTGAGTTTGCTCTAAATCTATGTAAATATTTTTGTTTTAAGACATAAACAAAATAAATTTGTATTTTTAATCAGTACAAACTGATGAAAAGTTAAAGTAATGTTAAATTTAGGCTAAATTTTGCTGCTATGAATTCTAAAACATCTGTGTGTATTTTACTTGAAATTTTTTCCCCCAGAATTTCACAGTCCAAAGTTAAGGGTGAATGTTATACACAAATAATTGTGGTAAAAATTTAAACCCAATAACCCATATATTGTTTGAAAAAAAAATATCAGTAGTAGCAGTAAGAATTGATTTGATATGAAGTAATTAGTTTTATTATTCATAAAATAATAAAGAAATAAATATTCAACTCTGGGCTGTGAATATTCAGCTGCGCACCAATAATTACTTGAAAATAGACAATGGTAACTATTTTAAATATGGTTATTATGACACAGGAATAAAATTAAATCTGTGAGTCTTTATTGAATAAGGTCACATATTTTCTATTGAAACAGTTAGAAATTCCAACATTCTCTTTTTAGGACAACCCTTTTCAGGACAATTATCTTTGTAAAGGTGTCTAAGAACTCTTAACATATCTACTTCCAAAAATGGTTTCTTTGTTCATTTCAATTCTTAGCCAATAATTTTTTTCTAAATTAGCAAAAAGTATAGGGGGGGATAAAAAAAGTGTGTGCCCTTAGTAGGTTCTTTATTTTGCTAAAAACTTATTACATGAATCAAAAATGCAAAGAATATTGAAGTATATTTTAAGCAGCACCATTTTGGTATTCATTTATGAAAGCCAAATCATTTAGTTTTAGATTTTCATTTGTATTAGATAAAAAAGACTTGTGAGATTATCATCTTGGCTATAAATCCAGACGGCAGGTAATACTAAAAAATCTAACGTTGGACTATTTTTACTTTTCTTTACACCCAAATATATATATATATATATATATATATATATATATAATTTTTTTTTTGTTTAATTTTGCTTTACAAGAAAAAAAAGAATTCAGAAGAAGAAAAAATTTCTTTGTCTAGGATTGGACTCTGATTCAACAACTTTGAGAGATATAAATATTATCTTCCTATAACCCAACAGTCATAATGTACGACTTCTATATTTATGAGTTGATCTTCGATTGAGTTGCCCTTGACAAGAAAGACAGTGATCATTTAAAAAAAAATTTTCAAATTTCTACTTTGTAAAGAAACTGCTGCCGTATTTAGATATTGCTGTGTTAGGTTTAAATAAATGTGAAGATATGCAAAAGTAAAGATTTTATTGATATAATATGAATGCATACAGGTTTTTACATGTCTGTATATACTTGGGTTTAAGATGACTCTGAATTTATCCTCGTAAAATCATTAATTTATGGAAGCAATTTATTGTTACTCTACAGCCTTTCTGTTTGAATTTTCAGCCGTAAAAAATGTTTATGTATGCATAGGGAGACATGAATTTTTTTTTCTAAAAATCAAGTTCTCAGAATTTATCCTGTACTCAAGTATAAATAGTATGTATACATGGTATATTTATTTTAAATAGATTGAAAATACCTCACCGAACAATCATGAATATGAAATTCAGATTTGTGAATTGGCTTTATTTCTACGTATATTTTAATATAATGATAATTTTTAAAGACTTAGGTTACTTTATACTATTGCAGTTTTACTGATTGTACTGCTGTTTTAGATTTTATCTGATAGTAAATGCTTTAATATATATAGGATATGTTTTAAAAAATTGATATCATTTGAGATGTATTGTTTGTTAGGGAAAAAAAATGAAGTCATTTTGTTATGTAATAACTTGACCAATTCTTGCTTAAATGATCTTAAATTTTAACAGTATCTGAAAAAACAACTGAAAATTCAGTTTAATGTTTTTAATCCTTTCCACTTATAGAAATACCATTCTTTGAAAAAGAAAAGACATTTAATCATTAAACAGAGAATTTTGAGATTTTCTATATATGTTGTTAAAATTTGAGATTAACAGTGTCTCAGAAAAATGGATATCATTTGATACTCTAATAACTTGACCAATTCTCATTCAAATGATCTTAGATTTTAACAGAATGTAAAGAAACAACTCAAAATTGTTGATTTAATGTTCTCATTTTTTTTTTTTCCAGTCAATGGCATTTCTAGACCTGAAAAGAAAAAAAAAAGAGTTTCAACACGTGCTATTAAAATGTGAGATCATTTGAACAAGAATTAGACCAACTATTAGCTTAGAAAATGATAACCATTTTTCTGTAACACCCTGAAACTAGATATATATATATAGTTTCAATGTGCTCCTATACTATGGCTTTATAATGTGTATGTGTATATATATATATATATATATATACTATAAGGTACTCTGAAGATGAAATTAATGTGTTCAGCTAACCTTGGATTCAAATTGGCTTATTTTAACAAATATCTTTATATATCTGTATATGTTAGTGAGAGAATATGTAAGTAACTAAGAAAAATGTTTCTGGGTTATATTGATTTCATAGGTGCTAAATTTGTTGATATTTCAAGATTTTTTTTTACATCTTCTGAACATGATAAATGGAAGTGATAGTTACTGTTTATTTAAATTTAAATCATCAGAAAATGGCCGAAAAAATAAAGCTTATAGTGCTTGAGTAAAATATAGAATAATTTTATTTTTTGTCTTTTATAATAAGGATACAAGCTTGTCTGTTAGATATATATATATATATAACCATAATCCATCAAAAATAGTATATCATATCAAGATTTTTATCAAATTATCCTCTGCAGAGAGGTCAGACCCCTCCAAAAAGGGATATCCCGGATATAATAGTGATTGTGAGGCTCCAGTTTTGGTGAACTAAGGACTATAGAGTATCCCTTCATTGCCATAATTCCCTTTTCCACTCTGACTTGGAGTGGTATTACCTGTCAAGGTCTTATTAATAGGTCGCATAGGTAGGTTTAAGAATTATTTATGTGATAGGTCTGTGTGTCAAAAAAATCAAATAGATTTTATAAAATGTACAATAAATGCAAAATAGAAGCAGTTATCTAACTTCAGGGTATAAAATAGCCCTAGAGAAGTTGATAGGCTTTTAAAATCAATAACTAAATTCTCTAATTTAGAGAACAAAGCAATTACCAGTCCAGTTAGTAGGGATATTTTAGTAGGCCTGTATTCAAAATGATGAGTTTTTTGTTTAACTTATCCAAATTCTTTAGATAATGAAGGTAACCAATAATCAGAATATTCTCCTCATTCCTAAATTGAAGCAAATATCAATATCATCAGGGACTGCTGTTAAAACAGGAATGGGTTCATAGGGTGTCTTGATATTAAGATATATTTTGTAACCTAATTTGGGCACCTCTCCATCAAGTATAGTTCAGCAATGTAATTTCTGAAACCATCTCTATTATTATGTGTTTATCAGCACTGGGGCTCTTAAGCTGGTAGTTTTCTGTCATACTAGATTAAGCAAGGAAAAATAAATCGATGCATATATATATATATATATAAATGTTGAGAGACTTTGATCTGTATCAGATTATTTTCAAATGTTGTAGTCACTTAGAATTTCCTTGTATCTATTCAACTGTAGTGCAGAGGCTGGACAAACCCAAATCATTTGATCAGTTGCAAGAATGGGCAGACCTCAATAAATTGTGACTTGCAGGAAATATTTGACCGGTGGGAATGAAACTGACATCTACCTGTTCATTGGCCATATTAATTATTTCCTAAAAGAGCTTCCAAGAGAAGCCCTGAGACAATTGAGATGTTAACAATGTTATTAGATGCTACCCAGAGGAATTGTCAAGTGTAACACAGCAGCCAATTAGGGTATTCACCTTTTAACTTAAAACATGGATACTGAAGAAGATGCTTTTCGTCCATTTTTACACAAGCAAAAACATTCAGATCTTCTAAACAGTACAAGTTGGCTTATTAAACTTTACTATGGAAGTTTTCTCTTTTTTTTTTTTTTAATTTATTTTCATTGTGTCACATTTAAGTAATTTCTACAGTTTTGATAAATAATGAAATATAAATATTTAATATATTGACCCAGATCATTTTAGAGCAACTAGCTTTATTTTTATGCGTACTTTGGTGTGATCATCATAATCAAAAGGAACTTATATACCAAATTCTTTGGTGTATTTCTTGATGCAGAATGTTGTAAATGTTTTAAGAATAAAGTATATTGCCTATTCCATTGGAGGCACACTTAGCAGAGCTATCTTCATTTTAGGAAACAGAATCAGCAAACTAAATTTAAATACTGAATAAGGCTGTTTACATTTCACTTAATACTAATTCCCTTGGAAAAGGCAGGAATTAATCATTTTTTTCCCTGCTGCAGATCACTAGTTGAGCTGATCAGGTTCTTCAGCACTGGTTAGGCAACCTGTCTAAGAGAATGAAAATTCTAAATACAAAATCAACAGTATACCACATAAAAATTGACCTTGTGTTATATACTGCCTGTGGCATTTGTGCAAAATGAAATGTAGACAACTTCATCTCAGATTTGAACTCAGAATGTCAATGCCATTTACAATGATAGCCATTATGCTAAGTGTCCTGTATACTGAGGGCCAAATTAGCTGCTCTTCTTAAAAATGAAATTGTATGAATGCTAGCAGAAATGGCATCTTATAGTTTTCACTGAGAGTTATAATCCAAAGAAATGAATAAGACCTTCATAGTTCTTGAATAGTTTGTTTGATCAACATTCAAACTTGAAAAAATGATTTCCCAGGCTGAATCATTTCTATGCCCAGATAAACAAAGGACACCTGAGGAAGTTCGGAGGATACAACAGCTGAAACATTGTGTTTCAACTAACAAGAATAAAGATGAAGACAATAGTGCAAAAAATCACAACCAAAATAATAGACATCAAGCTTCATCTATATAATCTTGACAGATAATAGAAAAAAAAAACCTTTTAAAGTTTTTTTTGGTTGTTAATTTTTAGTGACCATTGCTTGAAAGTAAAAGATCCCACTAAACAGTCTCAGCCCTTAAATCTATTAATGTTTTAGTTTAGTTAAAGAAATGAAATTTGCTTGAATTCTTGAAAGGAAGAAGTTAGATGATAGTCTTTTTAATTGGCTTGTTAAAGAAATGAAATGAAAGTGTTTTTTGAATGGCTTGTTAAAGAAATGAAAAATAGTCCACTACTACCTATCAGCTTCAGAAAATGAAAGAACGACAAATTGATAAGAAAAAATTATTTTTTATTCAATTATTTGATTATAATAGTCTTTTTAGGTATTTGCTGACCTTGTCAACCTGTTTGAGGGGGAAGGGATGGTTTTTAAATAACTACTTCCTTTTTTAATCAATTTGGATTTTTTTGTTGTTTCTGATTTGGACCAAACATTTTATTTCTAAGAATGAGTTTGAAGCATTATAATTTTGACCCTCAATCCTGCATTATTCATGGAGGAAGGAAGGAAAACCAGAATAGATATAAATATATTATTACAGATATTAGTAAATGATATATACTATCTTCTTATTATTATAGTGATTATGAGTCTGTAACTGAAACTGTCAAAATTCTCCAAGTTATTGATGTCAGATTTTCCATGATTTTATTTTTATTTAAATTTCACTTAGCAAGAAAATTGTTGGATATTAATAATACTGTATGTTTAATCTACACAGAAATAACATATAATAGTATTTATAGATACAGCCAAATAGCAGTTTATACTTTGAATGAGAAAGCTAATTTTCATATTGATTTTAAAATTTGATTCTGATAAATATTTGCTTGATATTAGTGATTTTTAATAGTTTTATTTTATTTTAATAAAATATGTCCAAAAAACCTATCAATAAATCTTAAAAGAAATCCCTTTTATTTCATTTGTTACTCTCTAATTTAGTTAAATAGTTTAATTTCTCAATTAGGCAAATTTAGCAATGAAAGCCAGGAGTGATGGGAAGAGCTAGTATCCACACTGTCCTGTTCTACAATTGTACTCACTCAGTTTTAAATGTTGTGATAATTTGATTTTAAAGAATATGAAATGTTATTTCTAATCATAAAAGGCTATTAAAAGAAATCTAAATAATAATTTCATATAAACATCAATTGAAATAAAAATTGATGTAATTTAATCATTCTTATTTAGTTTCATCCATCTTTCTATTGTAATGTAATATTCTACAGCATTAAATCTTAAATACATATGACCAGAGGATGTATATTTTTACTAGCAATAATGATGATAATGCAATTTTTTATATTTATGCATAAAGAATGCTCAATATTAGTGGTAGAGTATACGTAGATCCGGCTCATTTGCCTAGTGGGTAAAGTGTTTGCCAATGGTCTGGGAGACCTGGGCTCAATACCAGGTCGCATCATACCAAAGACTTTAAAAATGGTACTTGATACCTCCTTGCTTAACACTCAGCAATAAAAGGTACATATCAAGGGTAAATTGGAGTAATCCAGGGAAAAGCGTAGTGCCCTCACCTACACCTCGGTGTAGTAGCTATTTAAAAGGGAGCCTTCTGGTCACTCTTGCCAACTTTACTCATACGTGGATCCAAGTTGGGATACTGTAGACACAGTCAGTGACATTTGGTGACTCTCAGTTTCTTGCCTATGCAAGGATCTAACTAAGTTATCTTTATTCTCTACGTATTGCTGACTGCTATCCTAAATGAGTACAGCAGTCTACAATATAGAGAATAATAATGACAATTCTTCATCTCTAGAAATATACAAAAGATAACAGACCAAGTGTTGCCTTACTCTGATGATTGCATATGCAAGAAAATGACAGTCACCAAGCACCATTGACTCTGGCTAGGCTATTAAATAAGCAAAGTGCATTAAAAAATATTCAATGCTCCTATGTTAGAACAGGTCTAAGAAGTAAAATATCCAAATTATGTACTCTAAAAGGTTGATATGGATTACACAATCATCAAACGGAATTATAAGAAGAAGTAGCTAATCAACCATATTTAAGGCATGAAGAATTTGTCATGTAGCATTCACAGACGATTATATATATATATATAATTGATGTTAGAAATCCAAGTAGTTCTAATACAGGTAAATAAATTATGGAATTAGTCAAATAGTAAATAACACAGAAGAAATTTATTATCATATCTAAACTTAGAAATAAATTATATAATTGACAAATGGAAGTAAACCTGACAATATGTAAATGTACAAATATGAAAAAAATAAGGTATTCAGAGGATGATCTTATTTTTTAATCATCCTTGTTTTTACATATATAGATAAATGTATGTAGTACATCTGTGTTCATTATGAAATTTTTTTTTTAACTAATAAAGCCGGAAGCTGACTTAAAACAAAATATGTGGAAAATTTCTGGTAATATCAATATATTATAGACCAGTTGATGTAGAGGAACATATTATATTGAAAATGTTCAGACATGCCTGTAATGACCATATATTCTGCTCCAATACATCAACAAAACCCACAATATAAAAAGAAATTAGAGTCCAAAATTTTTTTCTGCTAAGTTTACATATTCATTTGATATGATTTTTTTTTGAAAATACATTAACTTGCAAAGCAAAAATTGCTCCAATAATGAATTTATTCATAGTTAATGAATTACTGTAGCAGTTTCAGGGAGTTTGATATCCCAGATTTCTGAGCACATTTTACTTGGGCTGAAGAATACACTATCTGCATCTCTGCAGTGGGTTAAGGCTCCCCACTGAGTGTCCAAGATATGATACTAAACAATAAAATGGTGAGGCTCCAGTATTGCTAGAGCTATGAGGAATATAGAGTACCCTTTCATTGCCATTGCTCCCAGCTCCACCCTAGCCTAGAATGGTTGCATCTGATAGGGGCCTATCTATGGGTCAAATAGAACTGTGTGCAAACAAATGACTAAAGTTCAATTGAATTGTTAGAAATAGAACTGTTCAACCATTCATCTGTGTGTAAACAAATGACTGTCAAATTGAATTGTTAGTGATAGATAGCAATACTTGGAACTATTTAACAATGTGCAAACAAATGAGTAATACTGAATAGAATTATTAATGTTAAATAGCTATACTTGTAACCACTTCACTGTCTGCAAACAAATTATTAATGTTGAAATAGAATTATAAGCTAGATAGCAATTGAAATTACTTAACTGTGTAGATACAATAGTGGAGGAGCCCGTGGTGCAATGGTTATTGTCGCAGGATATGGACACGGCGACACGAGTTCAAATTCTGGACCTGACTGATTGCATTTCACATAGCACTAATACCCTGGGAAAGGTATGAATCCAAAATATTCTCCCTCCAGCTATGGGTAAATAGTAGGGCAGACTAGGTTCTTCAGCCTTGGTTAGGCAACTAGTCTAGGAGAAGGAAAACTCTGAATTCAAACCTGTTAAACTCCACTTAAAAAATTGACCTTGTGTCATATCCTGCCTGAGCAGAGGGATTGGGTAAATATGATATACAAACAAATGAGTTATGTTGAATAGAATTATTAGGGTTAGAAAGCAAAACTTGAAATCATTTGGTGTCCTGAGTATGTCATTAAACTGCATTTGATAGTGAGGCTCTATTCTGGCAGTTGGTGGAATGTAGAGTACTCCTTCATTACCATTACTTTCAGGCCCACTATAACCTAGAGGGGGTGTCCTCGTGGTGTAATGGTTAAAGCGATGGGCTGCGGAATCGTAGTACGCGAGTTCGTACTCCAGTCGCGCTATTACGTGCACTTTCGGACAAATACCCTTGGGAAAGGTATGAACCTCATTATCCTCCCAGCGATGGGTTAAATAGTATCACTACTGTTCTTCTAGGAGAATGGCTTTGGCATTAAATAACCTAAAAAGAGTTGATATGCCATTAAACAAAGAAACCAAACTATAACCTAGAATTGTAATACCATTTAGGGTTTCTTCTACCAGTCAAATAGAACTGTTCAGTCTTTTGTTTGGGATTATTATTGATATAAAGTAGAATTAGGAGTGCTAAACCATTGGACTTGAAAACATTTAACAATGCAAACATTAATAGCTCTATGAGAAAACATCTAACTGTGTAAACAAAGGATTAGTTTGAAATTGCAATACTTGAAACCATTTAACTTTGTATAAATAGGACTATTCATGTTACATAGCAGAGTACTTGTAACCACTTAACTACTGGTTTATTTAAAAATATTATCTTCAAACTATTCACTAGAAGTCGTATGCAAAATAGGGTGTGTAAATAGGATTTTGCATTAAATAACCCACAAGGGTTGATATGTCATAAAACACCATTAAATTAAATCAAACTTGCCCTGGTGGTCTCTATAATATCAGATCTAATTTTCTGATATTCCTTTAGACATATTGCTATTTTATTTTTTAAACACCTGTGGGAGATTCCGAGAATGTATTGTCAGGGCTGGTGAACATGTTGAATGTGTTTGAAATGAAGGTACTCGTATAAGGGTATTAACATTTTTTTTATCGTCTTATATATAAGATGAGAAAGATACTTTTAAGCCATACTTGAGTAAAAAAAAAGATGTGGGTGGGGGCGACTATCTATACCATCAGCTATTGTATTTCATTATACCTCTCTACCAACAAATCACTTACCACTGTCTTTTCATATAGATATGTATTATATGATGATAATTATAATATATTAGATAATGAGTGTTATGTTATGTGTAAGTAAAATTGGCGACCGTAGTTGAGGGCGACCAGAAGGCTTCTTTTCAATAGCTACTACACCAAGGTATTGGGGAGGGCATAACTCCTTTCCCAGGATTGCTCCACTTTACCCTTGATACATACCTTATAATGCTGAGTGTTAAGCAAGGAGCTATCAAGTACCATTTTTAAAGTCTTTGGTATGACACGACTTGAGATTGAACCCAGGTCTTTCGGACCATTGGCAAACACTCAACCCACTTGGTCAATAGTAACTTGGAGATAAAAAACTGATTTTGTAATTGTTTTATGTCTTATAAACATTTCAATTTACATTTGCAGGTTATTTTCTCAAGTCATACACCTTAAAACACAAGATAAAAAAAAGACATTTATTCTTCCCCAAATATATATAAATAGAAAAGTTCATGATAGTATAATTTTGTGCAGAGAGGTGTTCAAATATTTCCAGAAAATTTGTCACGTTGTGGATCTATTTCTCCGGAAGCCATTTTGGTTCTTCCTAAGTATATTCACAATTTTGGATTCTATGCGGTTGCATAGTAGAGCATTGTATATCTTGACCGTTATGGATGTAAGGCTTATACCTTGGTAGTTGTTGCCTAATCTGAGGTCGCTCTTCTTAGGGAAGCAGAGGATGCATCCCTTTGTCCATCTGTCTATTGTGTTTTGATTGTATACGGCATTACATTGTTGGAGTAGTATGTTGTCGAATTCCCTGGTCTTCCATACTTCTGGGGGTATTTCATCAAGCCCTGCTACTTTTCTATTTTCAATTTTTCTTAGTACTGAGTTAAGTTCTTCTTGTGTAAACTGTCCTAGTTTGATGTCTAATTGTTTACTAATAATTCTCGTGATTGGCAGGAATACTGGACCTGATATAACAATAAATTATTTATATTAAAAAATTTTCTTGAAGCTATGATTGTTTAGTAAGGGTTATTATCAGTTACTTAAAACTATGTTGCTGTTTGCAAATAAATGACTATTACTAAACAGAAACAATCACTTGAAACCATATAATTGTTACTGTTAGATAAGAATCCTTGAAACCATATAACTTTTTGTAAATTATTGGTATTAGATAGGAAAACTTTATGTCATAACTGTGTGCATATAACTTTTTGTAAATTATTTTTGTATTAGATAGGAATACTTTATATCATAACTGTGTGCATGAGACTCTCAAAAAACAACTAAACAAAATATGTAAATATAAATGTACAATGAAAGCAATTCCCTAACTTTTAGGCATCAAAGAATCTTAGAAGGGGTTGACATATCATCAAAACCAATCAATATTAAGATTAATGACAGCTAAAAAAATGTGCTTACATAGATACAAGCCATTGCCTTCAGGCTTTTCTTTTGTTCTGAACCACTCAGCTTAATCCAACCGTATTTATTCTTAACTTTTAAAAGTCAGCTGGTTTCTCCTGAATATGCTTTTTTGCATAGGATGTTATATGTTAAAATCAATCATTCATTTTGTTCAATAAATTTGAGTAAAATAGACTTTTTACTGCAGTTGGGGAAATATAAACCTTAAACCTCATAATCTCTGATCTAAGCTGTAACCATTAAGCTACAACCTAAGGAAAACACTTATGTTGAAAATTCCCCATTTTTCAATCTCCATTTTGGCAATGTCTTCCTACATTGCAGCTTTCCTGATCCAAAGAATTTTGATACATTACTCTTTATGTTTTTTTTTTCTGTTATTTTTATTTTATTTATTTATATATTTTTTGTGAGAAATGTGGGGTTTTTGCTCTCTTGGAGGTAAAAAAAAAAATAATAGGTCTGTTATTGATAACTAAGTGTTATTAGCTTGCAGATTTTTTTTTCTTTTGTAGATATTTTACCCACTCTTGTAAAGAATGGTGGTAAAAAAGAAGAAAAAATAACTTTTACTATTCTCTCCCACAAAAAGAAAGAACTTGGAACACAATCACCCCACCACCACCACCACCATCATCATCATCATCATAAAAAAAAGAACAAAGTAGACCTGTTCAATATCAAATCTATTCAGTTTATTGAACAATACAGAAACAGCATCAGCATTTTCCCCAATCTTTATTGTTGTTGTCATGGTTGACATAGCTGTAATAGACTCAAGTAATGTTTCTTCTTTCCTTGATGACATCACTTTTCAATTGGCAGACTGATAAGCCTTTTTTTCTTCTTTTGCATTACTTACATTCAATACAGACCCACTTCTAAATGAAGGGATTGAGTGGGTGGAGGGTTTTGTCTTCATATTTATCACTACCCACTCCACTAACATTCTTTTCCAGAACTTAATCCATTTGATTAAATGCATCTTTTATTTTACTTTTACAAGCATTTTGTCTTTGGGGTAGATTAAAAAACAGAAGAAAAAGAAGGAAAATGGTCATAGAATATAACAATCATGATAATTGAGAAAAATGATAATTGTAGCAGTGATAATAATTATGATATTAATTTTTTGTAATAACCTTTCAAGTAATAATATCACTTATAATGATTATACAAATGAAAATATATTGAATACAATTAAAAAGGAGACCATGATATTTGTAATAATACAGCATATTAGCTTGTAAAATAAAAGTCAAAATATCACTATATTAATTGTATAATAAAAGCATGGTCTAAATATTAAAATGATAATGTCAATCTATCTAATAATAATGGTAGTTGTTGCAATATATGGGATGTTTCAGAAAAATTAATATCTATCTGTTGTCTAATAACTTAAGCCATTTTTGTTGAAAGATCTCAAATTTTTACAGCATGTGTAGAAACAACAGAATATTCTATGTGTAATTTTTTTTTCTTTTCAGGTCAAGATATGAAAAAGAAAAGGGATTTGAACATTAAACATGGAATTTTGAGTTGTTTCTACACATGCTTTTAATGCTTTAGATCATTTGAACAAGAATTAGTGAAGTTATCAGATTATGAATTAATGTCAATTTTTCTGAAACACCTAGAATATAAAATGTAAAATATGTCATTGATAAAGCCAACAGAATGACTGAGGTTCAGTGGTAATAATGCTAAAATAGAATGATAATGATATCAGTGATAATATAACAGTAATAACTCAGAAAGCTATAATGTTAAGAGCAGTAATAACTATAAGATGATAAGGAAGTAATTGTGTAGTGATGAAAGTGAAAGTGAAACAATCTGCTTGTAAGTGAAAAAATATAAAGCACATTCCTGCATGTCTGATTGTCTCAAGGAATGGCTTCAGGCAAACAAATATGGATCACATTTTAAAAGAAAAAAAAGAAAAGAGATGATGGCCCCCAAAATTGTAGATATGGGCAAGGATTGAAATTGACATGGGCTCTCAAGAATAATGTAAATGAAAAATACTCATCCAAAAATTCAGGTGTATGTTCACTTTCATAATCGCTTGTCAGAAAATAGTGAATATTGTGAAATGAATTACAAGGTTTCACTTGAATGAATTTGAGGAAAGGGCTGTCAAGATGCCCGGGATAAGAAAAAAATAAATGATGGGTTAGTGAGAATTTTTATTGAGACTTATAATTAAGAAATATTTTTCAAAAACTGTAAACAGGAAATTTTTTTTAAAAAATTAGATATACTGGAACTTTATGTACAGACAATTCATGAATGCATAAACAAAAAACAATAGATTGCAATGAAATTTGACTGCAGAGGATTATGGGAGAATCCCTATGATATAGTGGCTAATGTGCTGGACAACAACATCATAGTGAGTGGGTTCAAATCCCAGTCACACTATTACATTCACTTTCGGACTAATAACTTTGGGAATGGTATAAATTCCTTAAACTCCCAGCTGTTGATTAAATAGTATAAATACTGTTCTTCAGCAAGATGAGTTTGACATTAAATAACCCAGGAAGGTTGAAATGTCATTAAACCAAACCATTCCAAATATACAGAAGGTTGAACCAAACATATTTTAGACAGAAATCTATTGAATTTCTGTAATTTTCATTTATTATCATTTTTCTTTCATACAAATTTTTTACATCAGTTTGAACTACAATGGCATTAAATAACCCATGAAGATTGAAATGTCATAAAACCAAACCATTCCAAATATACAGAAAGTTCAACCAAACTTATTTTAGACATAAATCTATTGAATTTCTGTAATTTCCATTTATTATTATTTTCACTTGATGCAAATTTTTTACATCAGTTTGGACTGGTGGCTTTTCACTGAAGTCCAAGTGGAAGCAAGTTTCCTTAGGTCTTTGGGACTTTACTAATATTCAAGCTAATTATAATTGCAGTAATCTGAATAGTCTGAATTCTTCCTTTGATCTCCAGTTCCCCTACTTTGTTTTCCAGGCCTTTGGGGATCATGTCAAGAACACCAATTACCATTGATATCACCGTCACATTCCTCAGCCTTCTGCTCTCAGGCAAGATCAAAGTATTTGTTCATCCTATGGCTTTCTTTTATTTTGAAATCTCGACATTTATGAATTTCTTTGGTATCATAAAAACATAAATGGTTATGAAGTGACTTTCATAACCATAAATGGTTATGAAGTAACTTTTGCATGAATACACACACATAGTATTACCTAAAAATAAATATACTCTAACCAATTTTTTGAAATCAAGAAGTTAATTTTTCTTAAAAGCCAAAGATAGCCAATTTTTATGATTTTCGATGGGTTATTGTTGCATATTGACCTTTGACTGAGCTGTCATGTTTTAGCTGGGTAAACAATAAGACAGTGATGTGTTGGTGTAAGCAGCTCATATGGGTGGACTGCCAAAATGCATGAGCTTTGGGATATTATATATACATAGGTACCCATGTCAAACAGTCAATAACAGAAACACAGAGTCATAGAGAGTAGTCTGTAAGTGCCCAGAGAAAAGTAGTGTCCCCACTTCCCCCGGCCGAGAAGCATAAGAAGTGCTTAATGGGTCCCTGAATATGGAAACACAATGTGGTTAAGAAGAAAGGGTCAATATAGCAATCCTTCACCGGTCTGTGGCCGCATTCTTCCTCTCCCTGTTTCGTTCTCACACTTTGGGACAGTTTCGAACCTTTTGAGAAATAAAGTTGTGAGAGCTATATTTTTATTAGTAAATGTTATGGTCATTCATTTCTTCATTCTTGTATAACAGTATCTTCTCCGTGAAATTTACATCCAGCATAAAATGATAGTTCCATTCAACATGATTTTTAATCTAATATAAAAAAAACTGTTTTAACATTGTATCGTTAATTGGAAAATAATCAATGCCTCCTCGGGTATCTCATCCTTTTACCATCTTCTCACATCAGCCTTAGGGGAAAAAAATCTTTGCATAGAACATATACACTATCAATACACTGTGTATTTACAGATAAAATTCTGTTGAGTAATTCATCTGATAATTCCCAAAAATGTCTTGAATTTTTTTGCTGATCATATTTTTCTGAAATTATCACATTTTTTTATTACATTTGAAAAGGGATATGTTTCAATTTAGCCATAACTTGAGTGGCTTGTTAGTGTATATGTTTGTTTTTTTTTCTCTGTGTTTTTTTTTTAAAGAGATGTTCTTTCAAATCAGTAGGGACTTGTAGTCCCCACTTTTTTGAAGGGCCACCCTAGTTTACTTGTTTACACTAGTGTATATGGTTGTTGAATTTTTATTCAACTAGAGTTATTAAATTTCATATTAAATCCAAATGGCACATGTTTTTAGACTTTTTATCCATTTGTCTGCATTTTTTCTTTTCAATTATTGATTTTCAGTTTATATACTTTTCAACTCTTAATATAATTGTGAATTTTGCATCTTGGTTAAAGTTATAACTGTTTGTGGGGAAGTTTTGTTAGATGAATATTAGAATGTTCTGATCTATGGATTTGATCCTGTATCGCTGGTTATTCAATGTAAATTAAAAGGGCCATTCTAACTTTCCAATAGATTGTATTTGGCAGCATGTTGATTCTAGTAAATAAATTACACTTTTGCTTCTGCAATTTGATAAACTACAAAGATATATATATATATATATATATATATATATATATATATATATATATATATATATATATACGTGTGTGTGTGTAAAAGAGAAAGAAGAAATGTATTGTGTAAAGATGTGATCTCTTAATTATGATATTGACTTGGTGAATCCTTAGGAAGTTAATCATTTCCTTTCTTAGATACTCAGCTAAATTTAGAGATGTTTAGGGAAAACTGTTGAAAGCCACAAATCTAATTGAGGACAGCAAGTTAACCTTCATTAAAATTCAGCATGCAGTATCCTGGCTCAGTTCAAATGCTCCCCTCTGAACTGATGAGAAGTCTACAACTACCTTAGCCACTAAACAAGTCCAGCTTCATCTTGACACATCCTTGTCATTCCTACACTTCAATTAAAAAAGGAGAGGCTACTCATGGTGTAGTGGTTAACATGCTGGAGTACAATATCATTGTAAACGAGTTGAAACACCATTTGCACTGCTGCTTTTACTTTTGGACTAATACCCTTGTGAAAAGTATGTGGCCCCTTATCCTCTCCCACTATCTGTTAGATAGTACTGCTGCTGTTCTTCTACTAGTATGGATTTGGCATTAAATAACCCACAAAGGTTAATATGCCTTTAAACAAAGAAATCGAACAAAACAGAAAATATCATATACATCCATTTGGATACAGAAAGACAGATGAACTAAATAAATAGTTTTTTTCTTGGTACTGTTAAAAAAGAAAGAAGTTAAGAACTAAGAAAGGATTGATTCTCAGTTGAAATCCTTACACTGTTATTGTCTCTCTGTCATTCGGTTTGGTTTGGTTTCTTTGTTTAATGGCATATCAACCTTTATAGGTTATTTAATGCCAAATCTATTCTCCTAGAAGAACAGTAGTGGTACTATTTAACCCATAGCTGGGAGGATAAGGGGGTTTCATACCTTTCCCTAGGGTATTTGCCCGAAAGTGAATGTAATAGCGCGACTGGAGTATGAACTCGCGTACTACGATTCTGCTGTCCATCGCTTTAACCATTACACCACGAGGACACCCCCCCTCTCTGTCATTCATAGTTAAAATCGTTTTGAACTTTCTTTTTTCAGGAAGAGTATTTGTTTATCACTAATAATTTTTTTTCGCTTTTCTTAGGTGAGCTTTCTATGTCTAAAGAAACTCGAAGCCTCACCTGTTTTCCCCAACTTTCTCTCTCCTATTAACTGTATCTCCTTAATTTTTATTGCAATCTCCCCACCCTTCCTCATTTTTACATTCTCCACTCCTCACAATACTATTTTTTGTATCCTCCCACCCACTCCTGTTTTTTTCTATTCCTGCATCTCTCTTTTATTCTCCTAAGCTTATCAATAGCATGTTTACACCATTGAGTTATTACTGGAGAATGAGTGACAGAAAGTCTTCTTAACTCACCAGCATCTTCCTCAATATCCTTGTAGACGTCAACTACAAAAAAGGTTCTTTACTGTCTCAGCTCTTTCTTGTATTTGTAATTCCTCCAATTTTGTTTTGAATATTTAAATGTTTTTGCTTCAAAGTTCTTCTCAAACAAAGGTATGAGCAGATACAAACACCCTTGATATAAAAAACGTTTAAAACTCGGTAGATTGGATATTGTTGCATTCTGGTTAGTGAACGCTTGTAATATTAAATAAAGGACAAACCACGATATGAGAGGAAATAGAGATATATTCTCAGGAAAAAATGTATATACAATAGAGAGACTATTAGTTGACAAGAACATAGGATTAATGAACGCTTGTAATATTAAATAAAGGACAAACCACGATATGAGAGGAAATAGAGATATAATCTCTGGAAAAAATGTATATACAATAGAGAGACTATTAGTAGACAAGAACATAGGATTACTGAACGCTTGTAATATTAAATAAAGGACAAACCACGATATGAGAGGAAATAGATATATTCTCAGAAAAAAAGTATATACAATAGAGAGACTATTAGTAGACAAGAACATAGGATTAGTGAATATAGAATAAAGATATTGTCCAACTATATCAATAGTATTGGCTTCCGTTATTACGGTAGCAAGTAAGGTGATCTAGTGCGATCTCCAGTCTCCAATGCTCTAATAGTATTCCTATAAGAAGCTGCTCTTCACCTTCTAGTCTGCCCTGGTATTAGCAGCTACTGCTATATATGGCAGATGGACTAGTTCATTGTGTGGAAAAAGGTGGGTGATACCCAACAGATATAATTCCTTATTTTCTGATTCTTTTTTTCTTTGTGTCTGTTTTCTTTTGTCTCTTAATACATTGTTTTGAACTGTGATAATTTACCCACACTCTTGTGCCAATTTTATGAATTACATTTGAGATATTTCAACACTTGATTTTTTTTTAAATCAAAGAGTTTTCATGCATCATCCGTTGATGCTTTCTCTTGGATGTTGACTTTGTTGTCGGCAGGGCTAAGAATGTGCTCCTGCAGCAGTGTTAGACACCCCACAAAAAGGTGTCCTAAGTATGGCACTAACCTGCATTTGGTGTTTAGGCTCCAACTATGGAGATCTGGCGAATGTGGAATCATCCCTTGGTTGCTATTACTCCCTAGTCTACTGTTACCATGAGTGGAATTTCTTCTTTGGGTTCCATTAAATCTATCAAATAGATGTGTCAAAAATTAGTTGTATTCAATAGAAATTCTTGAAACCATATAACTGCAAATCATTTTTATTAAGAAGGGTTACTTGAAGCTATAATTGTTTACTTAGGATTATCATTTATCACGGGAAACCATTTAACTGAGTGCAAACAAATGACTGTTATGAAAATAGAAATAATTATTTGAAATCATGAAATATTAGTATGAGATAGGAATACTTAGAAACCATAATATTGTGTTGATTATTTATATTAGATAGGAATACTTCGAAACCATAATATTGTGTAGATTATTTATATTAGATAGGAATACTTTGAAACCATAATATTGTGTAGATTATTTGTATTAGATAGGAATACTTTGAAACCATAATATTGTATAGATTATTTGTATTAGATAGGAATACTTTGAAACCATAATATTGTGTAGATTATATTAGATAGGAATATTGGATATCAAAAGAGTGTGAGCAAAAAAAAACTTAAGAAATAACTAGACAAAAAATGTAAATATATATATATATATATATATATATATATATATATATATATATATACAATGAACACAATTCCCCAACCTCTAGGCATGAAATAACCCTTGAAGGAGTTGACATGCCATTAGAATCATTCAAAGGACATAGATTCTTGTACATTGTCGTTAATTTCCTGATTTATTAAGTTTGTTTGATCAAGCCTCGGAAGGGTACTGCATACCTCACCATTGATATTGCTTATATATTTATCTTTTGATCAACTCACCTTATTCTTCCTGCTAAGGATTAAATAGTACCACTACCATCCTTCTACAAGAATAACTGTGGCATTAAACATCCCATGAAGGTTGGAATACCTTTAAATAACGAATCCAAATTAGATCCTTTTATCAAATTTCTATTGTTAGGTTTTCAACATTTTAAGATATTCCTTTCTGATCATTTTTCTTCATTTCTTCCTGCTAATGAGTCAAATTCAAGTTAGGATGATAGAATAATTGTCTGATTTTTATTAAGAATTGTATTTTCTTAATTCAGAATCATATTTGACATCTATTGTGATTTAATTATTACTCAGTAATATTCTGAGTTGGAAAAGTCATTTTTATTATGGTGATAATGTTTGATGAATTATCAAAGCAACATTTTCTTAGCAAGGGTCATATGATGATTTTCATTAGCAGTGTGTTGGTTATTTTCCTGATTATTTTAACGTAAACGGAATCATTTTTATTTTCATAGCTATTCTTTTATTATGGGGTGGTGGGAGTCCCATGATGTAGTTGCTAATGTGCTGGACTGTTACATCATAAGTATGTGAGTTCAAACTCTTTTGGTGCCATTAGATTCCCTTTCAGATGAATACTTTTGAGAAATGTATGAACTTGACCACAAACTAAGGGTTAAATAGTACCACTATTGTTCTTCTACAAGGATGATTTTGGCTTTAAATTACCCAGAAAGTTTGATATGCCAGTAAACCAAACCAAACCTTTTATTATGAGAATTTTAGCATTAATCAACAAATGTCTTTCTGTCTGTCAAGCTTATTTGAACTGAACTTTCAGAATTAGTCAGAATTATCCTTGGAAAGGTTTTAAACCATTTAAAGATTGAGCTGATAGTGGATTTTAGGCATAATCTGTGTCACCATCTCTCTAAGTCTTACTGTCCCTCTTGTTGTAAAAATGTGTCTATTCCACATATTTCTATTGTTTTCAGTAATAAAACTGTTTTCTTTCACCACAAAATGGAAACAATTTCCAGTGAGTCTTTTGTCAAATGACTGTAAACAAATAACAAGGACAAATTATGTCCCAATTTGGCTTCAGTCTAAAATGTAACACCTTTTCCCATTGTCAGTTCTATGTAGCCATGATAAGAGTTGTAAATGCTGAAAAGCCACCAATTGTTGAGTAAGAAGAACACATATAGCATTAACAATGTTTCCCTTTGCCAAGCAGTGTAGATAGTTTCAAGTTTAAATCAGTTTTAAAATAACAGAAAACAAAGCAGCCAGACCAACACTGCCTCATTCTGGGGTCTATCTAAAAAACAGAGTTTCTTTTATGGTCAGCTCTGTGCAGGACTGGCCTTAGGAGGTGTGGGTCCCAAGTGGGAAAACATATACTGCAATATGTTATTGCATGTACTTGACCAGCTGAGAGTAGATTACACTGTAGCACAGGGCCCCCTTAGGCACATGGCCAAGTTGAGAGCAATTGGTCCAACTGGTTTAAGGCCGGCACTGGTTCTGTGTTATCATGAGCACAGTTGAAAAAGCTGGGTGGTTTTGAATTGTTACTAAAAAGTAAAAAAAGCACATACAACATGATCAATGCTGTCTATTCAGAGGTCCTTTTATGATGAAAATGTGCTCTGCCAGCTGGTTTAAGATTACATTGACAATATACCCTGCAGAAGAAAAAGGGCCTTGTAAAAAGTGGGGTCCTGAATATGACAGTAAACTGCGTCTGATGATGACGCTCCAGTTCTGGGAAGTTTGGAGTAACCCCTTGGTGGCCATTACTTAAAGGTTCACTTGAATTTGATGTGGTAGTAACATTCTGGGAATTATTTGTGTTAAATGAGAATACTTAAAATTATATAACTGTGTGCAAACAAATGATTATTGTTATTAGATTGGAATAGTTATTTGAAACTATATAATTTCTTGAAAAAAATATTGATATTAAATAACTGAACAAGGGATGATTGTAACTGCTTCCACCTACAATCTATGATGACAATATTTGTGACCACAGATTTTGAAAGTGACATGTATGTCAGACATAAATAATTCAAAGATTTTAACACAAAATACTTAATGGACATTAATGACTATTTTAATAGAGTGTGTGTTTTTGTGTAAATATATATATATTTTACTGCATTCTGCCACAGGGGTAGTTGGAAACATCTTCCAGCAGCATTCTGTTCTTTTCTTTGGCTATCTTAGCTACCAACTTGATCTTCAGCCTTTCAATTCTGCATTTTGTTGTGCAGTGGTGGTCCCTTCAGGCCTGATATTTGTTGGACCCTACACAGCAAATTTCTGGGATTTTAGTGTAGGTGTTTCTTCAGACATACATGGTACATGACTAAACATTGTAGTTGCTCCACCCTTGTTGATATATCATAATTATAATACATATAAATATAGCTAGTTGTTAAAGTTTCCATATTTCTTTTTTTCCTACAAATGACAAATACTCTTAGTATTTGGTTGGTTGTTTTATGGCCTGTATAACACTTTTTGGACTATTTAAGGCTGAATTAAATTTCAAACAATTCAGTTTCATATAAGTATAGTTTTTGTTTACAAACAGTTAAACCTCAAACAATTCAGTTTAGCGTAAGTACAGAGTTTCAATGTCAAAAACAATTCTATTTCAAACAATTCCGTTTGCCCAGTTGGCTGGGGTTGTAGAATACACCTACTGCACCTCTGCAGAGGGGTGAGACCCCCACCCAATGAGTGTCCTGGATATGACACTAAAGAATCTGATGGTGAGGTTCCAGTTATACTGGAGCTTTGAGGAATGCGGAGTACCCCTTTATTGCCATAGCTCCCAGGTCCACTCTAACCTGGAGTGGTAGCACCTGATAAGGGTCCTATCTATGAGTTAAATAGAAGTAAACCGAGCTTCCTTCACGATACTGATTTTTGCATTTAAACTGCGTATTTATGCTAAACTGAATTGTTTAAAATAGAACTGTTTTGAAATTTAAACTGCGTACTTATGTTAAACTTGATTTCTTGAAATAGAACTTTTTTCACATCTAAACTGTGTACTTATGCTAAACTGAATTATCTGAAATAAAACTGTTTTGACATTTAACTCTGTGTATTGCCCAGTTGGCTGTGGCTGTAGAATACACTGACTGCACCTCTGCAGAGGGGTAAGACCCTCCCTATGAGTGTCCTAGATATGACACTAAACAATCTAATGGTGAGGTTCCAGTGATGCTGGGGCTTTGGGGAATGTGGAACACCCCTTCATTGCCATTGCTCCCAGGTCCACCCTGGCCAGGCGTGGTAGCACCTGATAGGGCCCTGTCTGTGGGTTAAATAGAACTAATGACATACTTATACTAAACTGAATTGTTTGACTAAAATGAATGGTTTGAAGGAGAAATGTTTTTGACAAATCGTACTTACATTTAAACTGCATGTTTATTATGTTAAACTGAATTGTTTGAAATATAACTGTTTTTGAGATTGAAAGTGTGCTTACACTAAACTGAATTGTTTAATATAGAACTGTTTTAACATTTAACTGTGTGTAAACAAAATCTGTATTTATACTAAACTGAATTAGCTAAATTAGAACTGCTTGACTAAACTGAATAGCTTGAAATAGAAATGTTTTTCAGAATTAAACTGTATTTACATTTAAACTGCATACTTGTACTAAACTGAATTGTTTGAAATAGAATTATTTTCATAAAAATGGATTTGGTGTTAAATAACCTACAAAGGTTGATATGGCATAAAACCCTACCAACCAACCACAATTTAGTTCTATTTGACCCATAGATAGAACTCTGTCAGGTGCCATCACTCTGAGCCAGAGTGGACCTGGGAGTGATGACAAGGGGTAATCCACATTCCTGGAACCTTATTATCAGATTGTTTAGTGTCATCTAGGACATTCATTGGGGGAGTCTTACGCTTCTGCAGAGAAGCAGTCGGTGTATTCTACAGCCCCAGCCAAATGGGCAGTCTTAGTATTTGTAGTATCATAGAAATTCCTTGCATATAATAATTTTATTTTTCAATTATCATCATTTCTATTATTATTATTATCAGAAGTTTATTTATAATGCTGATCATTACTTAGTTTTTGAGGATTATCATTATTTTTGTAATGATCATTGCTGCTATCATTATTAATTTTCAGCTTCAGTTTTATAATAATTAAACTTTTTTTTCTCTCTGCTTGTGAATGATTTATTATTAAAGCATTGGTCTAGTACAAAGAGTGGGCAACTGCAGGATGGTACAGGTTCTTCATGGGGTACAGCGTAGTTTGGGTGGGGGGCGAGAAGAAAAAAAGAAAAAGTCAACAACAAATTGTGTATCCGTAGAGAAGATAAGACAGTGAATGGAAAGCTAAAATATAAAAGGACAGGCAGTAGATGCTTTTATGACCAGAGACAAAAGGGAGGCCGTGTGATAAAAATCTATTTCTGGTAGTAGTGGGGGTAGGGACATTTGGGTGTGGGGGGTAGTGGAGTTAAGGGGATGGGTGGTGGACTGTGAAGCAGAATAAAAATCAATTTACAATCAATAGAAGGCTATAAAGATTTAGATAATCATGAAATTAAAATAAGATGATTCATTTAAAGAAATTCCTACAGTGCATACACAGACTCACATGCTTATAGATTCTTAAGCTGCAGACAAATGTCGATGCTTATTGTATAACATATATACTTAGGGAGTGTGTGTGTATGCAACATACATAGTGAAGGTGAATGTGGGTTTATGTGCTCTATATATTCATTTATATATATATATATATATATATATATATCTGTACTATATGGTACATTTATGGTGTATATGTATGTACGCATATATATGTGTGTGCGTACAATATGTATGTTGATGGTGTTTGCGTGTGTAGTAAATATTTATCCTGTGAGTTTGATATATATGGAATGTGTATGTGTACTCTATACATATATTACGATGTATATATTCAGAATATATTTATAGTCTATGCATGTGTACAGTATATTTGTGGACGACCATAAGGCTCCCTTTTCAATAGCTACTACACTGAGGAGTAGGGGAGGGCGCTACTCCTTTCCCTGGTTATATATATATATATATATATATATATATATATATATATATATGGTGTGAATGTAAATACAATATATATATATATATATTCATTAATAAAGATTGTATGTGCATATGTATAGATATATTCATGACAGGCATATGTGTGTACAATATGGTATCTTGTATATATATATATATATATATATATACACACACATACTTAGGGTGCTTATGTGAAAGTACACACAATTGTTGTGTGTAAACAATGTGCATAACAAACATGTATATTGCAATGTTATATGTGTATTTGAAACTAATTTCTGTTATATGAACAAGTTCTGATAATATATGTCTAAAAAGGGTATGTGCACATAAATGTGACAGTGTGCTTATCTAGGAAAGTAGTACAATCAAGCATGGAATCATAAAATTGATTAATATATAAATATATATCTGTTTAAATATATACAGAGAGTTTGACGCATAAATACTGTTATTCATATCTGTGCATCTACATGTACCTAACATATGTCTTTTCAGTGTAGTGGTTAACATTCTTGATTTGTAATCCCCACTGCAAATAAGTTCAATCTTAACTGAATATTCTATGAATGTGACTGTTGACTAAATTCTACTTTGTCCCTGTCACTTCCCCTCTCTCACGAAGGCACAGACGCACATGAAAGACTTGTTAGTCATTGATGTCTGCTGACGAAAGAATAAGCGATTGAGAATATCAAATTTGTCAGCTGCTCTTCTTTTTGAAATGTTGGCAAATATTGATGATAACTTTTTTTCTCTTTATATTGTTTACCACTTTGGTTACTTGAAATTTTGCAATCATTCTAATTAGCCATAATTTCTTGTCTTCTTAGAAAAATGTTTTTTCTGTCTTTTTTGGATGAATTAAAAAGTTAGTCGACAAATTTCCCAACTGTGATTGGACCAGACAATTTGCGTTTCACTTAGCGCCAATGCTCTAGAAAAAGGTATGTATCCAACTATTTTCATCCCAGCTCTGAGTAAATAGTAGGGCAGACTATGCTCTTAAAATTTGCTGTGTCAATTGGTCTATAAGTAAGAAAACACTGAATTTAAACCAGCTGTGTTGATGACCAAGGTGAGCTACATAGATGGAGCAATTTGGCTGTGATTAGACCAATAGATGAATGGGCTTTGTCGGCTATTTCTGCCCAAGACATACTAGGTAAAAAAAAGTAGTGACCCTGTGACCACACCAAGTTAGGAGACCAGTAAGTTAGAAATTTCTAGGCTGACATAGGTGACTGGATTAAAGGTTAGTTTTTAGCCTGGTGCTTTATGAGGGTATCCATAATGGCTTTCACCAGTATTGATTGTTCACCATTTGTCTACTAATGATGTTAGTCTCTTTGTAGCCTTTTGGTTGTAAGGCAGCTTAAATGTGATCAAACTTTAGATTAGAATGCCAACAAGGCTACCTTCTTTTCTCTCATCCGAAGTGATGGTAACATGGTCTAATCAAAAATATTTTCTTATAACAAAATGACCAACGACTAATTGATTTTAATGGCATGTCAACCTGTCTCAGGTTATTTTATGTCTAGAAGTTAGGGAATTGTGTACATTGTTGATTGATATTTACATTAACATTTTTGTGTAGTTGTTTCTTAAAAGATTTGGGTTATTTTGAATATGATATAATTTATTCTTATCAAGTACAAATAATTTATGCACAGTTGCATGGTTTCAAGTATTCCTATCTAATACAAATAATTTGCACACAGCTGCATGGTTTCAAGTATTCCTATCTCATACAAATAATTTGCACACAGCTGTATGGTTTCAAGTATTCCAATCTAATGCAAATAATTTGGACACAGCTGTATGGTTTCAAGTATTCCAATCTAATACAAATAATTTGTACACAGCTGTATGGTTTTATGTATGGTTTATATAAGAATAGGTAAACACTTAGTAAATATTATTGGGATAAAAGCAATCATTAGGAAAATTCTTTCTCAATTTGTTATCATTATCTAGTGTAGGAATCCCTGTGGCAGACATACTGGTTTGTAAGATTGTAGCTAGCAAGTCCCAACTTCATTTGTGCTATTGCGTTCCCTTTTGTCTAATACCCTTTGGAAAGGCATGAACCCTCTTATCCCCCCACCCAGCAATGGATTAGATTGTACTTCTATTGTTTTACCAGGATAGCTTTGACATTAAATAACCCATAAAGATTGATATGCTATTAAACAGAAAAACCAAACCAAACCAAAGTATTAATTAGTGCTATTTAGCTTGGATTTGTTTTTGAAAGGAAATGATAGATGATTATTTTTAAAAAATCTTCTGCAAGGTATGCAAAACTTTTCTTGAGCCCTTGTGATAACAAGATGTCAAATGCTTAATCTGTCGAAATGTAAGGAAGTCGAATAATTATCAGAAAATGAAAAAAAATTTAAAAACTCAGCTGAATGTTTTCTGAAATTACTTATAGATACTTAGCACTAATAACTTAAAGAAAGGCATGAATTTACTTAACCTTATCTTTGTCTCCTTGTAAGATATATTGACAAAAATGTCAGTTGGACAAATAACTCTCTTATCATCAAGGCATGCTTATAGCACAGATTCTCTTGACTCTTTCTTGCCATCTGTCCCTATCAGTTATCGCTTGTTTTAATTTTTCTAGATAGCATCCAGTGTTGGCATAAGTCTGATATAAGTTATTGTTCATAAGCCAACACTGGTGTGTCCATGTGTTGGAGTCCATATGAGAACATTGCTTATGAGTTTGTCTTATTTAACCAGCATGTTGTGCTCCTCTTTTTTCGATGGTTTGTGGCATAATAAGTAGTCATACAGCAGCTGCTTTGTGCTTCTAGAATTTGTTCAAAATAGCACTGACCTAGTCCGCTGGGGCTGTAGAATACACTAACTGCATCTCTGCAGATGGGTAAAACATCTCCCCCAATGAGTGTCCTGATATTTGACACTAAACAGTTTGATGGTGAGGCTTCAGTAATGCTGGAGCTTTAGAGAATGCAGAGTACCCCTTCATTACAATTGGTCCCTGGTCCAGAGTGGTAGCACCTGATAGGGTTCTATTTATTGGTCAAATTGAACTGTTTGATATTTAAACTGTTTCTGGAGGTGCTCATGGTGTAATGGTTATCATCGTAGGAAATGGACACGACTGATTGCATTTCACAAAGCACTAATACTTTTGGGAAAGGTATGAATCCAATTATTCTCCCTCCAGCTATGAGTAAATAGTAGAGCTGACTGAATTCTTCAGCCTTGGTGAGGCAACTAGTCCAGGAGTAGGAAAACTCTGAATTCAAACCTGTTAAACTCTGCTTAAAAATTGACCTTGCGTCATATCCTACCTGAGCGGAAGTGTTGGTAAATACGGATATTTAAATTGTTTGCAAACAAATGACTTGAGCTAAACTGAATTGTTTGAGATAGAACTGTATAGCGAAAGGACAATTTTCAATCCGCAACTCAGTAAAAAAATAAAAATTTATTTTTTTTACTTCAAACTTCATTTAACTGTTTAATTGAATTCTTAGTGATACATTCCAATACTTTGAACTAATTAACTTAGTGCAAAAGAATGAGCTTAGGTTCGTTTAAAAGTGTTATCAACAAATGTGTTTACAAAACATATATATATTTTATATATATGTATAAAGAGGATTTGGCATTAAATAACCTACAATGGTTGATATGCTATAAAACCCAACCCAACCAAATCATGTATATTTAATATATATGTATAATGAGGATTTGGCATTAAATAACCTACAATGGTTGATATGCCATAAAACCAAACCAAACCAAACAACAAAATCATATATATCTAATATATATGTATAAAGAGAATTTGGCATTAAATAACCTTCAATGGTTGATATGCTCTTGAACCAAATCTTATATATTTGATATATATGTATAAAGAGAATTTGGCATTAAATAACCAACAAATGTTGATATGCCATAAAACCAAATCAAACCAAAACAACACATGGCATATTTGTGTTGTTACCATCTAGTTTTTTTTTCTACCTTTCATTAGAGTCCTAATAGTGCAACCATACACAATTAAGGATATGACTACATTTTGGAAGAATTCCTAATGTATTTGATCAGAGAGATCAAATTTCCATATTATCAATAACCTGTCAATACCAGTCAATGCTTTACCTATGCTGATGTTGACGTCACTTCCAGTAAATGAGATATTGCTACCGAGGTATTTGAACTGGTATACTAATTTTAGAGGTTTGCCATTTAATGAGGAAAAGGCACCATATGGATTAAAACACATGAAATTTGTTTTATATGAGTTCATGCCGAAGCCAGTGCTTTGCCACCCTGCTTCAGGCTATACAGCAGAGAATTGGCTTGAACAGGTGTATTTGCCAGAAGAGCTATATCATCACCATAGTTTGCATCAGTAATAGTTACTGTGGGATACCTGCTGTAAATAACTATTAAGCCCATTGTGAACTTTGATGAGAACTAGTCATAAGCAAATAAAGTGTTGCCTATTATAGCAAATACTAAGACTTTATTATTTCTTGTGGAAGATTATTTAATCAAAATGGATAACATTAGATATTATTTATTACCAAACTCTAAAATCATAAAAAATAAAGCTGCAACCTTTCGGTTAACAAAAATATAATTGTGCTTATTTTTGCACTGCTACATTTTAATATTTTGAATCAAGTCATGCTGCTAAACCACCTTTCACAGCTTACTGACTTTCAAAGCATGCAAATTTTATAACTAAAAAATGAATATGCAAACTGTTGTATAGTGGCTTGTACCACATGACTTCTGGTATCTTGGAGGTATAAAAGACGCCGTGTTTCTTAAGCACATGGGTACTGAAAGATCTCGGTCAGTAGTAAGACCAACTGCGGACGTAACACCCACAGTGCGAGACTTATGATATTTGCTGAACTGTACCACTTCAGTTAATAAATAATTAACTCTATTTCACTGTGTATCTCTTCCTTACCATGATAAAAAACCAACTTAAGAACAACATCGAGCAATAACAAAAACACGGAGACCAGATAAGTAAATCCTAAGAAGAGGAAGAAAAGAAACTTCCCTTTTTTCCAAAAGTGGATGAAAACTGTCCAACAGTCTAAAAGACTGCATTATTTTTTAATTCTTACTACCAGCAAACGTAGGAACCATGTAGATGGATAGGTAAAGAGGCCATTAGAAAACGAAGTACAAAAATAGCGGATCAAACCCCTACCAAGTTTATTGATACATTACAAAAGCTACTACACGTCCTCTGGTCTTAAAATCTGTCTTTTTTTTTTTGTAGAACTGATTCTTCTACATCTTGCCTTAGTAACCTGCCCCATGCTATTGTCTCTAAAATACAACTTTTTTTGGCATTGAGTGAATTATCCAGAAGAAGGAAGTTACTTACTAAGTAAAAGAAACTCACTAAAAAGTGAGCGGATACAAAACCCTCTTTTAGCCATTTTATTTCCACCGAGCAGTTTTAACTCCATGCTTGTTTTGGGGTCATCAGGAGAGAACGTGCACTGTATTAGGGCCTTCCTCTCGACGGTTTTATTTGCACATCGGCCCCCCTCACTGACATGAGGCCCCATTAAAGCATCCTGAGAAATCAACATCTAACGACGAAATGTAAAAATTTTCAAATTTGCTTGCGTAATTAGAATATTGTTGCATATTCACGAGCAGGTGATGCTTTGACGTGTTTATTTTGAAATATTCCACAGGACGTTTCTTTTATTCCATATCTACTTCGAACAGTTTTCAGTTATTTCTGTAAGGCGTTTTATACTTTTGCTTCTATTACGCTGATTGATTCCAATTTGTCCCAGAAATTGGTACAGGGTGCCTGCACTTTGTTTTTGAGGGCAAGTGTAACTCAAATGACTCTCCCACTTCTTTCAGCATAGTATTTCTCACCAATGTGAGATAAGGAAAAAGGAAGAATTAACACCAACCACAATATTTTGGGTGACTGATTATCAATACTGTAGTGTTTGGTAATTAATAATAGTTGATAAAATCTGTTCTGATTGTATTCGGTTGTTGAGAAAATGCTCTTTGATTCTAGTATAAACTGTTTAACTTCTGTGCAAACATATTATCTTTATTAGTTGTCGTCGACCATAGTCGAGGGTAACCCGAAGGCTCCCTTTTCGATAGCTACTACACCAAGGTGTACGGGAGGGCGCTACTCCTTCCCTGGATTGCTCTACTTTACCCTTGATCCGTACCTTATAAGGCTGAGTGTTAAGCAAGGAGGCATCAAGTACCATTTTTTGAGTCTTTGGCATGACTTGACCTGGGATTGAACCCAGGTCTCCCGGGCCATTGGCGAACACTCTAACCGCTTGGCCAATGTCCGGTATAATCTTTATTAGTAGTTATTCGAAAAATTCATGTTCTTAATGATTAAAGTGTCCTCTTGGTTAATTTTTATCATTTTTTAGAATTTGATTTAGAAGTTTATATGCTTCTTATGATAAACATAGAAAAAAAGGGATGCATTTTCATTTTTTTTTTTTTTTTTTTTGTATGTGTTCCAGCTTGATCATAATTCCTCTCAAACAACTGCCAATATAAACAGAGCATTGGGTGAAAGATAAACTTGTGACTGGACAGTATAGCACTGGTTTCAGAAGTTGTATTGAGTTGAGGGTAGAGGATGTACCTCCACAATTGGCAACCAACATCTGAAAAGAGTTGTTGAAAAAAACCTATGTCAAAGTGTCAGGGAAATGTCTCTGGCAATGGGTGTCAACATCTCAACAAGGTAGGATCATCATAAGAAAATAAGCAAATTGAAGAATTCCAATAAATGGGTTCTGCATGAGCTCAGTGAAAGTCACAGAGCTTGATGTTTTGAAGAGTGTTCAATACTGTTTCCATGGAACTTGAAATAATTCGTTTCTTGATTGTATTGTGATGTTTGACAAAAAATGGATCCTTTATGCCAATTATGAATGATTGGTTAAAGCGTTTGAAGAACCCAAACACTTTTCAAAACCAGAACTGCCTGAAAAGAAGATTATGGTGACTGGTGGTCTACCATTGGCATTATCTACTACAGCTTTCTGGAATCCCTGCTGGAGTTCACTACCAGCAACTGTATTAAATGTATGTTCAGTTCAGCAAAATATGACCAGCACTGATTAATTGTTTGAGGTCCAATTCATGAAAATGCTTAATCACATATTGCCAGGATGATACTGTAGAAGCTCCCTAACTTTGGATATGAGACTTTCCCATGTCTACTTTATTCTCTTAATCTCTCACCTACTGACTACCATTTTTTTAAGCCTCAGGGCCCTTTTTTTTTAATTCTTACTCTGAAACACATTCTGTTCCAAAGGAGAAGTAAAAATTGTATTTGAAGATTTCTTGGCGTTCAAACCTCTAGAGTTTTATGATACTGGCATGAATAACCTTGTTAATCAATAGCTGAAATACACTGAGGTTTTGGGATCATTATTTAATGTTTAAATTAATTAATTCGAGAATAAAAGTTGATTCTAAAATTAGACATTATTTTCCAAACAACTTCACCAAAAATAATTAAACTATGATATCATGGGTTTTAAAGAAAATTAATTTTTGATTAAAAAAATTAATTATAAGTGTATTTAATTATAAGTAATACTGCATATATTCAGTGTTTCATAAAAGATGCAATTCAAAGAATAAGAAGGTAGAGTTGATGTGCATGTAAATTTAATGCTACAGTATTAGTCAGATGATAATATTGTATTCAGACATAATAGTATTTTTTAGTTAAAATGATAGTGTCATCTATTAGTCTCATTTGAACATCCATTCCTTCATGTTTGTTAGTTTTATGACATGTCAGCCTTTGTGAGGTGATTTTATACTGAAGTCAGTTTGATCATTTTATCCTGTAATTATATACAGTACAAAAATGTATCTTTATACTTAGTTGTTGTATCAATGTTTTAGGAGCTTATTCTATATTGATTAATTTTTCATTAATTTTCATTCCCTTATTTCATTCAATAATCATCATTGTCATTATGTCGTGTTGCTAGTAGAGACTTTCCTGATTCTCTGTCACCGTTCGTCCTTATCATGCATTTCTCATGGCAGGTCTTCCAGATGACATCCTGTGTTTGTACAGAGCTGTTGTAGGTTAGTTTGTAGGGAATGAATTAATAAATTTTGAAAAAATTTAAATTAAAAAAAAAAAGGAAACCTTAAATTTGCAGAAACTCCCAGAGGTCCCTGACCATATTTACCAACCCCTCCGCTTGGGCAGGATCTGACACAAGGTCAATTTTTAAGTGGAGTTTAACAGGTTTGAATTCAGTTTTCCTTCTCCTAGACTAGTTGCCTCACCTAGGCTGAAGAACCTAGTCTGCCCTTCTATTTATACATAGCTGGAGGGAGAATAATTGGATTCATACCTTTCCCAAGGTGAAATGCAATCAGTCTCGTCCAGGATTTGAACTCGTGTCGCCATGTCCATTACCTATGACGATAACCATTGCACCACGGGCACTTTCAGGAAGAGGTCCCTGACAGGAAAAAGGGATGACACATGCGTAAAGAAAAAAGGCATCCTCTTGACACAGGGGAACAGGCTATCTTTTTCTTTTCAAGCAGTGACCAGCAATTTTACTACATCGTTGCTGACGGGTTTGGGCACCACGTATACGTCTTTGGACGTAGCATTGGTTCGTCCCTTTCACCCAGTAGCAGTTCTCTCTCGGTCAGCATTAAGCTGAAATATACAAGACCCACAAATGAACTACAAACTAACCCTTACCAGACTTTGACAAACTTCCAAAAGAAAACTAACCCTTATGGAAACCCGAAATACCAAATGAGGACAAACACATGCATGAAACGATTAACGTATTTTTGACCCCTTAACTGGGGGATTCAACCATTTCAATGTATTCAGGAAAAACTCCCTCATCCATGGAATGGTTGTTGAACCCAGTAAATAAAGGAAAGTATAAAAAGAAACATCTTTGTCTCTTATCTGTTGCTGTCTATTCTTTTGCATAATTCTTTTGGGACTTTGTTAGGCAAGGCATTACACCGACCAGTCAACGTTGGGGTAAAATAATATAACCAAAATATGGAGTCAGATATCAAACGGCAGCACAGCCTTGCCCTTTGCCCATGACCTTCAGCCACATACCCCACAAGTTCTTGTTTGTTGGCCAACACTGGCATATCCATGTGAAGGAGCCCATTGAAGAATGTCACTAAGTAGTTTGTCCTTGCTTCTCCAACAGTGTTCTGCATGCCTTGTTCATCTTATTTGGATGGTTTTAGAGATGGGAGGTAGGTGGCTGTACAACTGTTGTTTTGTGGGACATTGGGTCCCGGATTTTGTTCTTTTTATGGGATGTTGCTTCTAGGATTTAATCAATAGATTACTATGACTCTGATTCAAACCATTCAATAATAATAGTTTCTAAAGAATTATCGGTTCAATTAATGATTCTTAATACAAATACTTCACACTTTCAAGTATTCCTACATAACACTAATAATTTGCAAGCAGTTATATGGTTGATTGGTTTTATGGCATGTCAATTCTTAGTTTATTTTATACTGAACTGAGTACAATGATGAAGTTGGGCAATTGTGTATGGTACAAAAATGTATCGATACAATCATTTTAAACAGGTAAAAACTTGATATATACTTGCTATAAGAGTTTTAAGAGTCAATAATGACATTCAAAATCATTTTTAAGCATTATTTCAAACTGATCTATTTGACCCAAAGATGGGATCTTAACATGTACTTTGCAGGATGAGAGAGTTGTATTATTCATAAATATTAGTCACATTTCCACATAGTACTTAGAAAAGACAGTATTAAGCAGTTAAACTTATTGCATCATGTGCTAGCCTTATGTCAGCACACATTTCTTTTTTGATGAATTAACCAGTGTTGTTTCAACCCAGTTGGCTAGGGCTGAAGAATACACCAAGTGCATCTCTGCAGAGGAAGTCAAATAGAAGAAACTGTGTATGCAAACCAATGACTGATGTGAAATTGTGACTGTTTGATAGCAATGGTTGAAACTATTTAACCATGTGCAAAAAAGAGCTCAGGCTCATTTAAGAATGTTAGCAACAAAATGGGTTTACAATTCATACATATACTTAATATATATGCATAAAGAGAATTTGGCATCAAATAACCAACAATGGTTGATATGCCATGATGTGACATGACATGCAATTAGATACTTAATCAATGTGTAAAAATGAAAATTTATGTATATATCATAAAAACAAAAAAAATCCTTAAAATAAATATCTTTTTGTTCAAGGCTTAAATTGACCTAAAAAGCTGGTTGATTGTTCCTAAAGGTCAGTTTAAGTGCGTGACAATTGTTTTTTTATTTTAAAGGTCAGTAAATTTATTCAATTTTTCAGTTGTCATCTAACTCCATCGATCATTATGATGAAATGGGTCATTTCATAAAACATATTTTTCTATCACTTATCTTGAAGGTCAATGTCAAAAGAGAGATTTAATTTTGCTCCACCCTAAATAAAGGTGATCTGGGGATGGCTCATCCAGTCAGGTAAGGCTGAGAATTTTTAGTTCAACCCCATTGCTCTAAACTTGTTCCCATGGGTCAAAGCATCTAAAAAGGGTTTCCCTATACCTGTAAGATATAATCCTGAAATAGGATTGGCTGACCAATGGAAATATGACACCTAATTGTCTCTTATTAGACTACCAATCAGAAAACTTTTTGTCCAGATTTTGGTCTATAAAAACGAATCATCAGAGAGGAAGAGGAAAGAGACCAAGAAGAAACTCAAGACTGCCAAAGAAGCATCCCTTCCATTCTAGACCCAAGGCACTCCAAACAACCTGCAGACTATATAAAAATTCAAAGTCCCAGATTTTACAGACATTAGTGTCATACTAGCTGCATTTCATTGTCACTCTTCCTCTCTCAATATTCTTTCTTCTTCTTTGCCAAAAAAGCAAACATTGTCAGCTTGTTATTTATTGTCTCTCAAACACGTTTCAATAAAAACCATCTTTGTTATTTGTTAGCAATGGGTTTTTTCTTTATTCTTTGAGTTGCTAGACAATCTAGCCATTCATATTACCTGGACATCAGAAGAAAATCTGGCTGAATTGTGTCACCCCCAACACCCTTTGTGGATCTTTCAAACACAGTGTGGGCATGGAAGGATCTGACATAGCAAACAGTCGGAAGCAAATGTGGTCATCACAAACACAACCACCACAACAAGTCCTGTGACTAGAAGTCACACCCCATTGGGCTCCGTGACTGGCATAGGACCACAATAAAACCAAATCAAACCAATGTAGTTTTTGAAGGACAAATAAATATATTTCATGTATAAATTTGACAATTGTGCTATGGAGACAAATTTAATGAAAAATTTCTTCATTTCATATTTTTAAACAATTTGATTATATTGTGTTAGGTTGATAAATCTTTGGACGTGTGTAATGCTATGGTTCTAAATAGTCTGAGTGTAGCAAAGGGAATGCTTGAGGTTCGTTCATCGTAACCACCTGGCTTAGTGTGCTGGTGTAGGTTAGCTCCTTCATGGAACTCACCCATTATAGTTAAAAAAATTTTCAGTATATCTTCACATCATGCCTGTTTGTTTGAGACGGACTTTCTTCCACTGTTTTTTTATCTTGCGCCCATTTCAATTTTTTTCTGTTTTAGTTAGTTTCAGCTAATCACAGAGTCAGGCCATATTGGTGTTGATACATTTCTGGTATCAACTTGGGTGTCTACTGCTATCATGACCTGGATTTGGAAACCTCCCATTCACTTCGCTATTAATTTCTCCCTTATTGCTCTTATACCTTTTCTCTCTCTCTCTCTCTGTGTCTCATCATCATGCCTCTTTTCCTCTCTCTCTCTCATGTATGTTCCTACTTTTTCGCTGTCCTCTGGTTGACCTCTAGGTCTAGCTTGGAAAAAACCTATTACTAAAACAATCAACCAGAATACCTAATTATATTACAAGAGTATACAGGATTGAAAGAGCTCAAAATTGCTACCTTTGTTATCAACTAAAATTATTTCTATACTTGAAAATATTTTAACTGATTTTAATTTTTATTTTAAATGATTGTTAAATTGAACTCTAAGTTTTACATAGTGATGCTTAAAACTTTTCAACTCCAAACAAAACAAAAATGGTGAATTGAATAATAAGTGTTAAATAACAAAACTTGAAACCATCTAGTGTTCTGGGTATAACATGAAACTACATCTGATGGTAAGGCACCAGTCTCAGAGTTAGGGAAATGTGAAGTACCTTTTAATTGTCATGACTCTAGGATCTACTCTGACTCAGAGTGGTAGTAACCATTAGGGTCCCATAGAACCGTTCATTCATTTACTATACTTAAGACTGTTTAACTGTTCCCCAGTTGGCTGGGACTGTTGAATATACCAACTGCTTCTCTGCAGAGTGGTAAGACCCTCACCCACCCAATGAGTGTCCTTGATATGACACTCTGGAGCTTTGGGAAATATGGAGTACTCCTTTATTGCCATCACTCCCAGGTCCACTCCGGCCCGGAGTTGTAGCACCTGATAAGGGTCCTATCTATGGATTGAATAGAACTAAACTGTGGTTTCTTGACTTCACTGTTTTTTGCATTTAAACTATGTATTTATGCTAAACTGAATTGTTTAAAATGGAACTGTTTTGACATTTAAACTGCATACTTATGCTCAACTGGACTGCTCTAAATAGAAATGTTTTGACATCTAAACTGTGTACTTAGGTTAAACTGAATTATCTGAATTGTTTGAAATAGAACTGATTATCTGTATAAAAATGGATTTGGCATTAAATAACCACAAATGTTGATAAGCCATAAAACCCAACCAACCGACCAACCAACTGTTTAACTATGTGCAAATTGAACTATTAGTGTTACATGGAAATACTTGAAACCTTTAATGTCTGTGCAAACAATGAATAGCAGGACTTGAAACCATTTAACTGTGTGCTAACAAATGAGCTTCATTTAAAAGATGAAGTTACAAACAATGCATTTAGAAATCATATATATGTATAAACAGGATTTGGCATTAAATAACCACCAAGGGTTTATATACCAGTGAAACACAATGTTACCAACAACATTTGTTTGAAAACTATATTTACAGGTTGGGCTGTCTACAGCTACTGTTTTCAGGGTTAAAATAGTAAAGATTGCCAAAAAATAGTTGCCAAATTTTTAAAACACCTTTTTAAACTCTATAAATTGTTAAAGAGTTTTGTCCGAGAATTATTTATCCACTTTTCTGAAAAATCACACCCAGAAAAATTGTTATCCTCGTATCAACTGATGTGGCTGTAATGAGTGCCTCTGCCATTGTCAGAATCAACTATCCTCATCATTTGAAACTGCTACACCCCTTGTCACTCTCTCCACACTTTTTTTCTTCATCTACTTGTTAAAGCCATATATTCCTTGAGCTTCAGAATTACTTCTTTAATCACATGCAGTCTTAGTATTTCTATTTTTTTATGCTTTTCATCATAACACATTTCTTTATGTTCTCTTCGTTGATCTTGGGTATGATATGAAAATTCCAATATGTCCACTTTGTACTCCCTTGGCAAGGACAACATCAACATATCAGCCCTGATAGGAAACTGTAATCTGTGTCCCTGCACACATCACTAATCTTTCATTTCAAGACCAGACACCATTAGGCTTATCTTGGATATAATGAAGGCTCCCATAATCGAGAAAGAGAATCCATTTTGTCTATATTTTCTACTCGGACCTCAAGTTAAATGAATATCTTTTGACCTCATGAAATCTCTGACAGAAATCATGGCTGTGTCTTTTTCCAGACTGTTTCATTCATTGTTGATTATCTTTTTTAATTAATTGTCAGCAGAAAAGAAAATGCAGCTGTTTAGTGAAATGACTCCTAAAGGTGTTGCTGAGCCAACATATTTGACATATTAACAATTGCTTTCTGAATTTGTGCATGACTTTTTCCATTTTTTTTCTTTATCATTTTTCCCCTTATCTCTCTCTAGTTGTCTGATTGCTTTTTTTTTTCTTTTTTTTTTGCCATGTGGGACATTTTTCAATAATGTATCTCACTCATATATTCTGTCTCTCTCTTCATAATTTTCTGTTAGCTGTTTCTTTATTTAATGGCATATCAACCTTCATGGAATGGCAAAGCTCTTCTTGTAGAAAAACATTCATCCTCTCTGTGTTTCCTTTAGTCATGCTCTGCATCTGTGTCTCCTTCTGCCATTCTTTCCCTCCTTGTAACCATCTGCCATCCCATCTCTGTGTTTCCTTCTGCCATCCTTTCTCTCTGCAATCCCCTTCTTCTGGGTTTTGTTCTCCCATAATCCCCCACCGTGTCTCATTCTACTATCCTCTCCCTCCGTGTCTTGTTCTACAATCCCCTCTTCTGTGCCTCATTCTGCCATCCTTTCTCTCTGTCTCTCATTATTCCATGCTCTCATTCCATTTTGTTCTGCCATCTTCTCCCTCCATGTCTCATTATGATCTCCACTCCCTCTTTTTCTTCCATCCTCTCCCTCAGTGATTTGTTCTCTCATCCACTCCTCCATGTCTTGTTCTTCTACTCTCCCCATTGTGTTTCATTCTGCCATTCTTATCCTCCATGTCTCAGTCTTCCATTCTCACTCTCCTTGTCTTGTTCTGTCATCCTCTCCCTTCAAGTCTTGTTCTCCCTCCCCCCCTGGTGTCTCATTTGACTGTCTCCACTCTCCATCACTCCTTCTGCCATCCTGCCTCTCTGTATCTCCTTCTATTCTCTCCCTCCATGTCTTGTTCTTACCTCCTCTCCCTCTGTCTTATTCTGTCATCCTCTCCCTTCAAGTCTTGTTCTCCCTCCCCCCTTGGTGTCTCATTTGACTGTCTCCACTCTCCATCACTCCTTCTGCCATCCTGCCTCTCTGTATCTCCTTCTATTCTCTCCCTACATGTCTTGTTTTTACCTCCTCTCCCTCTGTCTTATTCTGTCAACCTCTCCCTTCAAGTCTTATTGTGCCCTCTTGCCTCTCAATGTTTTGTTCTTTCATTCTACCCCTCAGTGTTTCATTCCTCAGTCCCATTCCTTGTTGTATTCTGCCATCCTCTCCCCCCTTGTTTAGTTCTTTGATTCTCTCTCTACATGTCTTGTTCTGCCATTCTCTCTCTCTCTGTCTTCTTGAGCCATCCTCTCTCTCTGTCTTTTGTTCTGCTATCCTCTCCCTCCATGTCTCATTTTGCCATCCTCTCCTTTCCTTTTCTCCCATCCTCTCCCTCCATATCCAGCCCAATTGGCTTGGACTGTAGAATATGCTGACTGTATCTCTGGACATCTAGCTTTGGAGAATATAGAGTACTTTGTCATTGTCATTCTCCTAGGTCCACTCTGACCCAGTGTCATAGCACCTGTTAGGGTCCTATTCATAGAACAAATAGAAGTGTTTAACCATTTAACTGTGTGCAAACAAATGACCAATATCAAATTGTATTCTTAGTTTTACATGGCAGTCCAAGAGACCATTTGACGGTGGACAAGCAAATGAGCTGTAGCTTGTTAAAATGTTACCCATAAACTATTCATTTAAACATCATATTTAATATATATATGTATAAGCTGGATTTGGCATTAAATAACCCACAAGAATTGTTAGGCTTTAAACCCCACCAATCTTTCATGTCCTGCTCTACCATCCTCTCACCTCCATCATTTGGACTGCCATCCATCTCTCCACCACTGGCTCTGCTATTTACTCCCTCCTCCACTTGCTGTGACATCCTCTCACCTTTACCTCTTGCTCTGCTATTCACTCCCTCTACTACATTCTGTGCCATCCCTTCTTTTCAGGGGGTGTCCTTGTGGCGTAATGGTTAAAGCGATGGACTGCGGAATCGTAGTAAGCAAGTTCATACTCCAGTCGCGCTATTACGTTCACTTTCGGGCAAATACCCTTTGGAAAGGTATGAACCCCCTTATCCTCCCAGCTATGGGTTAAATAGTACCACTACTGTTCTCAGAGAATGGCTTTGGCATTAAATAACCTACAAAGGTTGATATGCTGTTAAACAGAGGAACCAAACCAAACCCTTCTTTTCATGATCTTTATTTTAAACATGGAGCTCCACCATACTGCCCATGTCTCATTCTCTCCCTCATTCTGTGTCTTGAACCAGCGTCTTCTCCCTTTATCAATTTTTCACTCTGCTCCTTCATACTTGTTTCTCCATTTCTTGTTGCATCTTCTCTTCATACTGTTGCTTTGTGTCTATCATATCTTCAGCCTTATTTCTCTTTCAATCATCAATGAATTTTCTCTTTTCTTTCATTTCCATAATTATCATCATCTCATACTGCCTCTTTGCTGAATAGAAGGCAATATCTTGTAAATATTGTAGATTTTGGTTGTGTTTCAAAGTCACCGGTTGCATTTCCATTTGCTCATTTATTTTACGCCAAGCCAAATGTGAACATTAGGTACAGAATCTCAGATCTACTGACCTTCATTCTTTTCTTATTTTTCTTTCTTTAGCTGCGTATAAAAATATATATTTTCTGCATTAGTATGGATAGGAAAAGCTGCCTGCCTGTTGCATCTAAAGAGGAAGAAGAAAAAAATATTCATTTGATGCAAAATGCACAAAAAATAAGAAAGTGTCGTGGGTTGTTTTTTTTTTTTTTTTTGGCGGGGGGTTCTAAATAAATGATTTCTACAGCATATTAGCACAAGGAAATAAAAATTTGGTTGAGACCAAATAAATCAACTGAGATCTCATAGACCTCAATCTACACTTTCACCACTTGAACTGAACAGGTTTTTTCTCAAAAGATTCTTGTATCATATGAAGATTAGAAAAGTCAACTTGGGATTATTTTTAAGTATGTAATGAAGCATAGTGGAAAAGATCAAAATAGTTTGGGGGAGTTGAATAAAACAGTATGTGTGTGTATATGTATGTATATATATATATATAAATATATATATGATAAATAAATGTATATTAGATATAGATATTTAATTCATGGAATTTAGACTGCGACCCCTGGGTTTCAACCTTGCATATATATATATATATATATATATATATATATATATATATTTAAAAAGAAAAATGCATGTGAGAGAAGTTGGCATGAAAAAAATGGTTGATGTTATTACAGCAAAGCAGGTGTAAAACCTGAGAAGTATTGCAATTATGTAGACGAGAAATCTGTTACTTAAAGTTTCACGTCATGTACTCAATCATCAGATGGAAATGTAAGAAAAGTGACTGATCAATTGTAATTAGTGTGGTGTAAAGTCACGTGTTAAGATCAAAGTACATGTGATGCTCACATATAAGGCGGGATATATATATATATATATATATATATATATATATATATATATATATATATAGAACTAGTCAGGTGGTCACTAACACATGGGAAATATATTAATATGTCTACACTTGTAAATCAGTTCACTTTTGTTCAGCAATGTGTTTTCAGCATGTTCAAGGATGCATAATTTTTCCTCCAGACATAAACATATATGTATATACATATATATATATATATATATATATATAAATAAAAATTAATAATGTAGTTAACTATATTCATAAATAAAGAGTACTCAGCATTGGTGAGTGAACATTGGTAGATTTAAATTAAGATAGCATTGACACAGAGTCAATGGTGCTTGGTGACTGTGTTTCTGGCCTATGTGATCATCAGATCAAGAACCATCTATGGTCTGATGATCTCATGGGTCAGAAATGGACAGTAACCAAGTATCATTGACTCTGTGTCTAAACTATCCTAACTTAATCTCTCTCAATCATATATATATATATATATATATATATATATATATATGTATTGTGTACTTAGGCAGAAATTCATTATTTAAGCATGTTCAGTTGAAGACCTTGGAGTATTTTCTTTTTAGGATCTTTAAGTGAAAACATTCAAATCTTATTTTCCTTATGTCTGGGTTAAGAAGCCTATCACATATCCTCCTCTAAGACAACATCTTACAAAGAACTAACTTAAAATGAACCTTAGTTAATAATAACTTCCCTTATAATTGAATTGAGTAGTGCCCTTCCCTACACCTCAGTAAAGTCGCTATTGAAAAGGGAGCCTTCTGGTCGCCCTCAGCTACAGTCGACTATATCTTTATAACTTCCATAAAAATAACGACAATAATAATATTAAAAGAATTAACTTGTATTACAGGAATCAAATGCATAAAAACTGCAAATTATGTTGTATAGTCATAACCAAATATACATACACAAACATAATGACGCAATAAAGATGAGCGGTCACAGCTCTTTTGAAAAATATACCTCTCACTTTATTGAAAGAGTTTTGTGTGAGAGGGAGTTGTAGACAGACAAAGACTGCAACATATTGACCCCCCCAACTCTTCTGGCTATCACAGCCTTTCTTTCCTGTTCTCCTGGGCTGCTCAACTGGGGGCCTGGGGGTCCAGTCTCCGCTGGGACATGGTTCTCATTCCAGCATCTTCTCTCCAACTGATCTGAACTTCCTGTTGCTGGGGTTATATAATAATTTGACGCCCACTACTTCCTGCGAGCATCACAATTCGCACTCAATTCAACCCCTTGACAGTCAAGGTCATCCCCTGATCCCCTGATATCTTTGACCGGATCCACCTGTTATTTACACAGGCGCATTTCTTCTTTTGACAGCTTGGCTGGGGTCAGTATGCAACAATTAGATGAGCAAATAATAACCATCATTATATACAGATACATTAAACCCATCGAACAACAAAACCAAATAAAACTCATTATCTATTACACTAAATTTAAATAGTAAAACTTGATCGTCAAGAATAATACAAACACCCCCATCATCATCATCATCATATCGCACTGGTAGCACGGACATCCCTGACCCTCTCTCGCCACTCCTCCCTATCTTTCATCGCCTTGGGTAGGTCTTCAGGACAACATCCCGTATCCTCACATAGCTGCTGAATGTATGTTCGTGATGGTCGTCCTGCTTTTGCCTGGCCATGTGTGGGCGTCCATAGGAGTACATCTCTTATGAGTTCGTCCCTGCTTCTCCAGCAGTGTCCTGCATGTCTGGTGCGTCTAACTTGAATAGTTTTCGTGATGGGGGCAGGTGGCTGTACAGTTGGTGTCTTGTGGGGTGTTACCGCCAGGACTTGTTCAAGATTGCATGTAGCATTCTTGTGTAATTGCCGTCTAGCCTCTTCTCCAGCCGTTTTGTTAGCGTCCATGTAGTGCAGCCATATAGCAGTATCGATGTGACCGCTGCCTGGAAGAAACTGCGTTTCATTTTATCGGCTAGGTCTGATTTCCATATAATCGATAGCCTATTGATAGCTGTCCATGCTTTCGTTAACCTCGTTTCGATGTCCTTTTCGGATGATTCGACGCTGCTTCCTAAGTAAGTGAATTTCTCTACTAGTTTAAGAGGGGTAATTTAGTTTATAAATTTACATGTCTATTTCAAAAGTGTCTCTTGGAAAAAATATAATAGCTAATGCCTACATTGGCCATACTACAACTAGCCTCTCTCATCCCCTTATGTACCATCTCTCAGTCATAAGTGTTATAAAACATCTTCTGTTATGAAATAGCCGAGGGATTTCGGTTCATGCCTTTGAGTTTAGTTAGGCTGAGAACCTTTCGGCTCAGCACATGAGTTGGTTGAGTGTAAGATTGAAGCAGGTGTTAACGCGGGTGCACGCGAGCAGATGGAGGTGTCACTCAGATGTCATAACAGTCCGAGACGATACTGGGTGACAAGGTGCGGGTGACATCACGCACCGGAAACACACGGAAGTTTGTGTGAGAATTTGAAGAAAATAAGAGTCGGGTTTTAGACGCCAAACAAGAAGGATCGATTTTGGAGCTCGCAGGCACGAGGCGAACGTGCGCCCGATTGGGGCCACTTGAGTTGGGGGCCAAATGAATAAGACAGCATTGAAGATTGTGTTTCTCCTCCTTACGTCGAAACCTTTAACTCAAAGTTAATAAAAAGGTTTCGTACCTGAACAAGAAGGCGTTATGTGTTTTCGAATTCCGAGATTCCTATGTTCTTTATATGTTCTATAGTAATGAACATTACATGTCTATTTCATATTCGTGTATATGGCTGCGCAACACTTCTAATGAGGAAAGCATGACCAACTCAAATCATCCAATATGAGAAAGATCCTTATTAATAATACGAGAATCATATATAAAAATGAGAATAAAAATGGCTAACTAACTATTGAAGCAATAACCATAAAAAAAGAAAAACAAACAAGAAATAAAATAGCATTCAGCACAGGTATTAACATATTAAGCATATTCAATAACTAACCCTACCACCCCTCTGAATGGAATGAGCCCAAATATATACTATAAAAAAAAAAAAAACACTTCAAATAAATATAAAGACTCACCACAACTCAGAGCAACAGATAATCAAACACAACCTCTGAGGACGACCAGCAAAATGGTCAAAAGTGCTTGCGCTAGTATGAAGCACTTTCTTCACCGCCTCAACTCAGATATAAGGAAAAGAATAATAAGACTTGAATATTTTCACTTAAAGATCCTAAAAAGAAAATACTCTGTGGTCCTCAACAAAACAAGCTTAGATATATACAAATGCATATATACACACACACTCATGCATGGGTGTCATTTGAAAAGTTCTGAACCTCATCCAGAAGTCTGTGAAACAAAACAGTTTTTACTATTTTTCAGTATACCTTTATTTTTCAAATATACCCATTGACATCAATACACTTGGTCCAGTTATGCTCAAGCATTGCAATACCACCATGAAAGAAAGTGACATGCTGATTATCTAAAATCTCCTCAACATCACACATAACCTACTCATTGTTTCCAAAATGGTGACCATGCTGGTGAGATTTCAGTTTAAGAAAAAGGAAGAAATCAGATAAGGCTAAGTGTGATGAGTAAGGGGAATGGGTTAGCAATTCAAAGCCACAGTTGGCTGCTTCAAATACTGCAACCTGAGCATTGTAAATGAGCGTGCTATCCGGGAGCAAGAGCACACCGGCTTTCAACATTTAACTTGATTGCTTCCTTCAGTTATCTTAATTCTAGTGCATAGTACTCTGTATTAATAGTTTTTCACTTATCCAGGTAGTCTATCAGGGTTATGCCTTAAGAATAAAAAAAAGCATAAGCCATCACCTTGTTAATAGATGCTGCTTGCTTAAACTTTTTTGGTGGAGTAAAACTAGAGTGTTTCCAATGTTTGTTTTGAATCTTTGATTAAAGTTCAAAGTGGTGATCCCAGATTTCATCTTGAGTTATTAATCTGTGGTAGAAATTCTTAGAGCTAACCTGGAATCAAGTCAGAAGTGTCTTGAAAACATGTCAACTCTTTTCAGCTTGTGTTCTGGTGTCAACATTGTTGGGATCTATCTTGGAGACAGCCTGCTTATACCCATTAAAACAGTGTGAACCAAAAAAGAACTAATGCCTATGGACTGAGCTATTAGCTGAACACTAAGACATCTGTTATCTAAAACGATACTGTGAATGGCATCAACTTGTTCATCAGTGATTGAGGTTTTTGGATGACCTGACCAAGGGTTATCTTCTATGCTGTCTCTGCCCTGCCTGAATTGCACAATTTAATTTCTTCTCAGTTGCATAGGAAGGGGAGTTCTCAGCAAGTATCTTTACCGTGTCTTCATGAATCTCTTAGGGTATCAGACATTTCTTTGTTGATGGCTCAGGCCTCTTTTTTCTCAATTGGTAGATTTGTTGCACACATCACACCTTTCTATGGGCCACACCTTCACAGAAATTAAGGCAAAAATCCAAATTATTTTTTTAGTTTTATAAGAAGTCATCATCATCATCATGTCGTGCCTCTAGCATGGATATCCCTGACCCTCTCTCACCACTTTTTGTTCCTCGCCTCTGGCAGGTCCTCAGGGCTATATCCCGTATCCTCACATAGCTGCTGTATGTATGTTCTAGCTGGTTGTCCTGCTTTAGCTCGGCCAAATGTGAGGGTCCATAGGAGTACATCACTTATGAGCTCGTCTCTGCTTCTCCAGCAGTGTCCTGCATGTCTGGTTTGTCTAACTTGGATAGTTTTTGTGATGGGAGGCAGGTGGCTGTATAGTTGGTGCTTTGTGGGGTGTTGACGCCAGGACTTACTCAATATTGCTCGCAAAATTCTTGTGTAATTGCCGTCTAGCCTCTTCTCCAGCCGTTTTGTTAGCGTCCAAGTGGTGCATCCATACAGGAGTATCGACACAACCGCTGCCTGGAAGAAACTGCGTTTCATTTTATCGGTCAGGTTTGAATTCCATATGATTGATAGCTTATCGATAGCTGTCCATGCCTTCATTAGCCACATGTCGATGTCTTTTTTGGTTGATGAGACACTGCTTCCTAGGTAGGTGAATTTGTCTACCAGTTTCAGAGAGGTTCCCTCTAGTATGGAAATGTCGCCTACTTGATTAAAGCACATATATTCAGTTTTGTGTGTATCGACATGAAGGCCAATGCCTGCGGTGGCTCGTTCCAAACTATACAGTAGTGTTTCGGTTTGGTTGGGCGTATTTGCCAATATCGCTATGTCATCGGCATAGTGGGTGTTGGTAATTGTTTTTGTGGGCTACCTTCTGCTTCTTTTCTTTGTTAGCTTGAAAGTGTTTTCACTGATTTTATCGATCGATGTTCTAAGCACGTAGTCTAGGCAGATGATAAAGAGGTATGGGGCTAGCGTGTCCCTTTGTAGTACTCCTGCTACAATGTTGAAGTATTCTGTGTCTCCATCCGGTGAACATACTTTCACTTGAGCGTTTCTAAGAAGTGGTAATGTGTTATTATAACAAAAATGTTCCATTATGACTCTTCTTTCTGTGTGAGGCTAAGAATTTTTTGAATCACCCTCATATATGTGTGTGAAGAATGATTATTTGAAGCCAAAGATTTTGTGGAATATTTAACAAAATGTTTCACCCATTTACAAGTTTCTATAATGTTGTCATGGCAATATATTTGAGAATACTGATCATTATGGATCTTAAAAAAATATTTGAAATCATATTCATGATAGTTAAGCTATGAAATTTGAAAATATAATAATTGCATGTTAAGTAATATGACATTAATAAGAAATAATGGGACATTTTAAATAATGAATGTTGAGGATGATTTTATTCTAATCGATGCCTGATCAATTGGAATTTGTCCTAAAAGGACCAGGTCATTTTTTAATTGTTCAATATAGAGAAATGATTGTCTGAAAATCCAAGTAATACTTTGGCATTCCATATCAGTTTTCATCTTTGTTTTGGTAATTTTTTGTAAAGAACAATAGTTAGACATTAAATCATAGATATAAATAGGTAGAGAGAAAGAGATACGGGAAGTGTTTGAGAGAAAGATATGGAAATAGGCTGAGAGTAAGAGAGTTAAAGAGATATAGAAATAGGGTGAGAGAAAGAGTTAGATATGGAAATAGGCTGAGTGAAAAAGAGAGATATAGGAACAGACTGGGAGAGATGGATTAACTCTAACGAAAACAGCTTGAGAAATCTGACTGTGTATATCTACCAAAAGAATGAAAAAAACAATCTATAAAAAATTAACAAAAAACCCCCCAAAAAACACTATTTTATACTTCTTTTAGTTGTTTTCCTATTCTTGGCATGTGCATTGGTCAAATTTTAAAGATAAATTTTTTTGGCCAAAAATATGAGTGTCATTTAATAAAGTAGGTGAAATATGGCTTCAGGAGTTAGTAACAGGAAGCACTCTGTATTGTTTTGACTTAATCAAGGAAATCAATGGGTTCTTACAAGATGGACTATCTTTTTAACTCTGGCTCAAGTGGCAAAGCAATATTTAGCCCATTTGTTGAGATTTCTCTTTTTTAGAACTAAAACAGGTTTCCTTATACACATCATACATTCTTCCATAAATTCAACACCATTACCAAACCAGGTTATAGGATCAGTGAATTGGGAGATTATGGGGATTATTATACCCCGAAAAGCCCGATTTATTCATACGTTTTGTAAAAGAATAAACCGTATTCAACCAGCAGTAGAGATTTGGGTGAGAGCTTTTGAAGAAAGGGATGAACGACTTATACCGTGCAACAAAATTTATATACAACAATAACAACAATAAACAGGGTTTTACACCAAATGGAATAAACAACGAATTGGAAGAGTTCATAAAAGAGAGTTCAAGGAAGAGTTCAAGGTGTAATATAAAGTTAGGTTTGTTGTGAAGGTTGTAAGGTTTTGTAAAGGTGTTTGAAGGTATGTGAAGGGTAAAGTAGGTTTGTTAAGGTTTGTGGGTAAAGTAGTTGGTAAAGTGAGTGAAGTAGGTGGTTTGCAGATAAAATGCCTGCTGGAACTTAACTGTGTGTGTCCTGTTCCTTTTAACTGAGCATGTGTGTTCGTCGCTCTTGGGTCCCGGTGGTGGAAGGTACCAAATATGTATACCGTCAAGGGGCTGCTACGAAAAGTACCTGTGCTAACAGTGTTGGTAGTGGAACCAAAAAAGAGAGAATCTCCTGTGGGGGTCTTTTTTATAATGGACGCTACGTGACCCCAAGAGGATGCTGCTGATCGGTGAAACAGGATCACCAGTTCCTTACCAAAATTTCTACAAGATAGGTTGTTAGAGCAATTTTTATTTGAAAAATGTTTTCTGTTCTCCCAGAAATTTAAAATGCTATGAAGATATTTAAAAATGCCACTGGAAATCAAATAAAGCAAGAAAAATAATTTGTATACACATGAATAATAGTTTTCTATTCTATATGATCTTTTTGGATGGATTTATTTATTGTTGTCTTAAAAGAAAAAGGAAATATTGTGAAAAGTTTTTGAAATTTATTTTAGACTCAGGAGATAAATTACTAGGAAGAATCAAAAGTTCTGCAATATTTTGAGTATATGAGGCAAAATGGGGCAACTGCGAATGTTTTTTTGCCAAGGTTATAGAGGTGAAAACCATACTGGACTTGGAAATGTTGTGATACCCGTGCCTGTCATTCTCAAGTAATTTCTCTGTTGGCCATTTTCCCACACTGTGAAGTCTCAAGCTAAATCCACAAGATGAATAGTTGAAGAAACAAGTGACATGACTAGGATAGATTTACATGTTCTTTATTTTGCTCAACATTGGGGACAGGCATGTCACGCTAGTGCTAATCTTAACTGATGATAGACATCCACTGTAAACCCAACAGAATTAGGTGAAAAAGACCTCTGCTTTCTTAGTGTGAATAGCACACAAAGTCACTGGTAAAAAGCACCAGACCAAACTGCCTTCATGGCACACACCAAACCGACTGTCCCGTAGCATGCACCAAACTGACCGTTGTAGATAAGTCTTTTGAGAGCTGTTGAAGATGGTTGCTGTGATTAGTCAAATCCTGGTATCAGTTGTTGGATTCTGCATTGGCTGCTTGCTGATGGGAGAAGTGCTGGTAAGGAGTGTGATGCTACCAGGTTGTCAAACTTCCTTGGTCCTGGATATGAAGCCCACCACTGACTGCTATTCATTTAAAACTCTCAAAACAACCCCACTCCCAACTTGGGGATATAAAATTTTTCATGAGGCAACAGACCTAAAATTTGGCTTTCCTAAAAAAAGTTACATCTTTTTTTGTGGCTTTTGACCCCATTCAATTGTCATCTGATATCCAGTAAAATAAACACACAAAGAAAGTAAAACAAACTTGTTTCTTTCTCTCCAAATTATTAACCTACTATACATCCAGCCATTTTGTCACAATGCTTGACTCACCTGTTACTCTCTGAGTTTGTCTCTCTGGCTGAGAGCATGTCCTTAGAATTCATTGTTTTAAGCCTCCCTCACCTGGCCAGATCATTTGAGGTTCTTTCAAGCCCACACTGGGGGAATGGAAGCAAAGGTTTAAAAAAACAAAAAGAGGAAATTATATGGTCCAGACTCTGGATAGGTCATACAAAGATAACACACTCTTATTTACTTGAAGGAAAACAACAACCAATGTGTTATACATGCTAGACCAAATACACCATGAAATATATTCTCATCGAATGTACCGACCTAGCCCATATAAGAAAAACCTTCTATAGTGCAATCAGTATGAAAGAACTATTCCAAAACAGTGAAATAAATAATGTGATATCATTTCTTAAAACAATGAAGTTATACACAAGAATGTAAAGAAATTAACAATAAGACGAAATTACTTCTGTAAACCTTTTCTTTTCTAGGTATATTCTAACAAACTGATCCCTTCCCCAACCTGTTTTACAGGGTTTTTTTTTTATTATGATTCTCTACAAATAAACTTATAAAAAAACCCCAAATAACCAACTAATTATATAAATGTACATATTTTTATTTTTAAGTAGAGGAATTAATATTGTGAACTGAATTACCATGCCCAATTCAATTCTCAATATCAATTCCACTACTTAAAAAATAAAAATATGTACATCTATTGCCTTGCCCCTGAGGTATAATAATTACTCGGATGCGTATTTCTAAACTTCTTGGGAAGACGTGGTCCTGAGGGTGACCGTGTCTTCTGGAAAGAGTACGGATGTAACTTGCAAGACACATTTAGGTTATTTAGCCACGCAACTACCATGACTAGTTGATTTGGCATCACTTGTATGCGATATGAACTGGTGGCTCAGTTGTAGAGTTTTCGCACTGCAATCTGTGGTCACTGGTTCGATCTCCTGTGGTGGAGATTACGGTATACACTGCTGATGAGACCTAATAAGGACAAAGCAGCTGTCCAGTGTTCCCATATATTGTGTGTAGGTGTTAGGCGGATTTTCTGGTCATGGAAATTCAATTCATTATTATCTAAAGTTTATCATTAATTCCTAAAACCTCTCCTTTGAATTTCTTTTCAGGCTTATTTTCCTAAATTCAATTTGGCATTAAATGACCAATGAGGTTGATATACCATAAAACAAAGATCAATCCAAGTGAAATTTCTTGAACTATCTGGTTGCTCTATTGAGATCAACTGCACTTTAACCTTTTGCACAACTAATGTTTTGGTTGCTTCCAACGCATTATGGCCCAGTTTCAACTTGGAAAGCATAATATCCCAAACTAGACTACATAGTACATTCATCTGTGCAGCTTTAAAGTCATACACAGAGTGAAGCAATGCACAAGGTGTCAACACACCAACTACCACAATACTACTAACCATAATGGGCATCTACCACTTGAACTGCTTCGATCACATGTGCTGCAAACTCGCATGTGCTAAAATATTGCAAAATTTTTGATTCACCCTTGAATGGGATCCAGTCCTCTAGGGCTGTAGAATATACCAACTACATCTCTGCAGAGGGGTAAAACTCCCTCAACGAGTGTCCTGGATACAACACTAAACAATTTAATGGTGAGGCTCCAATAATGCTGGAGCTTTGGTGGATGCAGAGTACCCTTATATTTCTATCACCCCCAGGTCCATTCAGGCCCAGAGTGGTAGCACTAGATAGGGTCCTATCTATTGGTCAAATAGAACTAAACTGTGTTATGTTAAAAGGAATTGTTTAAAATAGAATGGTTTTGACATTTTAACTGCATACTTATGCTAAACTGAATTGTTTGAAATAGAACTGTTTATATGTATAAAAATGGATTTGGCATTAGATAACCTGCAATGGTTGATATGCCAAACTAAACCTAACTAAATCACCCAGGAATGAGCATAAATAACAGCTTTTTGCATATGATGATTTTTTCCTAATGGATTTCTTAACTGCAGCCTTCAAAAAATGGCCGATATTGTCAAAAGTTTTTTCAACTTAGGAGATGAATTAATATTGTGAGTTTATATTTTAACTTGTTTTCAACTCTTTCAACTAAAATATATCTGACAATATTGATTATCAACTTGAGAAGACAAATTCTATCGTTTATTTAGGATGTGAAAATTCTATACATGCTGACAAAAATATCTAAAAAGGTGTTTTAGAGGAATACGATTTGATATTTTGATAAGTGGCCAATCCATTTGATCATTTGAAATAATAAACAAAAATAATCTTAAAATTTGACAAAACAGAACGGTGTTGATTGGCCCATTCTAAAATGGAATAACCATGATTACCTATAATTCCCTCACCAACCTCTGTCTAAAAAATTATAGATCTTTTTTTTGATCAGAAATCTCCTGTACAAATATTGATCAGTTTAGAATGCTAATACAAGAAAAAAAAATTTTAATATTTAAAAAAAATATATATTGTATTTTTCTATATTTTATTTTAACTTTTTAAAATGATTTGTTCAGTGTTAGTGTTACAAATTGTCTCCTCCTCAATACTTTTGTGAAAAAGAGGAAAAATAGAAAAAGAAGCAAACATTTAAAAACATATTCCAAATAATGAGATGATCATTGACTTTGGAAAAGGAACCCATTTCTCCCTGCAAGAAAAAAAAATCAACAAAAACATTTCTTTCTGTTATTGATTTCTGTAATCTTGGTTTTCAAGTGATTTGGCTGAAATCATCTTTTGATTTTTCTCCTTGTTTTTTGAAAATTGTTGATGCTGTTAATATCCTGATATTGACAATAGAATATGTATTCAATATTTAAGCTCCTAACAGTAACAGAAATCTGATATGGGGGTGTTAACTTATATGATAAAAGGGCCTCAAATTAGTCCAGGGCTTCTTAAGGCCTAAACATGGCCCTATATATATTCTTGTGTATCTGTACATTTATACTTGTGTGTGTGTGTATGTGTGTGTATATATATATATATATATATATATATATATAACGGTCAATCACTGAATAAGTGGAATTTTTTTTAAAAAGCAAATTTTTTTATTTTGATAAATGTAAAAGCTTCATGATTTGTGATTGGTTTATAAGAAAAATTATTTAGATTTGACAAAAATATTTGTTTGGAGGCTATTTGAAATAGCACTGAATTAAACAGTGTTCACCAGGCTTGAACAGAGATCTGTCATGAAAAAATGGGTAGTTAAGTGTGAAAGATGTGAAATTAGTAGGGGGATATGTGACATATATAGAGAAGCATTTTTAGTCCAAAAATCGTTACAAACCTGAGTCAAAAGGACAGTCTGTGGCATGGAAACACACTGACTCTCTGGTAAAGAAAGTTCTAAGCTTAGTGGTCAGTAAAGAAGATCATGCTGATAATGTTTTGGGATATGAAATGACCCATGATTATTGATTTCCTGGAAGAAGGTGCAACTATTAACAATGCTTTCTTTTTCTAACTCCTAAGGCAATATTCACCTTATTTATTGAATAACCTTCATTACTACACTATTGATGCAGAGTTGGAAAGCATAAGAATAAACTGCTAAATATATGAGTAAAGATTACAAAGTCTTATATAGGAAATAAATACTCATACAGTGCCAAAAGACATATAATTAGGCTGAGAATGATTGATTGATAGATAATGTAACAAGTTGACAGGCTGACAGATAGTCATAATATATTAAATAGTCTGAATCTTGCATTATTTTTGATTAGTGTAGATTTTTCCCTTTTTTCTCTTTGTTGTGATACTAAACAACTTAAGAAATAGGATTCTCGGGAAAATTTTAAGTTCATTTCTTTTTAATTCGGAGACATTTTCATATGTTAAAAATTCCACATGGGTACATAGAAAAGATGTGCCCAAAAGTATCAACACAGAAATTGTATTTACCATGACAGAAATGAATAATAAATGAAACATTAATTTTCTTTAGTCTGCTTGGCATTCAATACTCTTACTCTAGTGAGTTTTTGCAGAGTCAAAGCAACTTTGAAATGTCTTTTAACAAGTTATGAACTCAATCCATCATAATTTTTTAATGTCCTTCATACTCTCAGATATTTCTATACAGATAAGTTTTAAGTTAATGAAACAATAAAGATTTGGCAAGCCTACAAGAGTAGTTCAAAAAGTTTCAAGCCTATAACAGATTTTAGATTTGTCACACACACCTTTTGTTATTGTACGGGCTTCCTCTATATAGAAATGAAAGCAGAAATCTGAATTAGTTTTTCTAACTTTACAAGAAATGGTAGTATGTTGGTCAGCGAAAATGTTTAACTATTGTTCTTTTTTTCTTGATGAGGCTTAGAACTTTTGGAATGACCTTTGTAAATCCGGAGAGTGTGAAAGGTGCTCTTAAATATAGCACCTTGTGTTTCACCAAAAAGCACAGATGAGAAAGTATAGAGACTGGGTTCATTTTTTTCTCTTTTTCCCAAATTTGTCCAAAAACATCTCAATAGTATCACTTTATTTGATAAGTTGCTGACTTCTTCATTTGTATATATATATATATTTTAACCCATCTGTACAAACAGGATATGACACAAGCACAGTTTTTAGGTGAAGTTGCTCAAGTTTGAATTCAGTTTTCCTTTTCCTAGTTGCTTCACTTGACCAAGATAAAAGAACCCACTCTGACTTATTATTTAATCATAGCTGGGGGGAAAATAGTTGCATACATACCTTTCTCCAGAGTATTAGTGCTATGTGAAATGTGAACAGCCTTGTCCAGTTTTTTTAACTGTGTTCACTGTATCCATTTTCTGATACAGTAACTATTACACCTCAAGTACCTCTAAAATAATTATACACCCACACATACACTGTATGCAAAAGTATTCAAACTGGCTTTATAATTTTCTTTTTGCTTGTCACTGATTTTATTGACAACTCAAGATGTCATTACTTTCTTATATAAGTTGTGCACATGCATTCATTTGTATATATATATATATATATATATTATTATTATTATATAATAGTTCTAGATATTGAGCACTCTCCATATTATGTTGCACTTGGTTCGCCACAAACCCACAAATTGATTTAGTGACAACCAACACTGTTCTAATATATATATATATATATATATATATATATATATATAAAGTAGCCATGCACAAAAATATTCAGACTAGCTTTGTAATTTCCTTTAAAGTTGTAATTGACTTTATCATCACTTGAGTTTATAAGTTGCTCAGCTAAGCACATGGCTCATTTAGATTTAGAAATTTCAATCTTGATATTTTAAGATCACATGTTTGTGCATGTGTAATATGTATACACTCATGTAAATACATAAAAGGCTTGTGACAAGTACTTGGTCTAACCAAAAAAAGAATGGAATGTCTCACAGTTATAAAATGTGAAAACTATTCCACATATTCTGCATACTTGATATATTACTTCCCAAATATCTTTAAGTAAAGTAAAGTAAAGTTGGCGACCATAGTCGAGGGTAACCCGAAGGCTCCCTTTTTGATAGCTACTACACCAAGGTGTAGGGGAGGGTGCTACTCCTTCCCTGGATTGCTATACTTTACCCTTGATCCGTACCTTATAATGCTGAGTGTTAAGCAAGGAGGCATCAAGTACCATTTTTTGAGTCTTTGGTATGACTCGACCTGGGACTGAACCCAGGTCTCCCAGGCCATTGGCGAACACTCTAACCGCTAGGCCAAACTCTTCTAAAACTAAAACAAAAAAGATTGCATTAAAAAAAATGCAAAAAAATCATTCACTCCTTGATTGAACTAAGAATGTTGCAGCAAAAGAAGACCCGAACTTGTCCTTTATCTGTCACCCTCTTGTGAGAAGGTAAAATATGATGATGGTTTGCATAATAAATTGTTGGTCTTTTTGTGTCAACAAATAGCTCTAACTTGATCATTCCCTCAAAGACTTCGAAAGGTTTTTTGGACTTAGACTAACAGTTTGTTTTTGAATCATGCAGGATGTAGTATGGAAGACGTGCTGAGAGCTGTGGATTATAGGGACGGATGGAAAGAGTGAGTCAGTGAAATCCGTGCTATCAGTGCAATTTGATGAGATCAGTCTCTAAAAGACTTATAAAGTTTTTTGGACTTTGACAAACAGCCAGTTTTTTAATCACTGCAAGTTATTTACTGTACATATATAGCCAAACCCTCTGCTACAAGCAGGATGTGACACAAGGTTAATTTTTTAACAGAGTAAAGATGTTGTGAATTCAGGAGTTTTGAACTGATGGTGAGGCTCCAGACTTTAAAATTTGGCTAATGTGGAGTTCCCCGTCATTGCCATCATACCCAGGTCCACTCTGAACCAAAGTGGTAGCACCTGATAAGGTCCTATCTATGGATCAAATAGAACTGTTTGTCATTTAAACTTAGTGAAAACAAATGACTTTTGCTATATTGAATTGTTAGAAATAGATCTCGTTTGATCATTGAATTGTGAACAAATAAATGACTGCTGTTTAATTGAATTGTTCATGGTAGACAGCAATACCTGAAGCCACTTAACTGGGTACAAATGAATTGTGTTGAATAGAATAATCAGTGTTAAATAGCAATACTTGTAAGCACTTGGCTGTCTACAAATGGTTAATATTGAATAGAATTATCAATATAAGTGTTAGATAATAATTACAACCATTTCACAGTGTAGAAACAATAGCAATACTAGTGTACAAACAAATTTGTTCTAACTCATTTAAAAATGAAATTACCAACAAACTATAGACTTAGAAATCATATATGTATATCCATTTGAAATGAGCGCTAACAAATGACTAATGTTTCATTGTTATGGTTAAAAAGCAATACTGGAAACCATTTAACTGTGTTCAAACAAATGATTAATAGTATATAGAAATATTTTTGTTAGATAGAAATACTTGAAACCATTTAACTGTGTGCACAAGAAAGTGCTTAGGCTTGTTTAAAAATGTATCTACAAAATGAGTTTACAAATCATATATTTAATATATATGTAAAAAGAGGATTTGGCATTAAATAACTAACAATGGTTGATATGCCCAAAAACCAAACCAAACCAAACCAAACCAATCACATCTAATATAAATGTATTAAAAGGATCTGGCATTAAATAACCCAAAGTGGGTTATAAGCCATAAAAACAACTAAACCAAACCAAACATATATAAATACATGAGTACATACATATGTGTATGTATATATATATATATATATATATATATATATATATATATCTTCAAGTACATGCATGAATATATATATGTACGTATTGTTATGCAGCAGTCATTCATTTAAGCATGTTTCATTAAATAATAAAGACAAATTTTGTCTGTATAATTTATTTAAGATAGTTTCAAGTTTTCTGATAAGCGTCTCCAAAGAAAATAGTGCGTTTGTTGTTTTTACCATTACATCTCTTTCCAGTCAACTTAGAATGCACCTGAATGGCATCA
>OY757927.1:78313471-78315971 GCA_963585895.1 Sepioteuthis lessoniana | reverse complement strand
AAGGCAAATATAGACATCACTTTCAGTAGATGAGATGCTGTTGTCAATGTACCTGAACTTGTTAACTAATTTCAGACAACTGCCATTTAGAGTGGAGATGACACCCTCTTTATGAAAATAGATATACTCCGTTTTATTTGCATTCACAAAGAGGCTAATGTGTCTGGCTGTCTGCTCCAGGCTACACAACAGGGATTTGAGTAGGGCTATTTGAAAGAAGTGTTATGTCATCTGTATTGTCTGTGTATGACAGAGTTTCTGTCAGATATCGCCTGCTTCTTGTCTTTTGAGTATAAAGCAATTTTCTTGAATTGTATCTATTGATTTTCGAAGTATATAACCTAAGCAGATTATTAACAAATAGGGCGCTAATGTATCTCCTTGCAGAACTCCAGCATCTATGTCAAAGAAGTCCGAGTCTCCATCCGGTGAGTGAACTTTGACTTGTGTGTTTCTATAGAGCATCATTATGGTGGTAACAGTTTCTTTGGGGTGACCATAAATGAGAAGTATTTGCTCCATCTTTCCTCCTTTTATAGAGTCAAATGCCAAAAAGAAATCTACAATCATGTTGCCTGAAGATTTTTAACACAAACACCTCCGATGTTTCAGCAGATAGTTAGAATCTGTGATGGTCGGGGATTGTTTTCTTCAAAAACTGTTCTGATTTTTCCTGACAACTCTCTCAATTTCTGGTCCAGTGCAGTTATAAACCTTAGCCTCTATAGAAGTAAGAGTTATGCCACAGTAGTTCCTGGTGAATCTGTGGTCATCTTTATTAGGATAGAGAAGGATGCAGCCTTTCATTCATCTCTGTATTCTGTTAATATACACTGTTACAAAATTGATGAAGTAAGTCATCAACTTTCCTTGTCTTCAATATTCTTGGAGATATTTTGTTGAGGCCTGCAGCATTTCTGCTTTTAATTTTTAAAAGTAGTTAGTTGAATGGTTATTGGGTAAACTGTCTTAGTTTGGTGTCTTTAACTATTGATAATTTTTCTAATAGATTTATCCGTGACTTTCGGGTAATTTCCAAGGAGATTCTTGAAATGTTCTTTCCACATCTGTATTTGTTCTTCTTGGCTGGCAGCTTTTAATTTTATTCTCAAGGTGCTTTTTCTTTTGCTCACTTCATTTACCATCACTCGGGTGGTGTAATGGTTAGCAAGGTAGACTAGCAAACCTACACGAGTGAGTTCAATTCTCTTTGGGTGCCCCATTCATATGGCCTTGTGCTCTATCTAAGCAAAAAGCTGAGTAAATTACCACTTCATTTACCATCTACCACACTATTTGTGATTGTCTATCTTCTACTTAGTTTCTTATTCTATTGATCTGACTTTGAATGTATTCTTTTTTGTTCCTTTTGGTATATCTCAGTTAATTACCTTTGTGCCTTCTTAAGTCAGTGCATGTTGGTATTTGTTGGGTTTCTTTTATTAGATAAGAATGCCGTTTTCACATTATCTCCTATGGAACTTTTTTCAGCTCTTGGTTTTGTTGATGAGTGTTCTACTGCTGCTTTCATGTGGGCACTGACAAAGTTTTCATATTCTTCATTCGGTGTATGTGTATGTTTCAGATATCTCCTGGAGAGTATCGAATTTGCTTCTAACAGTTACCATCTATTTATTGTTAATATCTCTTGTTATTTATCATACGTCCCACCAATGCACGAATGTGGCACAAGGCTGTTTTTAAGGTGGGTCCAGTCGCAGGGCCTAAGCACAAACGCGTCTGGCAAGGTCAAAAATACCTTTGACCCCATCAGCATTTCCCTTTTTGGGGCGCCTCTGGCGCCAGGCAATAAACCCAACCCTTCCAAAGGGGGTAAAAGCCTGGGGGGATGGCGCCCTGAGGCCGGAGAAACTCTCCAGTGCCAAGGCACACCCGGCAGAACCGCCCAGAGGTATGACGGCCTACCGAATGCAACCCAACAACTGGAGAGGAAAGATCCGAGTGGGGATCAGTCATATGTTGTGGCTTTGACTATTTCTATATTATTTCTACAGAGACTCAGGTGTAACTTGGCTGTGACAATTCTGTGATTGGAAGATAATCCTCCAAAAGAGGAATATGCTTCACTGCTCAGAACCCTATTAATCCTCTTCTTGTTAATGAGTATATGATCTCTCCCTGCTTTAGCATTATCTAGGTAGGTGTAGGTCCATAATTTTCCCTCTCTTTTTTGGAATTTAGTATTTACGCATGTTAATCTGTTTTTAAGTGAGAAGTAAAATATATATATATACACACAAGGGTGTGTGTGATTGTGTGTTTTATATATATATATATATATATATATATATATATACACACACACACAAAATATATATATATATCTTCATCATTATATCATGGTACTAGTGCAGATTTCTTGGAATCTCTCTTGCCATTCATCTCCTTATCATCCATTGCTTCTAGCAGGTCATACTGTATCCGTACAGAACTGTTGTACATAATTTCTTGTTAGTCATCCAACACTTTCTCATCTATG